>BLAL01000357.1:0-600000 GCA_015698045.1 Rhizophagus clarus | reverse complement strand
GAAATTCGTTAATGTAAATATTTGCTCTTGGAAATCCATAACGCCTTCTCGTGGTGTCAAGTTCTTGTACTATTTTTTAGTGATTTTATTCTTGTTTCAATTCTTCTTTTACTTGAAGGTCATGAATCCTGTTGTTTTTATAACGTTCATAGTTTTGTTTAGTGATCGACCACCATTTTTTTGAACCTGACGGGTTGGTATTTATTTTTGTGATAAAGTGGCGAAGAGGTAAGAAATCTTTATATTTTGCTAATTTATCATGCGCACTAATCTTGAGGTTATGCGGAAGAGGGACCAAATGAATAGGAATATCTTTCGTCACAGGTGCTGAATCTTATTGATTAAAAATCATTTATTGTTGGTAAAGTTTAAGTACGTACTCAAATATTTGTGTTTAAAGTTTGCGAAGTGATGGGTGATTTTTATCTTGACGATCAGTATGATTTTAAAATATGATTATATGAAATCTCGACGTTTCTGTTGTTTTAAAAGAGCCTTTTTACAATAATGTTCTGAATTGATTATTTGGAAATTGAAATATTGTTTTCCGAATCAAAATCTAAAGTCCTTAGGAGTTCGAAGATAATGTGGGATTAAAGTTGAATAGCTGCACCTGATTGAGAAACGTTTCTTGTTGAGTCATTTATCATGAACATTTGAACCGCTGATAAACGTTGCAGATTTCTTAAATTATCTGAGAGTAAGTCTACCTCTTTTGAAAAATATTTCGGTATAAATCTTTGGTGACTATAGCATCCCCTTTGGTGTGATTGTGGATGGGTAAAACTAAATGAATTTGTCAAAAACCTAGGCGATGAGTTTGATCGATTAGGGTCTACGTGGTTAAATGGGACAAAAATCCTTATTTTTGTTATGATTCTATTATTTTGGTCTATAATGGAAATTCTTTCTAAAAGTTTGTTACGAAGAAATGTGAAAACCTTGTTTGCAATTTAAAGAAATGTGTAAAATTGAAGGTTATTTTAAATGAAAAAGGTGACGGAAATTTGATCTAACTAATATTTATTTATTTATTTATTTTAGATAACGACAATGAACGCTCAATACATAGATAGAGATTAACTAAATTAATAGAAAATATGACTATACTAGATGTAATTGAAGTATCCAACCAGTGGATACCGCCATTGCCAATTTTTTGAATCAATCCTAGCTCATCCTGTTGTTTGAAGTAACCTATGATGGTTTAATTCTAACGAGTATTAAATTGTTTATAAAATTCTATATCTAATTTGTCTATAAAAGACGTCCATCCTCCCGAATGTAAAAAATTTGATGATGCTAATAATAAAAATTCGTCTCCTATATTATTTGGGTCAGCCTCGTACAGGGAGTGACTTAAGAAGTGGTGTATTGTTTTATGGTTGATGGTAACTTGGTACGTGCGTTTTCTTTTTTTGCGTCCTTGTTTCCTTTTACATGCTTATGTTTATGAATGTGCCGTCGCGTGTGTGATGACTTCAGGTATTTGTGATACCATGCAGGTTGGCAAATTAGGTGGTACAATGAGTTTATAAAGTTAATTTTTTGTGATCGTATGATCAATGAAATGAGGCGTGTTAATTCCTGAGGTATGAAAAAGTGATCTTTCTAGTTTGTCTTTGAGTATCACCGTCACTTTTCTTCCCCCGCGTGACTTTTCGGCCGGCATTATGGAATTAAGAAATTAACCAAGTGATGAATTATTGCGTGACAAATAGGAACAGCAGGTTCGTTGAAATTGAGCCAGTCTTTAGTAAAAGACTAATCTGTTTTTGGGATTGATGGTTGTACTTAAACATAAGTTATTTTTCTTATTTTTTCTGAACGTGGTAAAAGTACGACATTAGTAAAGATGAGTAGTAAATCTGCGCGCGTCTTTATCGATATGACCGAGGTAATTAAAAGTTTCTTTAGTTAGTAAGTCAGCTAAATCGTTGTGTATGTTGTTTGAATGTGCTGCCATAAAATCATGTTGTTACATTTCAATCGTTATCTGTGGCTGAACAGAGGATTATTAAATTTATTGAAGGTATCTATCACATTCTTTGAATCTGTGTTGATGGTCACATGACTATTCGGAGGGAAAGATAGTTATGGAAATGTAAAGTATCTTCTTCAGTGAAATGTTCTAGCTTAACGTGTATTATAACTCTAACCCGGAGATATAAAAAGAAATCGCGGAGAGGGTGATATGGATTTCTAATAAAAAATTTGTTTATGGGAAAGAGTTTATTTTTGCTGTAACATTGTGTGCGAGTTGATATTTGTTGATCATAAACAAGGAGATTTCGGTCGTTCAGATTATGATTCGAGGAAATGATTATTGATGATAGTTTCCTTTTCAACTTGCATATTTAGTTTCTGTATTATTACTGTTTCTATTTTGTTCGGTAATCTCTTCATAAACTTATTTGTTATTATTACAAGAGACTTATCTTTTAAAAGTAATTTTCTCCACTCATTTTCGAAAAACCATCCATTTTGAAAGTGGCTAATTGAGAAATTAGTACTTATTTATGTAGTACTATGTTAGAATCTACAACTTAAGTTCATGAAAAACTTTTTATGGAAACATTTTAAATAATGTTTGGATGTTTTGAAAAAGGACAGTCTTTCGCAAGCTGTCCAAGAAACGCGTACGCCTCTAGTACTGTTGGTGATGTCGATCCCAACAGGAGAGGCTCCGTAATGTAAAGGTCCTGGTGATCCCTCTTAACGAACCAGTGCTTATCGTATGTCGATAAAACTCCATACTGCAGCTGGTTCTCCGACATGTAATAATAGATTTGTTGTACTACATCCTTTACTCTCGGATTCGTTTTATAGAAATCCGAGAGTAGCCCGAGTCCAATTTCACTTAGGATGTGTACTCTCTTTATCTCTATTACCAAGAGTAGAGTACTACCTAGGTAATAACATGTATAATCTGGTATGCCATCACCAGGAACCTTTCTCATGGAATATTCATAGTTAGGCGTAAGCTCATTTAGTACCATGAATATATTTACATTTATTGCCTGACGAACCATTTCCTCGTTTGTTACTTTAAAATTTTTTATAAATTTTGGTTCCTTATAATTCGGTTGTACATCATCAAAATGATGTACTGTACTTTAACCGAATTAAAGAAACTTGCCACAACATAACTTTTTCAGTGGTTTGTTACCTACTTTTGTTGTGCTTTTGGAGGAAGTTGAGTACGAAGAATAGGTGATACGTGGTGAAACACGAGACAATGCAACTTTAAGGGTAATAAATTCTAAAATAAAAGACGGTATAAATATTGTAATATAACCTGCCTAGGAATCTTTTAAGCAATATGCAAGGAGAATAACTTATGATATCAATCATTCTATGATATTATTTCCTGATTATCAAATTATCAAACAACTTTGCGATTCAAAGCTAGACATTACTTACTTGATTGCGTGGTTTTCTTTTTTTTTGAGATGGAAGAACCTTCTGCTTCCAGAGTTGCAATGTCACGTTTTTGAGTATCACTCTATGCAGAAAGTAAAATTAGGTGAGAAATATTTCCCAATAGGTGAAATTAGGTTAAGATAAGATTGTGATGGCCAGGTGCGAGGATATCAACATCTCAGCTCTTTGTTTGTGTATAAAGGAAGGCACATAATTGAATTCTCCTCCGAAATCAACAGACCTTTACCAAAGAAACTTGTATTGGTAACCTATTACACTTACAAGGAGCCCTCAGTCCTTACAACAACTCGGTGGGGCTGCCAGCGCGCATCGGGATGTGTAAGACCTGGTGAATAGACACCTGAAGCGCGCACCTATGTTGACCACTGCAGCCTCTCGGGAACGGAACGCGAACAAGGAATGCAAAATCTTACAAAAACTTATTGCACTTACAATTTTCCTTTCTATAAGTTCCTTGGCAGTGTTACGAACTTCTACTGTAGCACTCTGGTCATTTGCAACACTTTTCAAGATTTTATAAAATATGTTATGGACAGCTCTTCTATCTTTAACTTCATAGTATTCACTGAACATCTTAGAAAAGTGTTGCAATGACCACACTTTTGCTGGAAAGAATTCGAAATACTTTTCATAAGGTATTGTTAACTCAGCTTCAGAAGTAGACATCACTGTATTAAAAAAAATTTTTTTTTTCTATGTATACTATTTGTTTCTTGGAAGAAAGATTTGTGAAGAATACACGAAATAAAATATTCAGTACACGTAAAAACTAAGTACACGAAAAATTAAAACAAATGACTACTTAGCGTTTGACAGTCCGACACATTATTAATATAAAGAATGGAATCTGAAATAATCCACATTCGTAATGTTGTAATTTCAATTTGGTAATTCTGGTGGTACCTGCACGTCTGGCTTTAAAGTTCGTCCGATGAAAAAAGTTTGAAAGTTCAGAACGTATAATAACAGTATATTGTTGTTAAGTTAGATAATCAATGATCAGTTACGCAAGTAATGCATTTTTTGAACATCTCTGTAAAAAAAAGTCTAGCCGTATTTTACATTCCATCTTTTTTTTCGTTATCCGTGAATATATCCGTGAAAGGCTCATTATTGCGGAATTTTACAGAAATAACGGATAAATTTTTTATAGGGCATACTTTGATATGTACGATTCTGTTTATAGTAAAAAAAAAAAAAAAAAAAAATTTTGGCGCCATCAAACTAAACCTAAACAGAGGCATTGTTTTAAAGTCCGTCTGATCGAGAATATAATAAATAATAATATATTGTTCAAACAGACTATATATTAATCAATGATCAGTTAAAATTTTCAGATCATAGCCCATTTAGACTTTCTTAAACAGTGTTAAACAGTGGGAATTATCACATAACATTACAGAAAAGGAAACCGAAAATATTTTTCACGTTCCGATAATTATACTATTCCAGTTCCGATTAGCACATCGATTATTTACACGCAGGTTTGCTTAACGTTCTTTATTCATAATTATTTTTTATAAATTAGTAATTTTAAATATGTAAAATAAAAAAAAATGTAAATAAAAAATTATTTATTTATATAATAAAAAAAATTGTGTGAAAATATTGGATGATGATTGACTTTAAAAATAATTACAAAATTTGACGATGCGCGCGGTATTGCTAAATTAAAAAGCCCATTCGACGAACAAATATCTGGATGGATGTGTATTAATGAATATTATAGAATAAAAGGGCTTGTGAAATTTGAGTTTGAAATATGGAAATGATATACTCGAATTCGTAAATGGAAACACACAAAAACAAGCCAATATTTCTATTATAATCTACAAGCATACTATACAAGTCGTTGTTGTCGCTTTAAATTTAATTTTTTTTTGCGTCAGAAATCAAAAGTAAAGTTCATATCTTCTATATTCATAGTATATTCATGCCTAAAACTTTTAATTACTCCATTACTTTTGTATTTGTTAATCAATTTTTTATAATCATCTCCTTCATAAATAGGATTAGATGTAAGTATAGAAAGTGCAGGTCGTCCTCTCCATTTTTCTAAGAAATCTTCCAATGTTTTCAAGGAAACTTTAAAACCATACAAAAATCTAAGTTCTCTTAAATTAATTGGTGCTGATCTAATTAATATTTTTAATGTCTCTTTTCCATTCTCTAAAATTTTTTCTTCGGTTTCACGCGTATAAAAATTTGATGTAATTAATAATAATGACTTTAAATTTTGACAAATATTTAGTAATTTTTCAAATTCAATGAAATGATCCTTTGATGGTGAAAATGCAAGTGATAAATATTCGATTAAAGGACAATTTTCATAAATTTTACGAATGAAAATGAGAGAATCTTCACCAAGATTACCTTCATAAAATACGAAATCATAAGGTTTTAATGATAACTTTTTAAGATGTCCTCCACTATTTTCGATTATAATTGAAGTTTCATGTATTGTTATATAACCTATATCAAGGATTTCAAGATCATTATAGATTAACATTTTCAACATGGTTTCATTATCATAATTAAATTCATTAATTATTAAAGTTTTAAGTTTATAAAGTTTTGGGAGTAAATCTTGCAATGCTGTATAATGATAATAAAAATAGTCAACATATAAGAAAATTAATTCTAAATGATCGAGAGTATCTGCCTTTTTTTCTAATTCAAGATAGATTTCTTTATAAGGATCTGTAAAATCATCATCATCAAATTCATCAATCCATTTAAAATACTTTAAATTCTTCTGAACTTCAACTAATTTCGCAATTCCATAATTGGACTTTGGTTTTATATTGATAATGGTAAGTTTCTGTATATTTTGACAAGTTCGTGCTAATCCATAAAAGTATGTAGAATCAATAGATGTGTCACATTTTAGTTCACAAAGTGTTTCAAGACGATTATTAGCTTCCGGAAAATAAAATATTTGATGCTTAATTGATCTCATATCAAAATACTTCAACTCCGAAAATTTCTTCATAAATAATCTGTAAAATTCTTGTTGCAAAAGAAATTGATTGTAAGCTAAAGAAGTTCCAATAGAAATTATATTATTTATAATATCTATATTGATACTTCTACAGAATGATAAATAATCAAACAAAAGTGATTTGGTTGTAACTGACGGTAATTGAATCCCTTGTCTTTCTAAAAAATCTTTAATATCATCAGATAGGTAGAAAGTAATAATGGTAAATAAACAGCTTTTATTACTATAATTAATACTATAATTCCATGGATTCCTCCATAAAATTGGAATCACTGTTTCACACCAAAGTTTATTTACCATCAGGCATGAAAAGAGGGATTTTGAATCATCTTTTAATCTTTCGAATGTCAAGAAAAGAATATCTTTATTAAGTCTGGACATTATCCCAAAAAAAAAAAAAAAATTCACAATATTGAAATAATTAATCGCAGGAAAATAAAATAAGCCACGATTAAAAATAAAAGCATCGGCAGAATTAAATTCCGGCCAAATTAACCAAATTAGGAATACAACAAAAATGATGATCAAACAAATGTACTCCAATGACGAGGTGACACAACTTATGTCTAACACGTGAAGATGTACGACAATAAAGCAACTTCGAAATAATTTCTTAGCCAATAATTGATTTCTTGTTCAGTCATTAGGAATAATGTAAAAATTAAAACTGACTTCAATACTGGTTCAATATTGGATTCTTTTAAAACTATGAAGAAAAATTACTGAACGATTAGGAATATGTGGGATTTTAATATTTGATGCTATTTTTTACGTTTTAATGGTATTTAATAAAGAGCATCTTTTGGGTAACCTTGTATATAATAAAGCAGAAACATTTTGTGAAATCTATCTTTAATACATTTACAGCAAACATAACAAATGGTTTTCATTTATTATTAAAGTTTTACATTGGTTTGAAATTTCTCATTAGGAGGCTGCCAACTACCACATTTAATGTCTTTATGAAAGGCAAATTATTTGACGCAAGAAGAAGAACCTTAGAGAGAAATACGAGGTTATTGGGAAACGGTTGGTGGTTGAGGAGTGGATTGTGGATGAGGACCGAATTGTAAGAACCAGATAGTGGATAATACATCTTCATTTGGTTTAAAGATCAAGTACAAGTGAATTTCGTTAATCTCCAATTAAAACAAATCCTGAGGACATCTATGCCACTGTCTTAAGAGATAATAACACTGTTACAACTTTGTTTTCTAGCTTATTAACTTTTGTTTTTAAATTTCTGAGTTAGATTTTACATTGCCAACGTCATATTTTATACGGGTAGAGTCTGATACATTGCCAACAACAGCAATAAGGCAGCTTTTAATAAAGAAATTTGTAAATTTTAATAGTGTTGGAAATTTAAGAGCTTTTAAGAAAGTTTTTAAGGAACCAGAATTTTGATTCATTATTTCTTTAAAAAATTATGAGTCTTTTATAGTAAAAATAAAATTAATTGTTTCTAGTTGCTTCAGTTGTTTCGGTATTTTCTATTTTAATTGATCAACAATTCGCTCGATCACATTTTTTCAAGATTCTTTATTATAACAAGTTTGGAATGAAAAATAATACATAATTTTTTGTCATACGAAATTATTTTCAATCTTACTTTTGAGAAAAAAAATCCTTATATTCACTATTATTCTTGTCATTGTCCAAGTATTGATTTTCTTCCCTTCAATTTTATTTGTTTCTTTTCTTAATTTGTCTTCTATAATAGAATACCTAATAATGATGTCAATACTTAAAAAGAATTACTTTTGTTATTTTGATCATATGAATCCCATTAAATAAGTAAAAAATGATAAACTATATTGCACAATCATTATGCGTTTGTTCGTTGATAAAATTTAATTTTTAAAAATTAAAACGAACTTTGCTGTAACAGGTAATAATTTATTTTTAAAGTTTCACAAGATCAAATTGGACATTTTTCATTGCGAATTCGGGCGACTTTGCCCTAGATCGGTAGATCATGCATTTTGAAGTCATTTTCTGAATTTTTTTTTTTTATATGGTTAACTGAATAGGGTAAACGGTTACTATTTATATAAATTTTATTTTCTTTTGTTTCACCATAGAATTCAATTATGAGACGATGCATTAACTTTTGACTTAATATCATCATATTTTATTGTGTTACTCTATTTAGTTGATGTACTACTATTTTTTCTTTAGTTTTTTTATTTCATTTCTTTGTTTCTTTTTTTTTAGTTGTCTTAGCAGTTCTCTGTGAAAATTAAGATTGGATATTTTATTTTTAGTCTCTTTTCTTGTTTTCCTTACTCACTTTTATCTTTTCTTTCCCCTTTTCAGATTTCCAGCTCTTTTTTTTTTAAGATCAGTGGTCTTTTCATCCGATTTTATTGTGGAAATGAAAGTCAGTATCTGACATTTTTTTTGTTTCTTTTTCATTTATATTCAGATAATTCCTTATGTTTCTTTTTTTATTCTTTTCTTAAGCAACCAGTATCGGTATTTTCGGACCTTTAAGATTCATAAAATTTCAGAATTTTGGGCTCCCGATCAAGAATTCTACGTGGCTATAAGCAGTAAGAAATGTCACGTTATTATTTAAGATACTTTATTTGTATTTATAAATTATCATTTTTATTAATAAATTTATATTTAAACAAAGATAATTTCTAATAATATCATATTTCCCGAACTCGCTAAAGATAATTTCCAATGATATTAAATTTCCCAAGTTAATCAAAATTCTAACTTTTTGAAGTGATTCTTATCGATTTAGAAAATTTCAACTAAAACTAATTTTTATCCAAATTATTTTTCATATCAAGTTATTTTCCCCTCCATTGTTTTCCACTCAAGAATTTTTATGTTGAAAATTTTATTCTAAACTCTTTAACGATATCAAAATATTTTCCACCCTGAACTATTTCCAACTAAAATATATATCAAAAATATTTTTCACCCGAAATATTTCATAAAGAATGGACGAATGACATAACTACTAATTGTTTATGAAACTTTATATTGATCATTTTTAAGGACGATAATAACAGGTATAAGAATATATGTATTTTTAAATTTGTTCCCTCTTTAATTTGAATTTTCTTGTTAATATTTGGGATAGAAATTTTTTACTAATGTATGCAGCATTGGTTGTCACTCATTTTGCTCATTTGGTTTGAACATGGATAATGATTTTAAGGAAGGTAAAATCGTAGAAAAAAAAAAAAATTTTTTTCTTTTTGAGTATAATAATAGGGATTAATGCACATTCTAGTGTATTTATCACAGAACCAACACATAAAAATATTAAAAGCTGTAATAAATGTGAATGCAAAAAAAAAAAAATAAAATAAAATAATGTTGGTCAACTTGCTTCAATTTTTATATATATTTATACTATCATAGTCATGATAACAAATAATACAGATAATAATAAATAATTAAAAGATGCTGTTATTATGTACTGTAAATTAGAAATTAATGTGAAAAAATTCCAAATTTTAAAAGTAGTCCCGAGCCAGACAGAAAGACTGGTCTTTAAGCACTTTCATTGAATTTATCGTACTCTGCTTACAAAAATCATCATTGGGCACTAGTCTTGAATCCTCGACCAACATTAACATAAACAGGTAAGTATTTGTTCATATTTTATTTATTGTTAATCCGAATAAATAATACATTATAAAATCAATGTACAGCGAGTATAATTATTGCTAATAAAAGTGAATCAAAATATAAAATAAAAATGTTACACATTATTTATTTATTTATATCCTAAAGTTCAAATCTTCCATATTTACAGGATATTCATATTTAAAATTTTTAATTACTTCATCATTTTCATATTTATTAATCAATTTTTTATAATCCTCACCTTCATAAATAGGATCATTTGTAAGTATAGTAATTGCAGGTCGACCTCTCCAATTTTCCAAGAATTCCTCCAAGGCTTCTAAAGAGAATTTAAAATCATTAAAAAATCTAAGTTCTCTTAGCTTAGCTGGTGCTGATCTAATTAATATTTTTAATAGTTCTTTCCCATTTTCAAAAATTATATCTTCAGTTTGATACCTTATACTAATATTTGATGTAATTAATAATAATAACTTTAAATTTTGACAACCTTTCAATAAATTTTCAAATTCAATAAAATGATCCTTTGATGGTGAAAATACAAGTGATAGATACTCAATTAAAGGACAATTTTCATAAATTTTACGGATGAAAGTGAGTGAAAATTCTTTAAAGTCACCATCATAATACGCGAAATCATAAGGTTTTAATGAAACCTCTTTAAGATGTCCTCCACTATTTCCAATTATGATTGAAGCTTCGTATATTGGAATATAAATTATGTTAAGAACTTCAAGATCATTATATACTAACATTTTCAATATATTATCATTATCATAAATAAATTCATTGGTTATTAAGGTTTTAAGTTTATGAAGTTTTGGGAGTAACATTTGCAGTGATGTATAATGATAATCAAAATTGTCAACGTAAAAGAATAATAATTCTAAATGATTGAGAGTGTCAGCCTTTTTTCCTAATTCAAGAAAAATCTCTTTATAAGGATTCGTAAAATTATCATCATCAAAATCATCGATCCATTTAAAATACTTTAAATTCTCTTGGACTTCAATTAATTTTGCAATTCCATAATTGGATTTTGGTTTTATATTGACTATGGTGAGTTTCTGTATATATTGACAAATTCGTGCTATTCCATAAAAGTATGTAGCATTAATAGAGGTGTCACACTTTAGTTCATAAAGTGATTCAAGGCGAGTATTAGCTTCTGAGAGATAAAATATTTGATGTTTAATTGATCTCATATCTAACCATTTCAATTCTGGTAATTTCTTTATAAATAGGCTGTAAAATTCTTGTTGTAAAAGAAATTGATTATAAGCTAAAGATGATCCAATAGAAATTATTTCATTTATAATATCAATATTGATACTTCTACAGAACGATAAATAATCAAACGAAAGTGATTGGGCTGAAACTGACGGTAATTGAACCCCTTGTCTTTCTAAAAAATCTTTAATATCATCAGATAGGTAAAAAGTAATAATGGTAAACAAATAAGCTTTATTATTATAATTAATTTTATAATTCCAAGGATCCTTCCATAAAATTGGAATTCCAATTTCACACCAAAGTTTATTTACCATTAAACATGAAAATAGGGATTTTGAATCATTTTTTAATTCTTCAAATATTAAGAAAAGTATATCTTCATTGAGTTTGAACATTCTAATTTTTAAAAAAAACAATAGTGTTATTACTTGAAATGTTGATCACGTACGAAATATAATTAAAATGAACGTCATCGGAATTAAAATTCCGGTCAAATTAACTAAATTAGGAATACACGTGAATGAAGATCAATGGTTCACAATAACACCGTGTTACGTGAATAAGTTTCGGATTCACTGGATACATTTTGTGTACGTGTGTCATCGAACTATAAATTTTTGTATTTATAAAATTAAAAATTATAAAACTTGAAAAAGAAAAAAAAAAATTATAGTAAAATTCGATTGTGTACACGAAAGTCAATAATGAAAAGTGATCAAACTCTCGTTAATTTATCTCAGTCATCTCAATTTTAAAATTAACAAATTTTTTACTGGATGACTTCACGTTTGTTATGTTACAAAATTTAATGCTACGTACATATTAATTATTATCAAAAAAAGATCTACTAAAAAAATTACTAGTGAATAAAATCACTAATCCACTAACTATTGTCAAGTTCAGAGAACAAATAAACATTCATTTGTCCATTCAATTTATTGAGACCATGTTAAAAAGCGTGACAATGTGACAATATTACAATATTCATATTTTATAGTTCATATCTTTCACATTCGTGGGATTTCATATCTAGGATTTTTAATTACTCCATTATTTTTATATTTAATAATCAATTCTCTCCTTCATAAATAGGATCACATGCAATTATGGAAAGTGCACAACCTCTCCAATTTTCTAAGATTTGTTTGTATCAATATTTTTTATAATTAACAAAAGTGATGACTTCAAGTGGACAATTTTCATCAATTCCATGATGATGAGATTGACAACAACTTGCTAATCCGTAAAAGTATGATTTATGAAGCATCATAAAATGTTTGCTGTTTAATTGATTTTATACTTAAATATTTTATTTCTGAACATTTTTTTTTATAAAGAGGCTATGTAATTGTAAAAGAAATTGACTATAGGCTAACGAAGATCCTATTTGAAATTATATCATTTATAATATCTCTTCTACAAAATGATAAATAATCAAATGAAAGTGATTGATTGAAACTTATTTATTTACCATCATTGCTATTAAAGAATTCTTTAATAAGACAAGGAATTCAATTACCATAACTATAATTCCGAGGGTTCTTCCATAAAATTGGAGTCACAGTTTCACACTTACCATTTGATATGAAAAGAATTATTTCGAATTATTTTTTAATTCTTTAAATATTAGCCTTATTGAGTTTGACATTCTTTATTAAAATATAATTTTAAAGTTTAAGTATTAATCATAGAAAAATTTAAAGAGCCAATTAGCCAATTTAAAATAAAAAATCATTAAAATTCCTGTTAAATTA
The DNA here is from genome assembly GCA_015698045.1 of Rhizophagus clarus. Classification (NCBI taxonomy): domain Eukaryota; kingdom Fungi; phylum Glomeromycota; class Glomeromycetes; order Glomerales; family Glomeraceae; genus Rhizophagus; species Rhizophagus clarus. The sequence continues at coordinate 586,956 of BLAL01000357.1, read as the reverse complement.
ACTCGTATACAATAACTTTATGTAAGCTTTATTACAACTTTCGTTAACTAATTATCTACAAACCATTTATTTAGTTAGATACAACAATATATAATTTTAGAATTGACAGGTCCCTAAATAGGTTCACAATCTTCTGATGTCATACAGATGATACTTAAAAAAATGAATCGTATTAAATAATGCAACATTAAATTTCATTTCTAATTTTGGCCAAACTTTTCAAGCTAATGTTGCTAGAGACTAAGCATTAAATTAAACATGTTAATATTCTTATATTCGTAAAATATTGAATAAACTATAAAATGTCTGTAATTAAACTATGATTTCGTTATAATCTATTGTTACATCATAATACTTGAGTATAACATTTAAGCTAAGAATATTTTTTAACAAATATAATAATAAAAAACTTGCTTTAAATTTAACCATTATCTACCTACAAAGTCATCGTTATAATTTTCGACCAATGGATGGCGAGTTTAGTGAGAAAAACCACAACTTGTCATAATAATAAATTAATATATTAATTGCTTAATATATTAAGTCTTAATAAAATAAATCAAATTTTAAATTCATATCTTAAAGTCCATATTTTCTGTATTTGTTATAGATTCATAACTAAAATTTTTAATTACACCATCATCTTTATATTTATTGATCAATTTTTTATAATCTTCTCCTTCATAAATAGAATTAGATGTAAGTATTGTAAGTGCAGGTCGGCCTCTCCATTTTTCTAAGAATTCTTCTAAGGTTTTACAAGAAAATTTAAAATCATTAAAAAATCTAAATTCTCTTAGATTAGTTGACGCTGATTTAATTAATAATTCCAATATCTCTTTTCCACTTTCTAAAATTTTTTCTTCAGTTTCACGTTTATAATACTTTGGTACAATTAACAATAATGACTTCAGATTTTGACAAACATTTAATAATTTTTCAAATTCAATGAAATGATCCTTTGATGGTGTAAATACAAGTGATAGATACTCAATTAAAGGACAATTTTCATAAATTTTACGGATGTAAATGAGTGAATCTTCAATAAAGTTATCACTATAATATACAAAATCGTAAGGTTTTAATGAAATCTCTTTAAGTTGTCCTCCACTATTTCCAATCATGATTGATGCTTCATATATTGTAATGTATTCTACATCGAGAATTTCCAATTCTTTAAAGAAAAACAATTTTATGTCTTGTTCTCCAAAAATACTAAAATCACTTGTTAATGTTTTTAGTCTATGAAGTTTTACAAGTACCTCTTGCAGTAACTGTAATGTGTGTTCATAATTATCCACATATTGAAAAAATACTTTTAAGTGGTTGAGAGTATTTGTTTTTTTCTCTAATTCAATGAGAATTTCTTTATAAGGATCATCTGTATAATAATCAATGTCTTCAAAATCATCATTCCATTCAAAATACTTTAAATTTCTCTGAACTTCAATTAATTTTGCAATTCCATGATTGCTTTTTGAGCTAACATTGACAGTTATGAGTCTCTGTATATGTTGGCAAAAACGTGCTAATCCATAAAAGTATAAAGGATCAATAGATGTATTACATTGTAATTCACAGAGTGATTCAAGGCGAATGTTGGCTTCTGGAAAATAAAATATTTGATGATTAATAGAATTAATATCCAAATATTTTAACCTTGGGCATTTTTTCATGAATAGTTTGTAAAATTCTTGTTGTAAAAGAAATTGGTTATAAGCTAATGATGATCCAATAGAAATTATATCATTTATAATATCTATATTGATACTACTACAGAATGATAAATAATCAAATGAAAGTGATTTGGAAGAAACTGACGGTAATTGAGTTCCATGTCTCGTTAAAAATTCTTTAATATCATCAGCAGATAAATAAAATGCAATAGTAGAAAACAAATAATTTTTATTTTTATAATTTATATTATAGCACCAAGGATTTTTCCATAAAATTGGAATTACAGTCTCACACCAAAATCTATTTACTATTAGGCACGAAAAGAATGATTTTGAATCATCCTGTAATTCTTCAAATATTAGGAAAAGAATATCTTTACTAAGTTTGGACATTATTCCTTATCCGAATTTTTTTTATAGAAAAAGATTCTTTTATAATTAAATAATTTGATCGCACACCCATACATAAAAATAATTTGATCGCAAGAAAATCTTAACTAAAGGAAGGTCTAAATAAAGCGTCGACGGAATTAAATTCCGACAAAATTAGCCAAATTAGGAACACCATATAGATGATCATCAAATGATCAAACGATGAATGTTTCACATGTTTCACAACAACATTTTGTGTGCGTCTGTTCGGTAGTTTCTTATTTTTCCGGATGATGCTATAGCTGCCAGTGTTCGGCAAATGACTTGAAATGACAAATGATTCAAATGACAAATGACAAATGACGTGTCATTTCATTGCTCAAATGACAAATGACCTGAGTCATTTAAATGTAATGTTGACCGGTACTATAGTTCTGGCCTGCATTATGTTTTACTTTATTTTTTTTATTTTTGATTGAATCACATGATAAAAATATTAACCAATCAAAATCAAATGACTGAAATGACCAAATGACAAAGGATTATGAATAATGACAAATTATTAGCTAAATCATTTGAATGGTCAAATGATCAGGTCATTTCCGAACACTGATAGCTGCTACTACTGTGCCGGAATAGATCATGATGTCACAATAAAGTTGAGAAAAGGACGGACTCTGGCTTCTAACATAGAATTGAAGAATAGGAACAATATAGAACACAATGAAGATAATGTTAAAATGGTTTATTACGAATAAAAACATTGAGATTAAGGAAATGCAAGCGAGTACAAATTTCGAGATATGGTTTTGATTAAAAAAATTTCTGCAATAAATTAAAAGTAAAATTCTAATATACTGTGTTTTCAAACGTAAACTAGTGTTAAAAAAATTAATAAACTAAAGTAAAAATTTAGTTAAAATTATAAATAGTAGAATTTCATCATGAAATATATACTAAATAAGGTATCTGTTAAAATACAACCAAATTGTTTTTTATTAAAACACTTTGATAAACAAAACAAGAAAATATAAAATACAGTGTACACAGTACTCATAGAAATTTTTCCCAAAATTTCGGACTTTAATAAATTATACAATGACATTTAAATCTTATAATAAATATTTAAAATGTTGTTTTCAATGAATATAACAGCTATTCGTAAGTTAATTCTAATGTGCTGCTAAATTCTTTAATTTTTCTTTCTCTTGCTTTAATTCTGATTTCAGTTCATCTAAATTCTTTCTTAATGAATTTATATCTTCTGCCATCATGCTAAGATTTAATTGAGCCCTAGTTCCTTCCTGAGAATTAGTAACGATCTTAAAAATATTGTATTTATCAAGATTAATAGAATTTAGCCTAAGAATACTACTAATCATAAGAATAACTTGTAATTCTTTATTTTTTTGAACAATATTCATTAAGGAATTATATTCCTTGTTAAAATTCGGTAAATCACTATTATGTCTTACAAGGGTATTTGAAATTTTCTAGTATATTTATCAGTAAACTTAACTTTGGAGATTTTATTTTCGATTCTAACCGCGCCTTTAGACAAGCCATTATAGCTTTTAAGTTGTTTATAGTAATTTTGCAGTTTACTAATAACCTCTTCTCTTAAAATTAAGAAATCGCTTTTGGATTTCACAAAATTATTAGCTTTATTGAGGACCTGTTTTTTTTCTATTATTATCATAAGAAGCTGAAGTATCTAATTGATCTTTTTTAATCTCAATTATCTCTTTTTCCTTAGCTTTTTTTTCTTGATGAAGCTCCTTGGTATTTCCTCCACTGGATAATTTATTTAATAATTTCTTTTCAATTTCATCTAATTCTTCCCTTTTGTCCGATAACTTATTAATACGCACATTATCAAGATTAATTAGTTTTTGTTCTAATTCTTCTATTTTATCTTCTTTAACCTGTAAAGCTTGGGCTAATTCGTTTTTGATTTCTTCTTCTTTATTCAATTTTTGTTCCAATTGATCAATTTCTTTTTGCAACTTGATCAATTTGGCTTGCAACTTGACTAATTTGGCTTCATTTTTAGTAGTAAGCCTTTGTTCTTGTCTAATACCTATCATCATATCGTGTAAATCGATTTTTGCTTGTTCTATCTGCTTATAATCAACTTGGGATTGATATAATTTAATTTCTAATTGCTCTTTTTCTTCAATTTAGCTTTCTTGTTACTTCATGAATACTTGAGTCAATTTTTCTTGTAAATTAGTTTTTTCTTGCTCTAACTGACTGAGTTGAATTTGAACTTGCTTATTATTCAGTTTATTTTGTTCCAATTGTTTGGATAAATCGTTAGCCAAGGCTTGCTTTTCATAAATTTCATCTTGCAAATAAGTAATTTTAGTTTGTAAAGTATTCTCTTTTTCTGCAAATTCCTTAATTTGTATAGCCAAGTCTAATTTCAATTTTTGAATATCTTGTTCAAATTGAAATTTATTTTGTTGTAATTCAATTAATTCAGTTCGATTTTCTTTTAATTCATTTTGAGAATTTTGAAAATAAGTTTCTGCAGTCATCTCTAATTCAAAAAATTTTGTTCAACATCTTTATTTTTTTGTTGTAATTCAAAAACTTTTATTTCTAGTGATCCTTCTAAAATTTTATTTAATTCCTCACCAGTAAAATTAAGTAAACGACTTGTATAATATGCTTGTGGATGAGATTCGGTCACAAAATTCTTATTTTCAATTGGTGCATTAATAAATTCCATAATATCCCTTTTTAATTCTTTGTCAATACCTTCAATTTTCATTTTATCGGAAAGAATAACCCATTTTTCAATAATATCTAAAATTTCTGATGAAGTTGGTCTTTTAAGTGGGTTATCATCCCAACATTTTTTCATCAAATCTATATAATATTGTGGAATTTCTTCAATAATTTCAGGACGTTCACCTTTACAAATACTTAAAGCAAGTTGAAAATCATGTGATCTATTATTAAATGGTGGAATTCCAGATGTAAATTCCCACATGATCATTGAAAAACTATATATATCACTAGTTTGAGTATAAGGTTTACCTCTTAAAACTTCGGGTGCTATAAATGGTAAAACACCACAAATTTCATCCTTTTTTAAGATGGACTTTATAGATTGATAGGATCCTAAGTAATCACTAATATAAATTCCATATACTGTATATCTTTATATTTAATGCATAAAATATTACCATCATGAAAATTATAATGAATATGATCTTCTTTATGTATATTATTAATCCCTCTAATAATTTTATATAATATATATAATTTTTGTTCCCAATTATTTGCTATTTCTGTCAAGCATCCTCTTAAATTACCCTTATTCATATATTCCATTATTAACATATAACTCAAAGTATTTGGATTTTTTGTAAAGCCAAATATATTAATAACTTCATATGGATAATAAATAATTTCCCACTATAAAAATAATATTAAATACATTAGTATAATTAAAATCAAGAAAAAAAAAGAAAGAATAAATAATGCTTCGTCATACTTCATTTAAAAATTCATTTAAATTTTTATCCGAATTATTAAAATAATTAAAATATTTAAGAACTATTTCAATCCCGTTATATTTAGCTTTATATATAGTACTGAATCCTCCTTCATCAAGATGTTTAATATTCTTAAGTTTATTATAAGGAATCCATTTTAATTTATTTTTAGAAATAAATTGATCCAAGATTTCATTTCCACTAGTTCCGAATCTTTTAAATTCAAAATTGAATTATATTAATTAATTTTAAACTAAAAAATCAATACTAAATATATATTAACAATGCTTACTCTAAATTTTGGTATAATTGTAGTATTTTAATATAATAATTAATTATATTTTGTAAATTATATAATGACTAATTTATAACTTACCAACTAAAAGAAATTACCAAAATTTTTAATTAATATTACAAATAAATATAACATAGGTATCAGTAATAAATTAAATATATAATATATACTCACAAGCTAAAATATTTAAATAATTTTAAATGAATTTAGGTAGGTTAAATCGTGTAAATACTGTATAAATATAAATATATAACTTACGATCTAAAATATTTAAATAATTTTTAATGAATTTAGTTAAAATTATCTGTTATATGTAAAGATTATTATAATTAACTTACCAACTAAAATATTCCAATAATTTTTAAATAAAGGATTTAGTAAGTTTTAAATACTACATATAAAAATTAAAATATATACAGTATTTAACTTACTCCCTGTATTATATTAAATAGATAATTTTAAATGAAGAATTTAATTAGTTTAAATTATATATAGTATTGTATAATTAAATTATGCTTACCGACTAAACATTTAAAATAAAGAATTTAGTTGTTTAATTTAAATATTTATTCCCCGCCCGGGTGTTCACTAAATTCAATTTTATAAATCAAGTATTTAACTTACTTTCTATATTATTTATTAATCAAATAGTTTTTTAAATAAAGTATTTGTTAGTTTAATTTATATGTATTATTATATAAATACAATAAGATTAAATAATTAGCTTACTTTCTATATGATTAACCAAATAAGTTTCAAAAGAATTTAATTAGTTATAATTATATATGAATATTATATATTATATAATAAAATTAAATAATTAACTTACTTTCTATATTATTAATCAAATAATTTTTAAATGAATTTAGTTAGTTAAAATTATATAATTATTATATATAAAAATAATATAACTGACCAACTAAATATTTAAATAATTTTTTTAAAAAAGAATTCAGTAAATTTAAATTACATATATATATATACATTCAAATATAACAAGCAATGCATGCAACTTACAATCTGATATATTTAAATAATTTTTCAATAGAGAATTTTGTTGGATTAAATTATATGTAAATATTATCGTTATAAACAGTAACTCATAACTAACCGACTAAATAATATTCGATATTTTTTTAAATGATGAATTAGTTCAGTTAATTTTTATTATATGTTAATATTATATAAAAAAATATAATATGATTAATAATTAGTTTGTACTTACTAACAAAATATTCAAAATAAAGAATTTGGTTAGTTTACTTATACATAAATATTATATAAATTTTAACTCATAACTTACCGGCTAAAATATTTAAATAATTTTTAAAATAAAACTTTAGTTAATTTAAACCATATAAATCACATGTGAATGTTATATAATTAACTTATAACCTACCAACTAAAATAGAGTTTAGTTAGCTTAAGTTATATGTAGATATTATATAAATATAAATATAATAACTTACGTTCTAAAATATTTAAAATATTTAAATAAATTTTTAAATGGAGAATTTATTGGGTTAATCATATAAATAAATATAATATAAATAATAGAATTGAATAATTAACTTATGCCCTATATTATGATTAAGTAATTTTTTAAATAAAGAATTTAGTTAATTTAAATTATCGTTATATGTAAATATTGTACAAATATAATGGAATTAAATTTACATAAATAACTTACTTTCTGTGTTATTATATAAATAAAGTTCAAAATAAAGAATTTAATTAGTTTAAATTATACGTAAATTTATATAAATATAATAGAATTAAATGATTAACTCATAACTTACTAACTAATATATTTAGATGATTTTTTAAATAAAAAATTAATTGAGTATTTTAAATTATAAATAAATATAATATAAATGCGATGTAACTTACGATCTAAATATAATTTAAAATGAAATATTTAGTCATAATAAATATTAATATAATTAATAATTATAACTTACCAACTAAAATATTGAAATAATTTTTGAAAATAAATTTTGTTAGCTTAATTATGTGTAAATTTATGTAATTAACTTATAATTTAATTTACCAGCTAAAAGTATTGAATATTTTTAAATAAAGAATTTAGTTAGTTTGGATTGAATGTAAATATCATATAAATATCATAAAACCAATAATTAACTTACGTCCTATATTATTTTCAAATAAATAATTTTTAAATAAACATTTAGTTAATTTGGATCATATACGAATATTATATAATTAACTAGAAAGACGAAATTAATTCTAATTAATTACTTACTAATTTTAGGCCCTTTAGTTAGTATTTTTTTAAGCGCACGTAACATTTGACATGCTACAAGTTTTTGCACAACCGGTAACAATGACCATCCGTTCAACAAATAACTCGCGTCGTTCTGCATACTTTACTAATACGTTCCTTGCGTAAATAATACTGATGATACACAACTACGGTGTATTATCAACACTTGTATTCTATTTTCTTCAGAATATTAAATAACCTAAGTTTCACATCATCTTAGAGGAATTAATTTTATCTCTAAATGTTTTGTAAATTAGAAATTTTGTCTTATCAGAAGGCTTTTTAATTGTAACGCATGCATATAAAGTTTCGTGAGTTACTTTTTTTTTTTGTATTTTATTTTTAAGAAAAAATAAACTACTTTTATAACTTCTTTCCTAACCGCAATTTTATTTAGTCAAATCAGCCTATCATTAATTTGGTAGGTCTATGGGAAAATCGAATTTTGTTACACTCGGTGAAATTTCGGGAAATCGTATGGATAAATTTCGGATAAATTTCGGATAAATTTCGGATAAATTTCGAGTTAAGTATTGGGTTAATTTCGGATAAATTTTCGGATAAATTTCGAGTTAAATATCGGGTTAATTCCGGATAAATTTCGGATAAATTTCGAGTTCGAGTATCGGATAAATTTCGGATAAATTCAGTACCCCTTTCGTTAGGATTATTTTTTTGTTATAAATATTCCTTCATTTCATGTAAGAATTCGTTAAGAAAAGTAAATACCAAATTTCTTTGAAAAAAAAAAAATACATTCGAACAAATCAATAAAAACTACAATAATATTACACAAAAATGCAACAAGAAGTAGTTCCAACTGTAATTATTATCGGTGCAGGTCCAGGAGGACTTACTCTTTATCATTCTTTGATAAAAAACAAGGATAAAAAAGAATTTAGCGTAAAAATATTTGAGCGAGAAACTGGTCCTAAAGGTAAATTATATAAATTTTGCAATGCTTTCCATTAATGTCACATATCTATCTAACTTCGCGTTAAAAATAGATCGATGGCAAGGGTATCATATAGGCTTTGCATCTCGTGGTATTCGATCACTTATGAATTGTATTCCATCTTCGATCGCTTTAAATCTTCCAAAAGCAATTCCAAATCCAGTTCCTGATGTGGAATACCATGGAGCTTCAATCAATGACCATGAGGGAAATGTTTTAATGAGACCTCCATTTAAACAATTTAAAGATATTTATGAGATTGCAGAAATTCCTGATCGTTCCCTTTCAATGACTGTTGCTTATCGTGATAGACTTAGAGATGTGTTATTAGAAAATGTTCCAGTTCAATGGGGTAAAAGATGTATAGGATATGAAGAAACTAAAGAAGGTGTTTATGTAAATTTTGAGGACGGTTCACAAGAATTTTGTGACATTTTAGTTGATGCGAGTGGCGTTAATTCTCCAGGTAAAATTTTTAAATATATTATTTGGTTTGTTATTATTTGATTAATAATTAATTTTAAAATTACTATGTCTTTTTTTTCTTTCAGTTCGAAAACAAAAAATACCAGAATTACAAATTAATGATATTGGAGCAACTTATGTCAATGCAAATGTTGCCGTACCGAAACATCTAATGGATAGGCTAATTAAAGTCAGTGGAAATAGTTTAATTCAAAAAACACTCGGATTAAATGGAGATTCAACACTTATCGCATTACGTTTAATTCCAATTGAACAAAACCAAAATTATAACCCGGATGAGATTCATTATAGAGCAACGATAGGATATTTTTATCCTAGCGAATTGGATAATGATGAAAATGAAAATTTTAAAGTTGATGATAATAATCCAGCATCAGTTGCTGAACATGTTAAAAATATGATTCGAAAATTAAGACCAAAATGTGAAATGACAGATATTTTATTAGAATTATGGAATTTAGCACCTAAAGCAGTTCCAAATAAGTCAGATAATTATTATCCATTTAAAACTTATAATCCAATACAACGAAGAAAAGTGAGAGATGTCAATCCATTATCTATTAACTCGTGGAAAAGTAGCCGAGTTACATTAATTGGAGACGCAGCTCATGCCATGAGTCCTTTATTAGCATTAGGAACAACCAATGCAGTTCAAGATGCTGAAGCTCTTTCTCAAGCGTTACTTAACTATTCTCCAGAAAATTATATTTCTTGTATTAAAGAATTTGATGATAAGATGTTAAAACGAGCAACTGTTGATGTACTAAATTCAAGAAAAGTTACGATAAAACAAATTACACCGGTTGGATATTTTGGATTAATTATTAGAAATAGTATACTCAGGGTCACAAACTTTTTAATGAAAGTTAATGATTTTATCATAAATGTTATGTAATTTAGATATTTTATTATTATACTGAAGGACTTTGATATATAGACTTATAGACTTATAGACTTATAGACTTATAGTGTTTACATATTATATTAAATTTAATTATTTATTCTATTTATTAATTTATGGATATTGTACGGTGTTGTATTTATATTGGTTAACGTCACGAAGTGACGTTAACCAATGTAAATACCACCGTGCAATATAAGCCCAGTAAAAAGTTTATGTTGATTTTTTGTATAAAAAATGTAAGTTACAAATTTAATACGATTATGAGCATCCATTTGTACAGTATTTGTAAACAATTTGTAGTAAACTTGTAATGTTTTATATAGAATTCAAAGTAAATTCGTCATAAACTTGCAATGTTTTTATGTAACATTTAAAATAAATTTGTTTATTATTTATATATGAATTACTGTGTATATATGAAATACAATGTATTAAAATTTGTAAAAAATATATGAGAATTGATGTCTTTCTAAATTAGTGAAAAAAATTAAAAATAATATAAGGAAGAATGGAATATAAAAAAATTAAAAAAATATGATAAATTATACAATATATGGATTTGAAGTAGCAGAACAAGATATAGTCTTACTACAATAAATTTCCCACCTAAGAAATTTTTGATCGTAAAATGAGCTATTGGACCTCTTTCAAAATTGGATGATATTGTGTACTTTATTGTACTTGTCAAAGACTTTATATAGTGATCTATAGAATATCTTTGGTTTGCTAAGAATTTCTGGTTCGTCTTTGGCCACTTGGTTTGGGATTACGGTTTCCATAAATGACTCCAAATTGTTTTTGTACATTACTGTGAATATACCTCCCATTTTTTAAGTTATGACATCTTTCGATATTCCTAAGTCAAGAAATGGTCCTGCGTACCTCATTGGTATTTAAAAAAAAAAAAAGAAAAAAAGTAAAATGTTAATAAAACATTTTGCCAAAAAAAAATCATTTCATCAAAATTTTACTAAAAGAATTAAATTCAAAAAAATATATAGTCCTGATTTCCTTTTCCATGCGCCCAGATCCGTCTAAAATAAAAAAAAAGATAGAATTTGAAACATCATTATACATTTCATCATAATAAATAAACTAAGACAAAAAAAAACTTACCATAACGGCATCCAAAGAGATTTGAAGAAATATCTATAAAAAAAAGAACTATTAATATCTATTTGTTAATATTAAAGGAAAAATTTGAAAATTTACGAAATGTTACATCCAGGAGACCAAAAGCCGCCTAAAAAAGAAAAAGAAATAAGTAACCACCATTTTTAAAAAAAACTAAAAAAAATAATACTTCCACTAAAGTCCCAGTCCAAAAAGCTGAAGAACTGCCTAAAAGAAGAAAAATCCAAGTGTTAGAAAACGTTTTGTTAAATAAACACATCAAAGAATAATTCAAAAAAACTCTACCCTACCGATTTGTTACACCAAAATTCCACGTCCAAGAAGACCGTAAGAAGCATCTAAAAAAAAGAAAAAATTGTTAAAATAAATAATTAAGATTTAAGAAAAAAATTTCCTACCATTATTCCCACACATCCAAATACTCAAAGTCTAAAAAAATAAGAAAAACAACTATTAGAAATTGTTCATTAAAATTAAACAATTAAAAAAAAGATGAACTTACCGGAAATTGCACCAAAGGAGAGAAACTGACACTTAAGATTTCTTTAACAAAAAGTGTGAGAGAAGCGGGAAAAGAGAAAGAAAAGAGAAGGGAAATGTAAAGTAAAGGGAAAAGGGAGGAAAGGAAAAGGAAAGAACGAGGGAGAGACGAAGGAAAGTACAAAGGAAGTGAAAGGGCGAACGAACTGAAGGAAAAGGGAAGAATGTGAAAAAAAAGCAAAAAAAAAGTTTAAAAAAAAAAGTTTAAAAGAAAAAAAGTTTAAAAGAAAAAAAAAGTTTAAAAGAAAAAAGTTGATCGAAGTCATCGAACTGCGGATTATATCACATACTGACATACACGTGATACATATTTTTATAACGCGAAAATCATTACGAAGATCAATATAATTATTTTTTCAACTACACAAAAGTTAACAAAAAGTAAATTATACAAATTTATAAGTTTCATATGAATTTAAAAAATTTAAAATATAAAAATTGTACAATTTCTGTTTATTAAATGTTATAAATCTTACAATAATTGTACATTTAAATTTTACAAAAAAATAAAATTTGATTTAACTATACGAATACTGAATGAAAATTGGACAATAATTACAAAAACTAAACAAAAATTGTACAATTTCCGTATGATGACTTTTTACTGGGAAGTCTAATTAATGATAGTGAAATTTCGAAAAATTACTCTTCATTTTAATATCATACGCAAATAAACTATTACCATTCAATATTATACATAAATAAACTATTACCGTTCAATATTGTACAATAGTAATAATATTATTAAAAATATAGGTTAAATGACATCAGCATGAATAAATGATATTTACGATTTACAAATCAACTAGAATATGCGCTTTTTTAGGGGACTTCGTCCCCTATGATATATAAGCATACATGCTGCAACGGTATTAATATCTTGTTAATAATCGTTTTTAAGTAAAAAAGTGATATTAATATTTTTTGCTAGTCATTTTAGTAAAAAACGATATCTGATATTGATACTTTTTTTATTGATCGTTTTGATAAAAACATTTTGACATTTTTTTAACAATTATTTTTACTTAAAATCTCATCCGATAAATGAGTATCATTTTTATCAAAATGATAAAAAATAATTAATTTTATTTTGTTAAAAATGATTTTAACAAATGCCTTTTAGCTTTTTTTTTATTAAAATAACTTAATAAAAAGGTGGAGATTGTTTTTTTTTTATTAAAAAATTACAAAAAATGCCAATGAAGGAATTTTTTTGCTACATTATTAATAAAAACATTTTTTTTAATTATCAAAGTAAATAATTAAAAAAAAAATTAATTTATCTTTTTTTAACATTTGTTTATTAAACCGGATAATAAAAAAATCAATTTAATTTTTTTTTAATGGCCTATTAAATTTCAAACTGGATAACCAAGAAAAATTGTTGTCTTTTATGTCTTTTAAACTAACTAATGCTTAATCAAAAAATATTTTAATGGTTTATTATCAAATAATTGAAAAATTTTATTTATTTATTTTTTTTTAATGATTATTAATAATTTATTTTTTGTTTTTTAATCGAATAATTAAAAAAAAAAATAATTTAACAATTTATTTATTAAACCAGATAGTCAAAAAAAAAAAGATTTTTAACGATTTTTTAAACCTATTAACGAAAATATTATTATTTTTTTTAATAGTTTTTATACAAATAAAAGCAATTTTTTTCATTTTAAAATGATTAATAAATCAATCATTTTTTTCATTTTATTAAAACAATTAACCGTTTTTTCCATTAAAATGATTAATAAAAAAAAATCGTTGTTTTAATAAAAAGAACCGAACCCATTTTTAACATTTTAATGTTATTTTGATAAAAAAAAGGTTAACAATTTTCAGCGTTTTTCTTTGATTTGTTTTGATAAAAAAAATGTTTTTTATTAAACGACTTAGGAAAAAACGGTTTTTCATATTAAATGACAGAAAAAAATGGCCAAATTCATTTTTTTATTAGACGACCAATAAAAAATTGGTTTTTTTAAAACAATTAATACCATGAAAATTGTACTTTGGTCCTGGAATAATTGCAAATGAAAAATGAGAATTCTGGTGATATAAGTAACAGGTTATTGAAGCATGCTCCAAATGTGTTAATGGAGAAAGAAATGGCAAATGCTGATGCATATTTGTTTTATGCGTGATCATCATGTTAAAGCGATTAATAAAAAAAAGTTGGTTTTTTTAACCCAAATTAACCCAAATTTTTATTTTATTTTTATTGAACAGATATTAGAAGCGAACACATAAATTATAAACACATCAAAATTGATACATGAAAATAAAAAATGAAACTAACTAATAGAAGTGAACTAAATCTACTTCGACGGTGGAGTAATTATATAACGAACTATCTAAAAATAACCAACTACTTCTAGAAACATTCAATAATTAACCCACTACCTCTTTTACAGCCAGTTAAAAACCAGGTAAACCGAAGCCCGCTCTGCAGAAAAGAAAGTAATAAAACCATATATAAAATTCTATATAAAGTATACTAACTAACTACTAGCGCTACGAAGTAAGATTACTGTAAAATTCAATAACATTTTTACCAAAATATATATTATTACGAATACTATCTAGAGCATCAAATTTATATTCTAATTCTCTATCACTATTCAAACTATTATTAAACGGTCGAAAATTTTTTAAAGTTAATTTTTTCTTTTTTGTAATACCCAACGAACGTTCAAATTCTTTTATAAAAGAACAACGGCGTATCCAAATTTCTTTAAATGTTTGTTCATAAATGTACTGCCTGATCTCAATAATGACTAACAGTAATTGTTTACGAGGAATCCACAAGTTGAGAATTTGAGTCAACTCCAATGGGATAAAGCCTTTGATGAGATCCACAAAAGTAAAATTGTCAGGATCTGTATTAATTATCCATATATTAAGCGTCAATAAGTCAGAATAATCTGTAATGTCTGGATTATATTCAAATAACAATGATAATAAAAGATCAATTGTATTATTTTTAATCTTTAAAAGAAGAGATCGATGTTCATCACATGTCCACACGTGATCAAACGTTTCATCTTCCAATCCACAACTAGGGCATTTCCATCCATCGTATAATTCTAGGAATGATTTCTTCATTTGTTCAATTGTAGGAATCTCTTCTATAAGGAGATGAACTTTATGAGCTTTAACTTTAGAAGAAGACATTGAAGTTTCATTATTAGCAATATCGCAATTGAGGCATTCAAAAGTAGAAGTCCAATCAACTTCTAATTTTCGATATTTAGTATTCCTATGTAGGTTGATAAATTTTTCCAGGCCTTTAATATGACTAACCATCTTGATGAATTTTCGTAAATGAGTTTCAATGATGATATTATTCCATAACGGAAGTACTTTAATGTCAGGAGCAATATTTATAAAGTTAATAAATCTATCTTGGTCAGTGTGAGCAGATTTTGCTAATCTATCCACGTGATTATTGCCGTCGCAGTCAGTGTGTGCAGCTACTTTAAACATTTCTACATGTAAGTTCTGTTGACGAATAATTCTAATCAAAATTGACCATAGATAGCTATTGTTAAGTTTGAAATAATCTCGTGATGTAAGGGAGAAATTACTACGTTTAAATCTCTCAAACATAGTAATCACATTTAAGGAGTCAATGTTGATTCTCACTTTACTTCTATAAGGGACTACCATAAGAGCTAAAATTACTGCTAAGAGTTCGCCTCGATATGCTGAAGGCCATTTATCAATCGTAGTATAAAATTCCACTTGAGGAACACCAAATGATCTATCAAGGTGAGCAAACGCGCAGCTAATATTGCATTGTTCAGTGCCTAATTCAATAAGAGATCCATCAGTGAAAAATTCAAAAATACAGCAATTTGGATTATCAAATATAGCGAGTTTTCGTTGGATTATAAGTAATTCATTCCTAGAAAGTCCTGGTTCTAACAATTCTAAAATAATATTGTTTTGTCTGATCACGTGACTTCTCGTTAACGTACTTTGAGAAAGAGCATATTTTTTCTTAGCCTGATCAAAAAGATTAAAAACATTAAAATTAATCATTTTTCTACGTTTAACATCTTCTTTAGTAAATTTAGCAGCCGATAAAAGTGGTACTATATGCTTTGGATTAACAATAAAAGCACAAACACCCATGCTTGAACGATTTACAGTATTAGCAGCACAAAGTGTATCATCACAAATGGTAACATAAGTAGATGTTGAGGTTGATTGAGACATATCAGCGTGATAATGTCGAAGAAGAATATTATCTTCATCAATAAGGCGTTGAACTTTTCCAAATAAAATTGAATTATGTTGAGGGCTATAAACAACAGATAATGATCTATCTTGTTTTTCAATATTATAAGATCTTGTTTCTTCAATATTATCAAAAAATGTAGTAAATATGTTATAAATATTCGGTTTAAGGTTGGTACCATCCACCGTAATAAGTTTTTGAATGTCCATGTACCATCTTTCTTCTTTGTTACCATGGCCAGGAATAGATTGAAAGTAATATTTATTACATATATCAGTCCAATTAAGTAAGCGACGCTTGTCTCCTGAAATAATTTGTTCTACGAACATAATTTGGCGTGAGCGTAAAATTGTGCTGTGTTTGGATAAGAAGTCAAAAGTAGCAATAGTTGCAAAATCAGTTTTTCCTCCTGCTATGGTAGGAAATCTGCCTTTGTCCACGACAAGAAGTGTAAAATCATTCTGTCTCATCAAGTTGATCATATTGAGTAAATAATTATTCTTCATACGTCTAGGGATTTTATCAAAAGGAATACCCTCTATCAGCGGTCGAGAGCACCAGAGTAGTTGTTGTAGCAGTTTCAAGCGAATTTCAGTGATTCTTCCTAAGATTCCAATGTCATTTAATTGAATGCAAAAATTAGTAATTTTTGCTTGAAGTTGATTCTCGTAAGGATTACGATGACCATATATATAAGAATTATCTAGTATCGCATTAGGGGTAGTACGAGCAAATTTGAGCTTGTTTTTAAACATTCGACGAAAGGGAACAAATAAACGATAAATTAAATCTGGCGATAGGACGAAAACCTGTGACCAGTATTCAACACGAGGTATAATAATCCTATTAAAAATATATAGGATATGTTTGTCAGTAATTTTCTTTTTCCACATAAGGTTCGTTAGGTGGTCAATTTCTGCTTTAACTTTAGAGATTAGAAATTGTTCATCATTTTCAATATTAAAATAAATTCCCAAGATACGAGTAGGTTCATGAGGGTGTTTGGCCTTGATACTAATAGATTCCCTTCCAAATTGAAGATTGATCTTGTTATTATAATTGTGAGAATAGCGACGCATGTATATCTTAGTTCTCATCATAAGTTCAGATTTCTCTTTATTTATCTGGATGTCATTTAATCTATAAAAGGAATCAGCGATGGAAAGCATAGATTCCAGCTTATCTTTCTTATCAGTAATCCACTGCATGTCATCCATAAATGCCAAGGCCGGGACATGTTGTTCTATCACAGCTGAATTCAACTGTGGTATTTGCTGTATATTATTACATGATACAGTGTATCCCAATTTTTGTTGGTTAATTTCAGCAAGTAAAGGATCGTAATAAATACACCATAGAACAGGTGAAATAACTTCTCTTTGGTCTATGCCTGTAAGAACATCATAAGCAGTCGTCTTGCCATAGGCTGTGATAACTTGGTTTGTTCTATCTTTAAACAAATCTAAAATTAAATGAGTGAATTGCAGAGGTAATTTGATTCTATCCATCGCTTTCTTTAGTTGGAAGGTATTGACACGATCATAGGCCTTACCCATATCCTGTGATAAGATCCAAAGTTCATTATTGTTATCAATAGCGTCTTGAATGATTTCATTAACGATCCTTATGGGTTCAAAGGTAGATTGTTTAGGTAAACCAGCGAATTGGTTTGTCTGTAAAACATTATATTGTTCCAACGTTGAAGTTAGGCGACGATTGAGTAACGTAATAAGCGCTTTACGAGCAGTCTCAAGTAGGGTGATCAGACGAGAGTTTGATAAATCACAATTAAAGGGTTTTGGCTTGGCGATAGGAAAAACGGTTGCTTCTTTCCATTGTTTTGGTAAGTAACCAAATTGTATAATCTTACATATCAAGTAATATAAAATATCATGAGCCGTAGGATTAAGGTGTTGTAACATTTCATTGGATATTCCTGAGGGGCCTGTAGCTTTGCCTTTAGGAAGGTTTCTAATAACATCCAGCCATTCATCACGTGATGGAAGATCCATGAGTTTTGAGTAAATATTCTCATTAATATGGCGTAAGGGTTGATATTGATCTTTCCAACGCCCTTGTAGTGGCTTTTTTCTATTAATCGAACCTGCAATTGTTTGGAAATGGTGATTGGTTTGTTTGAGAACAGCTGATTCACCTGTGATCAGTGATTCATTGCCTTGGGCGTCTTTCTTATATATTTTTTCAATCGAGATATGAACCATCTCTTCTTCTGTGATCGAGCGAATCATAGAGGCTTGGTTGTCCTTGAAATTAGTACAGCGTTTCTTGATATTAGAAACTATTTGTTCCTGAACCATAATATCAAGTTCCAATTTGAAAAGAAGTCGTAAGTGTTTTCTAATTTTACACAAATTCTTCAAGAATAATTTGAAGTCGTCAAGTATAAGAAAGGTGAAGGACGATGAAAGATCTGAGCATTCATATTTGTCCAATGTCATGTTAATGAGACGTTGGAACTTGGACCATTTAGCAGAGACACTATAAGTAATAGAAGCGGAAGCATTCAGTATCGAACGTGTTTCCAGTATACGATTAATAATATATCTTAGATCGAAGTAAATTGAAAGCTTCTTTTCTGGTGTAGATTTAACTTTATTTCTAGTGACTTGCTTGTTGACTATACGAGATTTAGCTACTCTCATGAGGGTTTGTCTAAACATGTCCCAGAGAGTATTGATGTGGCGAGGTTTAACGATAGAAAAATCTTTCATTAATGTAATCTCAATTTCTAGGTCCAATTGAGTACTGAAATGCTCCCAAGTATATTCATCATTCTTGTCCATTTCATCATATTGAAATACGGTCCTTTTGATATGTTTCTTCTTTTGATTGGATGTGTTCAAGGAAACACCTGTCATCTGTACTGTGTCCAATGATAACGTTATAGTTTTGTGGTCAGTATCAAAATGATCGTTCTCTATCACTGTGCTATTAACGCTTTTCTCTAACATAGCTAAAGACGCCCAGATATAATCTAATCTTGACTCCTGTCTATTAGAATCAGCAGGTGTATAAGTATACATTTCTTCATCATTGTCGTTAAAGATTGGAATGGTATCTAGTAACCTTTTACTTTCCAGAGTGCGAAACAAAGAAAATTGCCATTTATTATTGACAAAAGCCATTAAATATTTTCTATAATTAATATTAAAATCTCCCATGATGATGACTTCCATGTCACGTGATTGGGCATCGCTGATGGTATCATCAATGTATTTGTATAAAGCTTCAATTTGTGGTCTTTCTTTTTGATTAGCATTAAGGTAAACCTGAATTAAACGAAGTTTACGCTTATCGCTGAAGTACAAGTCCAGATAAAGGATTCTACCTTTATGTCCAACTGCTTTGTGAACAAATATGTCATATTTGGCGTCGATGATAATGCCTACGCCTTGGCCTTTGCCCCCTAATTGTGAATATTCAAAGTAACCGCGAACACCTAATTGATGCTGCCATATTTTTGCTTGTCGTTCAGAACAATTAGTTTCTGAGAAACCGTAAATATTGATATTGTGATCTTTCATAGCGTCGATTAAACCGATAAATTTGTTTTTATTTAAAGTACGAATATTTGTAGATGCGATTTTCGTTATAGTAGAATCTAAGAGATCCTTTTTTGAATGAAAAATTGGTGGTGAGTCAAGTTTGGGGGAATTGTTTTTTTTTAATTGAGAGGATAAAGAGGAACCAGAGGGAATATTGTTGTCCATCATTAAAAATGATTATGCAAGATCAAAAACATCGGCAACTTCATCGTCTTCCCCCAAAGAAGATGAAGCAGAGGTACCAGTAAGCATTTCGAACATTTTGGTCATGGTCGAAGAGATAGATTGAAAGGACGATTTCATTTCATTTTGTTGAGTCAGAAGGGTTGAATTTGAGCATCGGATTGGCGAAGGTTTTGAGTGTCTTGAATAAGTTCAGCTTCTTGATCAGAGTCATCAGCGCTCTTAACGCGTTTCTTGGCTTGGTCAGGTGAGGAAGCTGAAGAGGACTGTGCGAGGGATTTTTTCTTCATGGTACCCTCCAGTTTAGAACCCTTTTCAATGTGTAAAGCCTTCTGAGCAGTAACGATTGCAGCGATTTGTTTATCAGTACTTTCAAGAGTTGAACTGATATTCATGATCTTTGTCTCTAGTTGACGTAAACTATTAAGGATTGTTTCTTTGAACTGGAGAATGGCAGGGTCTTGGTCAAAACAAGGTTCATCCTCATCCATTTCCTCATGGTGCTGAGTATTATGATCAAGTCGCTGTCGTTGAGCGGAGCGAAAAGGTCTTGTGGATTTACTAGCACCTTTAGATTTAGCAGCCTCAGCGTACGATTTCTTTAGATTCTTCCAATTATCAGCGCCACTAACAAACTTTTTGCCAGGGGGTTTATTGATATTTTTATTATCACAAGAAGCAGCTATGTGGGAGGGATTACCACAGATATTACATATACGATCTGATTCTTGGCTCCAGTATAGTCGTCGTGAATCCATATTGCCCTTTTTGAAGTTGATCGAGAGCTGTAACGCAGCCTGTCGATCTTTATCACAAGAAAAGTGAATATAAGCGTATCGACATTTAGAATATCTTCCTCTGATCATAGCCGCAGGAATAAAGCAGGATTTAGCTTTACATTTGAGTAAAACAGGTTCAAGATCATAGCCACTAGTGTTGTAGGCTAGTCCAGATAGTTTGAGAGGAAACTGCTTGCGTATAGTGCGATCTTCTTGGTTGAGAGACAGAGGAAGAACTCTGACCGTGTCTTTTCCTACATGATATCCCCAATTAGTCTCAAAATAGGTAAGAGCTTCTTGAGATTTGTATGTAATATAGGCGATCTGGTAAAAATCAGCACCTTTAGTATAGAGTCTCTCAATTTCTCCTAAGATTTCAAAGCTAGCTCTAATTTCAGCAGCTTTTCGATATGCAGGGATATCAATCACCTGAATTGTACGATGGTTTGTATTCTCTTTTTGTTGATCAGGAGCCGTGACTTGCTTTTCTGGTTTAAGTGGAGAGATTTTAAGGGTGACATTTTTAATGTCATCCGAGTTATCTTCTTTAAGTTGCAGGATAATATCCATTTTAAGAAATTTGTCATAAGAATCCTTGTCATTGAAAGTGACTTTTGCTTGTTTTTGGAGACGCGTAATACCCAAGTTGATGTTGTACTTAACATTATATTTAGCAAGAGCCTCCTTGATGGTGAGAATTTTTGAAGGTTTAGAACCAGTAATGTTATCAAGTGCCACGAGGGCAACATAGTCTAACGGTTTTTCAATAGTGATCGACTGTTGATCAGAAATTTCATTGTTGTCAGAAGGCGGATCAACATCCATGGCAGAATTGACAATTTCCTTATCTGGTGTTTGGTCATCCTGTTGTTGATTATTTTGATCAGTAACTTTAGGCGTAACTGCAGGAGCTGCAGGAGCCGGAATACGATTAGTTCCATCGAGGTTGTTTACTATATTTTGTTGAGGAGGCGCATGAGCACGTGACAAGTGCGAGCGAGAATTCTTGGACTTAGTTTTTCCCTTGGAAGAATAGGTCTTCGGCGGGTGGTTGGGAGTGTCTGCAAAAAGGTCACTAGCAACATCCCTTTCAGATTGCAAGTTGCTCTGCTTAATATGCTCTTTATCAGCTGCAAGGTCAGCCTGTAAAGCGTTATTAGTAGCTGTATCTTTAGACCACGGTGGAGGGTCAGCAGCGTTAGAAGTGAAAGTAAAATCAAAGGTGGCAGCAGGTTGCGCACCTTTTGAGCTGCTTCGCAAAGTACGAGCACTGGTGTTGTTGTTTCTATTGTTGTTAGACATCTTAAACAAAAATAACATGTAAAAAAGTTAGGTCTCTCGAGAATTACTGCGGATTTTCAACAATTTTTGAAGGTAACGGGAGAGAGTTTTTTTTTTTCCAAATTAACCCAAATTAACCCAAATAAAAGAATTTAAGGCATTTTTTTTCTATAATAGGCAAAATAATTGGTCAATCATTTCATTTTGACTGGATTTTCACCATAATTTCTCCATTCCGCCTTTGTTTATACACACATGTACAGTTGCCAAAGTTATCACGGATATGAAGATAATTTCCTTTTTGATAAAAAAAGGTCATTTTAATTTTATAATATATTAAGCTTAAGCATAAGCCTAAGCATAAGCCTAAGCATAAGCATAAGCATAAGCTTAAGCTTAAGCTCAAGCTTAAGCATGAAAAAAATTGATTGAGCATTTCTTTAGACTAATTTTTTACAAAACCTCTTCCTGTGCCAGTAAGAACAACCATTAATTTTATAAATCATAAAATATTCGCTTATTTTAATTTTTTTTTGTTGATCAAAATTGAATAAAAAATCTTTCGTTTTTGTTTCTCTGATAATCATTTTTTCCTAAACATACAAAAAAATAAGGCAATTTTAACTTATTAAATTAACGAATTTTTTTGTTTCCAGACACCTTCTTGAACGTAATTTTGAAGGTATTTACTTTCGAATTTTTTTTATTTTAAATAACAAAGAAAAAAGATTTTCTTAATCGTTTTTAATAACAAAAAAAAAAGTAATAAAAAAGAAAAAACGATTTTCTTAATCGTTTTTAATAACAAAAAAAAAAGTAATAACAAAAGAAAAAACGATTTTCTTAATCGTTTTTAATAACAAAAAAAAAGCGATTTTTTAATAACAAAAAAAAAACAATTTTCTTAATCATTTTTAATAACAAAAAAAAAAGAGAAAAAACCATTTTCTTAATCGTTTTTAATAACAAAAAAAAAGTAATAACAAAAGAAAAAACGATTTTCTTAATCGTTTTTAATAACAAAAAAAAGCGATTTTTTAATAACAAAAGAAAAAACCATTTTCTTAATCGTATTTAATAACAAAAGAAAAAAATGATTTTCTTAATTGTTTTTAATAATAAAAGAAAAAAACGATTTGTTAATCGTTTTTAATAATAAAAAAAAAATGATTTAATAACAAAAAAAAAACGATTTCTTAATCGTTTTTAATAACAAAAAAAAAGTAATAACAAAAAAAAAAAACGATTTTCTTAATCGTTTTTAATAACAAAAAAAAAGTAATAACAAAAAAAAAACGATTTTCTTAATCATTTTTAATAATAAAAAAAATGATTTTCTTAATCGTTTTTAATAATAAAAAAAATGATTTTCTTAGTCGTTTTTAATAACAAAAAAAAAGCGATTTTTTAATAACAAAAGAAAAAATGATTTTCTTAATCATTTTTAATAACAAAAGAAAAAAACGATTTGTTAATCGATTTTCTTAATCGTTTTTAATAATAAAAAAAATGATTTCTTAGTCGTTTTTAATAACAAAAAAAAGCGATTTTTTAATAACAAAAGAAAAAATGATTTTCTTAATCATTTTTAATAACAAAAGAAAAAAACGATTTGTTAATCGATTTTCTTAATCATTTTTAATAATAAAAAAAACGATTTTCTTAGTCGTTTTTAATAACAAAAAAAAAGCGAGGTTTTAATAACAAAAGAAAAAATGATTTTCTTAGTCATTTTTAATAACAAAAGAAAAAAACGATTTGTTAATCGCTTTTAATAACAAAAAAAAAATGATTTTCTTAATCGTTTTTAATAACAAAAAAAAGTAATAACAAAAGAAAAAACGATTTTCTTAATCGTTTTTAATAATAAAAAAAATGATTTTCTTAATCGTTTTTAATAATAAAAAAAACGATTTTCTTAGTCGTTTTTAATAACAAAAAAAAAACGATTTTCTTAATCGTTTTTAATAATAAAAAAAAGTAATAACAAAAGAAAAAACGATTTTCTTAATCGTTTTTAATAATAAAAAAAATGATTTTCTTAATCGTTTTTAATAATAAAAAAAACGATTTTCTTAGTCGTTTTTAATAACAAAAAAAAAGCGATTTTTTAATAACAAAAGAAAAAAAGGATCTCTTAATCATTTTTGATAACAAAAGAAAAAAACGATTTGTTATCGTTTTTAATAACAAAAAAAAATGATTTATTAATCATTTTTAATAACAAAAAAAAAAAGATTTATTAATCGTTTTTAATAACAAAAAAAAATTATTAATCATTTTTAATAATAGTTTTTAGTAATAAAAAACCGATTTAGCCAAACTTTAAATATTAAAACGCCAGGACTAATAGTTTCGGCGTTTTTTTTCAGCGTTTTTTGTCGGGTCAATGGGTCAGATCAGGTACCCAATTAACACTGACCCAACCCGAGAATTTTGGGTCAACCAGTCGGGTCAGATTTGGAGCTCTAGCGAAACGTTTTTTGAAATTAAATTATATATATCTGATAGCAAAAAATGCACAACGTTTTTTAATATCAAAAAAAACCATTTTCCAACGTTTATGCTTTATATCGCGTTGTTAAAAATGCGCAACATTTTTCCCATATCAAAAAACGTTTTCGCAACATTTTTTATCAAATTATCAAAAAAGCACTGCGAAGCGTTTTTTTTTTGTTAAATTGTATATGTTAAACTTTATTAAATTATACATTAAAAAATGTTTCGCACCATTTTTTTGACAAATTATAAATGTTGGTAAACGTCTTTTATTAAATTATAATTAAAGTCGAGTCAACATGGTCAGTTCGCGAGTTTGATTTGAGGATCTTATAGTCACGTGACATTCGAGTTGATTCTGAGTTTATATTAATACTCGACTCAGTTAGCCCAGGTGTCAATTCACCAACTTTACGATAACCATGCAAAAACATGGACAACGTTTGAGTGGACCTTTACCATCTAAGATTAACAATCTCATCTTCCTGACTTTTTGAGTCATGGGAGAGCTGAGAAGAAGATGGAGGAATGAGATGATGATAATGAACTTCTTATTATCTAATTGTTTATTTTTTAGATCAAAGTAAAAAAAATTATATGTGAAAAATAATACAGACAGATTGTCTATTACTATGGCATATCAGGACAGACAAAATCATGTTTATTTTTACACAATAAATGTTTAATAAACACTAATTTTACATACTGCATATTTTACACTTTAAATGTTTATAGATAAATTCAAAATTTTTTAGATTAATTTGGTTATTTTTTGGAGGACAAATGTGAAATTAAAATATACATATATATAATATATGGAAATCTAAACTAAGTAATCAAAAATAAATAGGAATTAAATATTTGCATATAAAGTCATATCTTAAAGCATTTAAATAATCGATCTAAGTAAACATGATTTATCTGTTCATGTTAAGCATTTATTTAGACAATAATATTATTCAGGTTTACCACTGCCACACATATTGTAAGTGATGATAAAAATTTAGCAATGAAAATTTGCCAAGAACTCAGATCAAGGTTTAACAATAAAAATACCACAATTGATTAACTGTCAATATATTTAAACTAAGCTCACTAACTGTACTAAAAGAGCCCTAGTTAGTTAGTTTAAATTAAAATATATATAATTAAATGATTAACTTACGTCCTATATTATTATTAAATAAAATAAAGAATTTCGTTAGTCTTATAATATACAAATATTATGCAATTAACTTATAACTTACCAACTAAAGTATTCAAATTTTTTTTTTTTATGTAAAAAATTTAGTTAGACCTTAAATTATATGTAAACATTATATATATAATTAACCTAGAAAGTTCCGATATGTAATTTTAAAACAATAAGAATGTGCTTACAAGATCACCATCATGTAACCATAAAATCGCACTTGCAAATCTCCTTAACAAACCTTAACTGGTCCTCCCACTTAGAAGTTATAGTATTGTTCCTTAAATTAATTTCTTAATGTCCCACTTTCCGCATGATCAAGAACAAGCTAATATTTTTCTTTACCATCTAATTTTATAACCCTATAAAATCGAATAATATTGCGATGTATATCAGCTATTTTGTTAATAAGCCTAGGAAGAAAATAATCTGTAAATAATATGTAAGTTATGCAAATAATATTATCGGTGTCCACCTCTTTATTATCTACAAACTTTTTAATTGCATGTATTGTTATTGTACACTTTCAGTTTGCGGCGTAAACACCTTCGGAGATGTTCTTAAGATGGATAGGTCTTGAGAGTTATAGCGGATAATTGTCTTGATCTTTTAACTCCATTTTATAATACTGCGACTATTATGCAATTTGCATATGTCATTATGCACTATAACACCAATACAATGCAAATGACAGTCGTTGAATCAAAAATGTTAAACTTTTCTGTGCATAATTTTTGTATTAGTGAGTTCTTTTTTTGGGTAAAAAAAAAAACTATTCCGATATAAATATAAGTTGATCTTAATCGTGGTTCTGTTTTTCGGTTCTGCTTAAATTTTATCCGCTGGAAATTTTTTTGAGTTCTTGGTAGTCAATTGTAAGAGTGAGTTTACATTTTTTTTTTACTTAAAAAAGAAAAACGAATATATTTTTACAAAATAAAAGCATACCGTGCCTTTGTAATAAAACAAAATAAATGAAATGCCTGAAGGGTATTACTTCGTAATGAAATATTTTAACGCTTTTCTGTACAAATCCCGGGTTGAAAATGATATAATAATAGTTTCTACTGTATAATAACGTTATGTAATAACCTATTATATGTGTCTTGGAACTTCTTGTTGTTGAATTTAGAAGGTAAATTACAACAGATGACCGTACTCATATAATGTAACGAAAGAAATATATTTTAACGATTAAATATCAAAAAGGAGGATCTGTACAAGTCATAAACAGGCTGTGTAATACTCTTAAGTAAGAATTTAAATACACTTCGGATCTTATGTAATAAAAACAGGGTGTATAGAGTGTATTCACGTACACCCCAAAATGAAGTTAAGAAAAAGTTTTTTTCGTTAAACGTTAAATTACCGTAAGCTATAACATAGTAAACGCGTTCAAATTGCTAAAAAAACTTAAAAAAAATTAAATTTCATGTTCTAGAAGAAAATATAGGTATTTTATAAGCTTTATACAAAAATTTTATTACTTTTAGCCTTATTTAATTTCATTTATTTTATTTAAATCATATTAGACGATTGATAATGTTAAAAATTTGTATTATAATTTCAATTGTAACTCGTATAATTAGTAAAATTCTTTATTATTTTATTCTTTCTTCAAATAACATAAACTATTGGCCTTCATTTTTTGTATTTTGTTTAATTGACTCTGCTAATGCATGTTTCTTTTTAATAGTTCTATATTTTCAAAAGGTCTTTTTGATTTTTTATCTTGAACTACTATTATTATCTTTTCTTCTTTGTATAGATGTTACTTATACCTTTATTCGTTTATTGTTTCTATCTCTCCAATTTTTTTATAGAATTTTCTTGTCATTTCATTATTTCGTAAAAATAAAGTTGCTTATTGAATATGTATTTCTGGCTTTTTGGTATGTCAACAAATCTTTTTAATCTATATTGAAAATTCAGATCTCCATTTTTAATATCCATATCAACTTCATTAATAAATTCTGTCCATTCTATTGATAATTCGAACCTAGCGCATCGTCAAGTATCATTATCAAGTTTTCACTATTGTAAACTGGAGATTCGTTAACATTAATATCATACCATGATCATTTTGGTAGGTTAATTGAGAATTTTTGTCTATAATATTACTATCAGATGCAGAAGTAATAGACTGTAAGTTTGTAATATTGTTATTTAAAAAAAAGGATGTAGTTGTAAAATTCATTTTTTTTATTATAAAGATTTTTTTTTTCATACAAAGAGGCATAATATTTGATATCAAACAAAGCTTCTAAGAGAAAAAAAAACAAATTGTAAGCGTCCTTCTGATGAAATTGAAACACCATTTACATCTTCAATATAGATTTTATCATAATTGCAGACAAGGAGATCCATCTAATCTTTATAACAAGTACAAATTCCAATACTCATATCTACTATATGAAATTCTCCTTCAATGAAAATTTTTGGACTAACTTTTCATATCCAGTAAACAAAAATTTTTTTTGATATGAAACTTTCATACCTGTTATGAGCTATTGAAAGCAATTTTTTACAATAAAAAGAATCTATTGATGTAATAACAAGATCGAAAATTTGAATCAATTTAGATGCTTGAATTTGATTATAAATAATATCTTTTAAAATTACTATACTCTTTCTGCATAATTTTGAGTATGATTACCGCAAATTAATATATCTAATATATACCTTATTGTCCAGTCTTCTATTCTATTTCATAATTGTTCAGTATATCTTTCTAATTGTGAATATCTATTATAAAATAAAATAGAAAATTCATTATATTTATTATATGTTTCGTTTTCAGATCTTGAGAATAAAATTTCTTTGAAATGGTTCATTGTTTTTGTTCTGTGGCTTATGTCTTGTTTATTAATATGGTAATTTGTGTCCAAAACCAACACCAATATGCCCGTAAGATATGAAAAAATACATCCCTACGAAAAAAATGCATCCAGAATTCATGCTGAAATTGTCCAGAAAAATAAACAGACAATTTCTGGACGTTTGGTAAATCCAGAAAATGCTCCAAAATGTGCGCGTTTCCAGATGTTCGGAATATGTCCGGGTTCAAATTTGTCTGGAATTTTCCAGAATTCTGAACAATCCAATTTTATCCCAGATGATCAGCAGGAGTTTACCACTTCCTACACGATTAACCAAAGTTTGAATTAACATCATAGATAGCATTTTTGGCTGCTCTTCAATTTGCATATCTGAAATCTGTGACAGGTTTTGTGGCGCGGCAATTTGGAAAAAGAGAAATAACTATTCTTCCTTTTATCATAGAGCTCTTAAAATTTTATCCTAGATGTATTTACCCGCTCTACAAGTTTACTTAGAGTTGGAAAAGCAGATTTAAAAGCCGTTTTTGACTTTACATATAAACGATTGATTTTATCATCTTTGCCGATCATTTCTAAAATGACCCTATAAAAATAAATGTCCAGAAAATGTTATCAAAAATGTCTGGAAAATGTCCGGAATAAATCTGATGTGTCTGGAAAATGTCCACTTTTTTGGTACATGTCTGACACACTTCTGATACTTAAAATTTTGACATGTCCTAACTTTGTCCAGAATTTGTCCAGTATTTGTTCGGTATAAAATTTTGGACAAATTCTGGACAGTTAAACCTGGACAAATTCTGGACATAGTAAAAAAACCAGATAGACAAATTCCAGACATGAAAAAGTTCAGGACAAATTCTGGATATTATTTCCAAAAAAGGATAAATTAATTTTGTAAAAAAATGCAAAAAGCACAAAACTGACATTCAAAATCTTTTCTGTCGTTCTAATTAAAATCGCAGAGCAGGCAAAAATACTATATATCTATGATATAAAAATTTTGGGTTAAGGAATAATGATGATCATCTATCCATTGATCATCTTTTGTGGCAAAATTTTATGAAAATACATTTCCGGACAATTTCAGGACAAATTCCTAATATCCCGAAAATGCAGTGTTTTCAGAATAGTTTCCGGACACACAGTGTTCAGAATTTCTGGACAATTATTTAGACAATTTTTCCGGACATTTTCTGGACATTATCCGGACACTTATTTTTTATAGGGTGAGATTTGGCGAAAAAAATGTTTTATTTGAATAGACCAAAAGTGACATTTAAAACTGCCTTTAGCACTCTAGGTAAACTTGCAGAGCAGCCAAAATTACATCTATTATATAACTTTTATATCTATACGTTAAAGTGTGTAAGAAAAAATTTTTATTTTTGTATTTTTTGCTGCGCCACAATTTGCCACAAAACCTGTCACAGATGCCTTCAATTTTACTTATTACGTCAGGGGGTGGTTATAAATATCAGTTTTGTGCTTTTTGCATTTTTTTAAAATTTAAAATTTTATATTCTTAGAAACATTTGTTTAGAATTTGTCCAGAATTTTATTATGTCCGGAATTTGGTGGTTTTATTTATCTAGAATTTGTCTGGAATTTAAAATGTCCAGAATTTGTTTGGTTTATTTTGTCCAGAATTTGTCCAGAATTTAAAATGTCCGGAATTTGTTTGGTTTACCCTGTCCAGAATATGTCTGGAATATTTTATGTCCAGAATTTGTTTGGTTTATTTTGTCCAGAATATGTCTGGAATATTTTATGTCCAGAATTTGTTTGGTTTATTTTGTCCAGAATATGTCCAGAATATTGTATGTCTGGAATTTGTTGGGTTTATTTGTTTAGAATTTGTCTGGGTAATTTCATGTATAAAAAAAACTGGGCATGCAAAAAATTCCAGACAGCAAAATAGATAAATTTCCTGGACATTTTCATAACAATTTTTGAAGCACCTGGACAATTTCCGGACATTTTCGTGGACATTTTCCGGACATTCTTTTTTCGTAGAGCATAAAAACAGGTTTGAACTAGGCCAGGTATTATTGATTGCATTTCTTTCGGCCGTATCATCATCTATAATAATAATTTGTGGACCAATTAATGGACCCGTCCAAAAAAAAAATGTTTCAGTTAAAATTACTTGAAAAATTTAAACGCTAAAAATAAAGTTTTTTCAGTTTGTTCCGAAGTTGCAATTATTCCCAACAGTAATGCTCCAGTTACATTATTAGTCTAAATGAATGTGAATGTAATATTATTTGATTCAAATGAAGATGATGCGTCCACATAACAAATTTCACCAGCTTGTTAAACATGTTAACGTTAATTTGGTTATTACAATAAATTCTTGATTAATACTTGAATCTTATGAAATAAGTTTTGCAATACCGTTCTCATTTTGATTATATCTATCAACGGTTTCTTTATATTTCTGCCACATATCTATTCCATTCTTTTGTTCCAAATTTTTCATTCTATATAATCTAAAAAGACATTTACCACAACGATGATCAGGATTTATTTCATGATCTGTTAAAATCAACTACAAATCATCCTCATTTGTTGTCAATTCAAGTTGGAGTTCATAATAATGATATGCTGTTACAGCATTATAACCTTTTTCAAATAATAACTATATGATAATATTGTTGAATCTGAATTGATCTAAAGGATAAAGAATGAAATAAATTAATTGGATGATTAAGTTAAAACAAAGTTTAGCCATGCATGGATGCAAAGATTTTGTCTTAGTGGCTAAACATTCAGTACTATGATTATTGAACTATTTCACTTTGTTGCTTTATTCGAGTTTGTTTTCTAATACTTACAATATCAGCATGTTGACAGTAAAAACCATTTCTATACAATCACATACTGACGTGCATAACTAATATTTAAAAAATTTAAAATATAATATAAAAAACATGAAACCATAGATTGTTTAAAGCAATTAAAGGAAAAAATTAATATAACTTTATTTGTTGTTTTAGAATTTTCTTCGGACAAACTTTTCCATTTTCAAGTTCCCTTTGTTGTTAATATTGATCCAGCATGTAATTTTAAATAACAATTCCGGAGCACCAGGAAACTCATCTAATGACAAGTGATTAAATCATGAAATTTTACAATTATAATGTTCTGGAAAAATTTCTTGCAATAATTCTGGTAATTGAAAAAAAGATAATGAGTATTAAATTGCACTCCTAATAGATACCCAAAAGTACATTAATACTTAATTTAGTATTTTTTTTTTTTTTATTTAAATTAGAAAATTAAGCAAAATTAAAAAAAAAAATACTTTATTTTTAACAAACGCTATAATAAATTCATTTTGTTCTATATTTTTGTTTTTAAAATAATGTTAAAAGCAATATATAAAATGCTAAATTTTTGTATAAAACATATAAGCCTATATTCTTTTCGTAGAACATTTGAAATTTAGTTTTTTTTGTTTTATTGTAGCAATTTGAAAGCGTTTAGTCTATTAGTAATACGAAAAAAATTTTGTGAATACACTCTATACTACCCGTTTTTGTTACACAAGATCCGAAATTGTTTGACGTTTGGCCCGCATTATAAAATTAAGTGTGGCGTAATGGAATTAAGTGTGCCGCTCTCCTGTGACAAATATTATGTGACGAATACATATTTGCGCATTTTAATAAAACCGTCTCCAGAATACTTATAAAAAAAATGAAAGGAGGAGACAAATATTTTACTTGATCACGTGGTAGTGATATTTTTTATGGCGATGCTGGTGATCACCTAATAATCACGTCATTTTCACGGGTTAGGATGATCAAACACTGTACGACAAATTTTTTGTTTATTACTATTGACTATGCATAAACATTGTTCAATACAGGATTTTTTAGTCACTTCATTATTTTATTCATGTGTCTTGTAGAAAAATTTTAAATGGATTCCTTTAATATATGTAAAAAATGTAATTATGTATGTGATGCAATTCGTTTCCAACAAAATTTTGAAAATTGGACTAGTGGCAATGATAATATTGATAGCTTTATTCAAGATACTCAGCTATCAGCACATCATTTATTTTATGAAGTATTGGAATGGATATCTTATGATAGATTATATAATATCAAATATATCACAGAAAAGAAAATATATAGAGCAAATTGGTTTGATAGAAATATAAGTTATTGGAATAACGAAAATCAAAATTGGAGTAGAATAAATCAAAATATGATTGTAACTCTAAAGAATTTAAATGATCCAAAAAATATTGCATTAGAACTTATGAATGAGGTATATTTAATTCATTAATAATTTTTTTTTTTTAAGATTCCTAATTTTATTAATATGTTGTATTTGTAGATTAATAAACCTTATGGAATAACTCAAAATCCAGTAACAAAATTTTATATGGTGGTTTTATCTGACAAATGTAAAAAATGTAATTTTATATGTCATGCAATTCATTTCCAACAAAATTTTGAAAATTGGACTAGTGGCAATGATAATATTGATAGCTTTATTCAAGATACTCAGCTATCAGCACATCATTTCCTTTATGAAGTATTGGAATGGATATCTTATGATAGATTATATAATATCAAATATATCACAGAAAAGAAAATATATAGAGCAAATTGGTTTGATGGAAATATAAGTTATTGGAATAATGAAAATCAAAATTGGAGTAGAATAAATCAAAGTATGATTGTAACTCTAAAGAATTTAAATGATCCAAAAAATATTGCATTAGAACTTATGAATGTGGTATATTTAATTTATTAATAATTTTTTTTTTTAAGATTCCTAATTTTATTAATATATTGTATTTGTAGATTAATAAACCTTATGGAATAACTCAAAATCCAGTAACAAAATTTTATATGGTGGTTTTATCTGACAAATGTAAAAAATGTAATTTTATATGTTATGCAATTCATTTCCAACAAAATTTTGAAAATTGGACTAGTGGCAATAATAATATTGATAACTTTATTCAAGATACTCAGCTATCAGCACATTATTATCATTATATTGGTAATAGAGTATTGGAATGGATATCTTATGATAGATTATATAATATCAAATATATTGCAGAAAAGAAAATATATAGAGCAAATTGGATTGATGGAAATATAAGTGATTGGATTGATGAAACTCAAAATTGGAAAAGAGTAAATCAAAATATGATTGTAATTCTAAAAAGTTTAAATAATTTAAAAAATATTACATTAGAACTTGCATATGAGGTACAATCATAAGTTTGCTGTTTATTATAATCTAATTTTTTTAATTTTACTAATATTTTATATTAATAGCTTAAAATAGATTATGAATTTTATGGAATAACTCAAAATCCAGAAACAGAAAATTATATGGTAGTTTTGAGTAATATAACATGTAAAGAATGTCATTGTATATGTAATACAATTTATTTTCAACAAGATTTTGAAAATTGGACTAGTGGTAATAAAGATATTGATGAATTTATCCGAAATGCTCAGTTATTAACTCATAGAGATTTAGAAGTAGCATTGGAATGGATTCCTTATAATAGATTATATAATATCAAATATATTGCAGAGAAGAAAATATATAGAGCAAATTGGTTTGATGGAAATATAAGTTATTGGAATAATGAAAATCAAAATTGGAGTAGAATAAATCAAAGTATGATTGTAACTCTAAAGAATTTAAATGATCCAAAAAATATTGCATTAGAACTTATGAATGTGGTATATTTAATTTATTAATAATTTTTTTTTTTTAAGATTCCTAATTTTATTAATATATTGTATTTGTAGATTAATAAACCTTATGGAATAACTCAAAATCCAGTAACAAAATTTTATATGGTGGTTTTATCTGACAAATGTAAAAAATGTAATTTTATATGTCATGCAATTCATTTCCAACAAAATTTTGAAAATTGGACTAGTGGTAATGATAATATTGATAGCTTTATTCAAGATACTCAGCTATCAGCACATCATTTCCTTTATGAAGTATTGGAATGGATATCTTATGATAGATTATATAATATCAAATATATCACGGAAAAGAAAATATATAGAGCAAATTGGTTTGATGGAAATATAAGTTATTGGAATAATGAAAATCAAAATTGGAGTAGAATAAATCAAAATATGATTGTAACTCTAAAGAATTTAAATGATCCAAAAAATATTACGTTAGAACTTATGAATGAGGTATATTTAATTTTTAACTATTTGAAATTTTTTTTTTTTTAGGTCACTAATTTATTAATATGTTGTATTTGTAGATTAATAAATCTTGTGGAATAACTCAAAATCCAAAAACAAAAATTTACATAATGGTTTTATATGATGAGTGTAAAAAATGTAATTATGCATGTAATGCAATTTGTTTTCAACAAAATTTTGTAAATTGGACTAGTAATAATGAAATTATCGATAAATTTATTCAAGATACTCAACTATTAGCTCATGGTAAAGAATTTGGTTTATTTAAAAAAGTATTAGAATGGATACCTTATGATAGATTATATGATATAAAGTATATTGCAAAAGGTGGATTTGGGAAAGTATATAGGGCAAATTGGATCGATGGGTATATAATCAATAATGAATCTGGTTGTTGGAATAGATATAGATATAAGGAAAACATGTTTGTAGCCTTGAAAAGTTTAAATAATTCAAAAAATGTTACATTAGAATTTATAAATGAGGTAATCTGATTTACTAAATTACCAAATTAAAATCGCTAATTTATTCTACTAACATATTGAGAATTTTTATTTTCATATAGATTACATTGCATAATAGAGGAAAAATAAATAATTCTTTTATCATTGGGTTTTATGGAATAACTCAGGACCCAGTAACAAAAAATTATATGATGGTTTTAGATTACGCAGAAGAAGGAAGTTTGCGAAATTATTTAGATAAAGAATATGACAAATTAAATTGGGATGAAAAGATTGATCATATGTATGATGTTACGAATGGACTTGAGCATATTCATGAAAATGAGTTGATTCATCGAGATTTGCATATTGGTAACATACTAAAACTTAAATTTAATATTGCTATTACTGATATGGGATTATGTAAGCCAGCAAATTACATTGCACCAGAAAATGCGAAAAATAACATATATGGGGTTTTACCATAGCTCCTGAAGTTTTAAGAGGACAAAATTATACCAAGGCCGCTGATGTTTATAGTTTTGGTATAATTATGTATGAAATAATTTCTGGGTTGCCTCCATATTATGATTCAGGTCATGATAAAAATTTAGCAATAAAAATTTGTAAAGGACTTAGGCCAAGATTTAATATCAAAGTACCTCAATTAATTGTATATTTAATTAAAAGATGCTTGGATGCAAATTCATTAAACAGACCAATAGCGAGGGAAATCAAAGATACTTTGCACGAATGGCAATCTCAACTAGCAAAATTGCATAAATGGCGATATGGACTAGCAGAATTACGAGCACAAATTCAAGAAGCGAATATTATTAATAATAGTTCATCGAATAATAGCACACCTTCATCAAGTTTGGGATCATCATATAAGACACATTCAGAAGCTGTTTATACAAGTAGATTGCTCAATTTTAACAATCTCCCTGAACCAAAAAATTCTGATGATTATTATGAACAAAATGACAATATAATAAGCGCAGAGTTTTCAGGTATTAGTAATAATTTTATTTTTAAAATGAATCAATTATTGAAGATACTAATAAAAGTTTATTAAATAGAATCTTTACAAATTGACATTTCTCAATTGAATATTAATTAAGATGTAAAAATTTTTATTTATACAATTAATGGGTTAGTCAGTATTGGTTTTTTTTTATCATGAATTAATACTTTATTTATTTGTTTTTAGGTTTAAATGATGGTTAAAATACAGAAACGTTTGAACGGTTTGCTAATGGTGAAATATTTGCAGTATAATTTCGATATGAACATTCTTTTTCAAACTTTTTCATATTGCGTCATTAAAATTTAAAATTCTGTTTAATGTTAGCCTTTTAAATATTTTGTTTTTTAATAGAGTATTTTAGTATTTTTTATTTATTTTTTTATTTTTTTATCTTTTTATCTTTTTATTTATATATGTGTAGATTGCACTAAACAGGATTTTAAATTTTAATGACTATAATTATAAATTGTATGCTTTTTATAAATTTTGTTTACAAAATAAAAAATAAGTAACAATTTAATAATGCTTTTAAAATTATTTATATCATTTTTAATAGATTAAATACTGATTAAATCTGAAGTACTTATCATAATTAAATCATTTTTCGCTACAGTAATATTCGTAACATATGAATATACTATTTTATTATTTTCCTTTTTACGACGAACTTTGGCTTCTAAAAGGAAAAAAATAAAGACAATATTAAAATGCTATATAATTAATTGCCCAGATCTATATATAAATGGTCTTATTTGTATAAACTATAGCAACCCAACTGAAAGTATTCAAATTGAACTGAGTCTATAAATTAATATATTGAAAATATTTACTACATACATAATATAGGATCAGATATGGGTCGTATGACGAACATACATACCAAGTCTTGAATACATTACATTGGACAAATAAAAGGAATAGAAGTTTATGATAATAAATGATGTACATTAATAAGTTATGTAGATAAAATCTTTCTTCTATTTATTAAAGTTAAATCATAATTACGGATCTCTAACCTCTATTAAATAATAAATATATTATGTATTATATGCTTTATTATGTTAAAAAAAAAAAAATAACTAATAAAGATGTAATAAAATATAGTACTCATATCTTAAAGTTCAAATTTTCTATATTCATTATAGATTCATATCTAAAATTTTTAATTACTCCATCATTTTTATAATTATTAATCAGTTTTTGATAATCAACATCTTGATAAATAGAATCAGATGTAAGTACAGTAAGTGCAGGTCGACCTCTCCATTTTTCTAAGAATTCCTTCAAAGCTTCCAAAGAAAATTTAAAATCATCGAACAATCTAAGTTCTCTTAAATTAGTTGGTGCTGATCTAATTAAAATTTTTAATAATTCTTTTCCATTTTCAAAAATTTTTTCTTCAGTTTCACGTACTCTATGAATATTTGATGTAATTAATAATAATGAT
The DNA here is from genome assembly GCA_015698045.1 of Rhizophagus clarus. Classification (NCBI taxonomy): domain Eukaryota; kingdom Fungi; phylum Glomeromycota; class Glomeromycetes; order Glomerales; family Glomeraceae; genus Rhizophagus; species Rhizophagus clarus. The sequence goes on along the minus strand of BLAL01000357.1, from coordinate 549,092 downwards.
TTCAAATGTTGACAAATTTTCAATAAATTTTCAAATTCAGTGAAATGATCTTTAGATGGTGAAAATGCAAGTGACAAATATTCGATTAAAGGACAATTTTTATAAATTTTACGAATGAAAATGAGTGAATCATCACTAAAATCATCTTCATAATTTAAAAAATCACAAGGTTTCAATGAAACTTCTTTAAGTCGTCCTCCACTATTTTCAATTATAATAGAAGCTTCATCTATTGTAATATAATCTATATTAAGAATTTCAAGATCATTATAGGCTAACATTTTCAATAGATTTTCATTGATAAAACTAAATTCATTAATTATTAAAGTTTTTATTTTATCAAGTTTTGGAAGTAACCCTTGCATTATTGTATCAAAACTTTCAAAATATAAGAAAAATAGTTCTAAATGATCGAGATTATTGGCTTTTCTTTCTAATTCAAAAAAAATTTCTTTATAAGGACCATCTGTAAAATAATCATCGTCAAAATTATCAGTCCATTCAAAATGTTTTAAATTCTTTTGAACTTCAATTAATTTGGCAATTCCACAATTTGGCTTTGGTGTTACATTGACAATTATGAGTCTCTGTATATTTTGACAAATACGTGCTAATCCATAAAAGTATGAATAATCAATAGATGTATCACATATTAGTTCGCAGAGCGAATCAAGGCGAGTCATAGCTTCTGGAAAATAAAATATTTGATGTTTAATTGACCTTATGTCTAAAAATTTAAACTCTGAAAATTTTTTCATAAAGAGACTATAAATTTCTTGTTGCAAAAGAAATTGATTATAAGCTGACAAGGATCCAATTGATATTATTGAGTTTATAGTATTTATGTTGACACTTCTACAGAATGATAAATAATCAAAAAATAATGATGGTGATGAAATTAACGGTAATTTAATTCCTTTCATCATTAAAAATTCTTTAATATCATTAGACAAATAGGAAGCAATTATGGCGAACAGATAATTTTTATTAATATAAATAATTTTATAACGCCAAGGATTCCTCCATAAAATTGGAATTACTGTTTCACACCAAAGTTTATTTACCATCAGACATGAGAAGAGAGTTTTTGAATCATCTTGTAACTCTTCAAATATCAAGAAAAGCGTATCTTTATTGAGTTTGGACATTATTAAAAAGGAATCTCGAAAATAATTTTAATAATTATGGTACTAATATTTAATAAGATTTTGGTAAGTTTTTCAATTTCAAATATTTATATGCATGACGGAATTAAATTCCGGAACAATTGACCAAATTAGGAATATTTTGTATAACCATGATGATCAAATGATATTTCGCAGCAACGAACATGTTACGCAAAAAAAAAACTTGTGTACCTTTTATAGGTAATATTCAAAGCTTAATTCCGTGAAAGAGTTTTAGTCGTGATAATTATTAATGTTGGTATTTATAACGGTAGCTACTTATATTAGTCTTAATTCTCATTGTTCGGAGCGAAACAAAAGGACAATCAATTTATTTGTATTTTGTAGTACCAATGTAATTTTCTTTTCCATTCCACATACGTCATTATAATTTCCTTTTTGAATTAATCTACCCCTGATTATTTTCCTTTAAGTCTGTAACATTTTTGTAACACAAAATTCCTTTCGCTTATTATTATTTCTAAAACATGATTTTACTTCACGTTACTATTGCATAATGAACATATTAAGCGACGAGCTTCCTTTATCTAGTCTTAATACTTCTATATAAATGTAAAATCTAATCTTAATACATTCAGAGCTAAATACAACCACATTCTTCGGATTGATGATAATATTAAGTATTTGTTAGGAAATGATGAACTTATTTGTTTTTTATTGATATTTAATTTTATTATGCTATTTATTATAAAAAAAAAAAATAGCTTTAAATTTCCGAAATTAAGTTGCATGTTTAAGACCATATTAATGTCGAAGTTAAATTTTAACGATTTTGCAAATCATTTTTTTCTTTTGAAGGGTTTAGTGCAACCTGAAATGAATGAATTCTATTGGTACGCCCATTTTGAGTGATCATCATGCGGAAGACATTTAATTTCAATTCCGGTATTCTGTTATAATTGGACTTTTATAACCTTTTTTATATTTTCCTGTGTGATTAAATATTAAGTATTTTGGAAGACTACTAATATTTTAAGAAAAGATTTTTTTTTTTAGATTACCCTTTTTTTTTATAATGTCCAAACTCAATAAAGATACTCTTAATATTTGAAGAATTACAAGACGATTCAAAATCTCTCTTCCCATGTCTAGTGATGAATAAACTTTGGTGCGAACTGTAACTCCAATTTTATGGAGAAACCCTTGGCGTTATAGTATTGATTATAGTAATAAAAGTTGTTTGTTTGCCATTATTGCTTTTTATTTACCCAATGATATAAAAGAATCCTTAACGAAGAAAGGAATCAAAATACCATCAGTTTCATTCCAATCACTATTTTTTGATTATTTATCATTTTGTAAAAGTATTAATATTAGTACTATAAATACAATAATATCCATCTGATCTTCGTTATCCGGCTATAATCAATTTCTTTGCAACAAGAATTTTATAGCCTCTTTATGAAGAAATTTCCAGAGTAGAAATTTTTGGATACCCTATAAAAAATAAGTGTCCGGATAATGTCCGGATAATGTCCAGAAAAATTATCTAAAATATTGTCCGGAAATTCTGGACACTGTGTATCCGGAAACTGTTCCGAAAACACTGCATTTTCGGGATATTAGGAAATTGTCCAGAAATTGTCCGGAAATGTATTTTCGTAAAATTTGCCACAAAAGATGATCAATGGATAGATGATCATCATTATTCCTTAACCCAAAATTTTTATATCATAGATATATAGTATTTTTGCCTGCTCTGCAATTTTAATTAGTACGACAGAAAAGGTTATGAATGTCAGTTTTGTGCTTTTTGCATTTTTTTACAAAATTAATTTATCCTTTTTTGGAAATAGTATCCAAAATTTGTCCTGAACTTTTTTATGTCCGGAATTTGTCTATCTGGTTTTTTTACTATGTCCAGAATTTGTCCAGGTTTAACTGTCCAGAATTTGTCCGAAATTTTATACCAAACAAATACTGGACGAATTCTGGACAAAGTTAGGACATGTCAAAATTTTAAGTATCAGAAGTGTGTCAGACATGTACCAAAAAAGTGGACATTTTCCGGACACATCAGATTTTATTCCGGACATTTTCCAGACATTTTTGATAACATTTTCCGGACATTTATTTTTTATAGGGATATGAGATTAATTAAACATCAAATATTTGGTTTTCCAAAAGCTAAAACTTGCCTTGAAACACTCTGTGAAACTAAAATGCGATACATCTATTGATTCTTCATACTTTTATGGATTGGCACGCATTCATCATCATATACAGAGACTTACATTATTAATATGAGTCGAGAATTTCATGGAGTTGTAAAACTAATTGAAGTTCAAAAAAATTTAAAATATTTTAAATGGAAAGATTATTTTGATGAAGCTTATTTTACGAAATGATCCTTTCAAAGAAATCTTTCTTGAATTAGAAAAAAAAGAAGATACTCTCAATCATTTTAATTATTTTTTAATTATGGTGCTTTTACTGAATACATGTTTCCGCAAGAATTACTCCCAAAAACTTCATAAACTAAAAACCTTAGTAACTAATGATTTTAGTTTAATTAATGAAGATTTGTTGGAAGTGTTATTCTACAATGATCTTGAAATCTTTGATGTAGATTATATTACAATAGATGCAGCTTTTATCATACTTGAAAATAGCGGAGGAAAACTCAAACAAATTTTATTAAAGCATGTTGATTATCATGATTATTTTAATGATAACTCTTGCTCTTATTCGTGATATTTGTATTTGGTTGAATGTCTATTAATTGCATTTCCACCTTTAGTGGAGCATTTTATTGAATTTGAAAAATTACTAAGCACTTGTCATAATTTGAAAACATTATTGTTGGATATAAAAGACGTTTGCATACACGAATCTGAAAGAAAAATTACTGATTATGGAGAAAAATTATTAAAAGCGTTATTTAAATCAACTACAACTGAACTAATTTTAGAGAGATTAGATTTTTCAATGATTTTAAATTTTCTTTGAAAGCCTTGAAGAAATTCTTAAGAAATTGGAAAGGCCACCTGCACTTCCTATACTTACATCTGATTATATTTATGAAAGGGATGAAGATTATATAAACTTGATTAATAAATATAAAAATGTTGGAGTAATTAAAGGTTTTAGATGTGAGTCTGTAGCAAATGTAGTAAACATGGATTTTAAGATATGAGATACTGTATGTGTGGTTATATCATTGTTCTTTTTCTTCTTCAATTGGTAATTATTTCGGTTTTGATTTGTAGGAAATTAATCACTAGACTTTCAATCAACATCATATAAATTATTTAACAAGCGATCGACAGTTGAAAAATATATTTTTATAAGTCTATAATGAATAAAAACATTAATTATAATATAATACCTCATGAAAATATTTTCTAGAAATAAATATAAATGAATCATTGAATCAATGACAATGCTACATTTCAAATTTTGGTTTTTTTTTTTTTGAATTAACGTTGAAGTATATCAACATCTAGGCTTTTTATGTAGTTAAAGACAAAAGAATTTTCGTTGTTGTATAGTTTTGTCATAGTTGTAATTTGAAGAGAATCATTAAAAGTGTTACATACTGCAATCTATCCGTTTATAATATCATTTCTCTTCTTTGTTAAAAATTATTTCTGTTCTTAAGCCATGAATTTAAATAATTTTTATTTTTCAAAACTTTTTAACTTGGCAAACAATCTTAATCTATCAACAAAACCAACAAAGATTTTTCATTCTATGTAATGTATTCTCTGATCACAGTTTTGTGTGGTAGATCTAAATCGGAATTTCAGTAATCTTTCTTTTTATCATTTGTGTTTCTTTTAGTTCCAATCTTGTTTATTAAAATCGTGGAAACATAGCAACTTACGATAATACGACACAATCATGTGAACGTATAACTAGAGACGGAGACCATTAAGAAGACTGGAGTTTTGTTGGTCAAACAAGTATAATAAATTAAATTCATGTTAACTGAAATTAAATAGTGCTACATTATTCCGTTAAACAGCGTTAAATTTTTACAAATGTTTTATTCAATAGTATGTTAATTAATAAATACAATATTTATCTATATTAAAATCTATATTAAAGTCTATAATGAAATTCGTGCTTACCTAAATTATTCCAGCATAACCCTACAAAATAATAATAATAATAATAATGATAACAAAGAAACATTATTTAACGTTTCTATTAAAAATTATACGGTAGTAAGTTTAATTAACAAGGAATTACTATTTCCACTTAACTAGTGTCTTGAACCCGAAATCATAAAACATGTAAAAAAAAAAATATAAACATTAGAGATGTTCAAATAAAAAATTATCAATCAAATTCTATAAATTATGAATATACTATTTTCAACAACTCATACCAATATCAAGAAAATATAAAATTCAAAAAAGAAAACGCCGATTTCCATCAAATTCCAACGAAGTAATTTACCTAAAAAGAGAGATAAAAAAAAAAGACATTAATAAACAAATAAATAAATTAAAGAAAAAATTACTTACCGAAATGTCATTTCTCGCCTGAAGAGAAAAAAAAACGTTAACAATGATTAACGTTTCTCCAACAAGTTATGTGTAATAAAATGAAGTTTGAGATTTATTAAGCAAAGAATAATGTGCATTTTCATATCCGCATTGCTTACTATTTCAATATCAATATTCTTTATTTGTATATACGGTATTTCAAACAAAATACTATTCCTTTGTTCTCCTACATGACGTTAAAAGCTCTCTCCAGCATAGCCAAACAAGAAGCTCATTTATGTGTGGTTCCTGAGTTTTGATTGGTCCATATTTCAATTTTTTTTTTCTATGAAAAGAAAACATACAGTATTAGTTAAAAGTCTGTTTAAATTAGCTTTATTTACATCAGGAGGTATTTGTGGTATATATAAATGATCTATTTTTTTTTTATTTCTGAAAGTCATGATTGCTTTGCGCAGTTAAGACTATACGTTCAGCGTACCGACTTAGCCATATAAAAATATATAGCTATACTGTATATTAGAGTCACTAGAGTCACTCCTCAACGGGTGTAAATATCTAATCTATCTAATCTATATAATATATTTCGAGTCATCGCTATACTTATAACACTTTTCGCGACAAATTTTGACCTATATAATCCCCTCTATTTTCTTAAATTCATTTTCATGATCTTCTCTTCGTTGGGTAGTCTTGATGCACATTCGATAGACCAAATTCTTCTTTCTTCTTCGTTAGTCGCAACATTCGTTCTTTTTCTAAATGAACTATTTTTTATGCGAACATAAACAAATAAATATCGTCTACTGATATAAAATTATTTAAATAAATATTATGTTTACTAATTTTATATATAAAATTTTCATATAGATTTGTACAGTATTAAGAAATATTCATTTCTGTTACTTAATTTTTAAATAAATATAATTATTATAATTGTTCAAATATAATATATTTATATATAATTTGTATTATTTGTATTAACATATTTTTATATATTTATACTGTAATTACTTTAAATTATAAATCAAATTTATATTGTAATTTGCAATCAATATAACGACTACTATTTCTTCACTAACCTAATATTTTTTTTGTCCCTTTTGGATACTTTTATTAAAACTTGTACATTTATAAGAGAATAGTAACTACTTCATAAGGAATTCCGGTCACACGTTCCTTGTAATTTTCTTTCAAACGTATCTAATATATCACATTCTATTTGTATATCATAAATATATATATATTTTTTTATTCTTTCCAAACACATCTTCCCACTTTTGTTCTCGTTTGTATTTTTTTCTTCATCTTTAATACTTTCATTCATTCTTATTAAGACAATATTTTTTTTTTTTGCTAGATAGTAGTATTTTCTTTGTAAACAAACTTTTTTTTACACTATCATAATAAACTTTTTAAACTTTTCTATTTCGCATTTAAACTTTTTAGAGTAAATCGATAATTTTCTGTGAAAAACCTTTATTTTGGTACCTAGTCCAAAAATATCGCAAGCGAAGAGTTTCCAACGTGTGTTGCAAAATGGAGTTATCTGCATTGAAGGAAACAACAGACAAAGTATATTTCTGGTGGTGATCAGTATGGAAAGGTCCATTAGAAGGCTTATCAGTAGCAGGAACCAACTCCAGACTTACAACAGGTTCCGTAGGGTCTCGTTTCCTAGTATAATTCTTTTTTTAAATATTGAACGGTATTTAATATCTTTAATCGAGCCTACAGTTAGCATCGAAATTGTATGGTGTATTTTCTTAAGAATACTTTGATAAAACGCAAAATGATGAATAAGCATAACGTTCTTTCTGTTTTCGAAATGGGTGAAAATTGAAATATTGTAGCTGAAAATTTACGATAGTAGGAATGTGTTTTTCCGTGCATTCCGTATATTTTCCATACATTTTCTGTGAACATTTACCTACCATGTGTTTTTTTTTGAACATAATTATATATATAAGGGTCAGATGGCAAAAAAAATTCACTATGTGTTGTATGTAAGGATTTTTCATAAAATAATTATTTTAAAATATAATATGCAAGCCTGCATAATTATATGTTAATTGGACTTTAATCTCCAATATTATGCCCTGTGTATTTCTCTTATTCATCATAATTATCATCACCAATCCGGTTATACATATTTCGCCCCCTACTTACAGAGTGAGAGTCCGATTGATCAAAATCTGATTTGTAATCATCCGGACCCATGTCATCTGCCGTCGTTACATGGAATCCGAGCTAATTCTACGTCGGATCCAATGGAAACCTGGGGCGAAAATTCGTATAATCCACCAATACCACCCTATTATAACATCTCACCGTTCTTTTATACTTAAATTTTGTGAAAAATTTAATAGATGAAGAGTATTAGGAGTAGCTGTGTGGGTATAAATTCTCAATAAAAAAAATTGTCAATCCGTCAAAATAATCAACCCGTCGAAATAATTAACTTTATACGTTGGTTAGTATTTATCATTTTTCAATTTTATATTTTATATTTATCTCGTGCATTTTTTAAACTTAAAGATGATATTCTTTATAAAATCTAAATTTTATAAAATTGTTAAAGCAAAATAATAATAATTCTTTCTTTGCTAACAATAGTAGCAGCATATCAGTGAATGTTGCTTTATTGACGTTTACAATAAAATAATATAAATACCAAAAAATGATACATAAGTACATAGAAAATTTAATATCTGTAATAAGACTGCTAGAAAAAAACCGTCTATTAATATGAAAATTGTTTTTATTTACATTAAACAAAATGTTGAGGATAGAACAGAAAGAGGTTTAATAATAAAGATGATGATGCGCCATCACAATCTTCATATTATGCATCTATCCATGTAGTAATTTTTGTAAGTTTTGAAAAAAGTTGACCGTACTTCAATAATAAAATTTTTTTAGCTTTATGTAAGTTGCTGAGTCAAACTTTCATTGCATCAAACAAATTAAAAGATTTTTTTTCATCCATTTGATAATAACCATTTCTTCTGTTCGCTAAATAAATTGTGGCTATGAAAACCATGATTTAGTCTATGTTTGGAATTTATTCAGTTCGACCATTTTAAATTAAATTAATTTTTTTTCTACACGATATTTTACTTTAACTTATGTATTTCGCAGAATATTTTGACTATTCGGGTGATAATAAAATAGCGATGGATAAATGATGACTTTCACTTTTTCATATTTTTTTACAAATCTGCAATCAAATGAAAAAATCGATCGCTAAATACTTAATTAAATCTTATTGACATCGTAAAAAAAAAAAAAAAAAAAAAAAAAAAAAAAAATTTTAAAGTGAACGACTTTTTATTCTATTAATATTTAAATTTATGAGATCTTGATTGTTAAATTACATTATTGTTTTTGATAATTTAAAAATATATAAATATAAATTAATTAGATTATTTTTTTTAAACTTCTTATTTTTTTTTTTTTAAAATGATTTTTTATAAATTTCTTTTTTTTTTAAAAAAAAAAACTATTATTTCTCTAAATTTCTAAGATTATTTTTCTAAACTTATTTTTTTTTAAAATGATTTTTTATAATTTTTTTTTTTTTTTTTTTTAAAAAAAAAAAAATTATTTCTCTAAATTTCTAAATTTCTTATTTTTTGAATAGTATTTTCTAAATTTTAAAATGTAATAAATGTTCTTCCATAAATTTAAACTTAATACCAATCTAAAAAAAACTTCAAAAGTACCTATTTCAAGTTTATGAATTACTTCATTTTCCCACCTCCATTTAACGGTCATTTTTTCCATTGACTGATAATTAATAGTATAGTTTTTTCTTGTGATTTTTCATTTAAAATCACGTCTATTTTTTTTTCAAAGTTTCTTATCCTTCATCCACAAGGAAGGAGAATAAATGTGTATGATTTTAAATCTTTCTTGTTCTCCGGTGCAGTATGGTGATCTTGGGCAATTTTATTCTTGAGTCATGAGTCATTGCTGTAGCTTTTCACAGATGATATTCAAGGAATATTAATAAATATTATTCCTTAATATAGGAATTTGTCCTTTGATTTATATTTTCTATAGTTAATAGAAAATAAAATATTTGATTTTGTTGAGTTTGGAAATTTCTTGGAGTGATTTATGACCGGAGATCAAGTCCCAAAATTGTTGAATTGCGTTAGAGAAAATGTATTCAATGTATACATTATTTAATCTTTCGAATAAATGTCTAAAATCTAAATAAAAAAATAGTAATTAAAAAAAAAAATGTTTAAGCAATAAAAAATAACTAGAAAAATTTGGGAGTACATACTTTGATTATTGGTAAATATGACAAATAACATGACCGTTAAATTATTATGAAATCTTCATTAAACCAAATCCACCGCATGTTGATCATCAAACAAATCCACCCAAATATTTGCACAAAAAGTAAAATATAAAGAAACTAAATGTACCAAATAAAGTTATTAAGGTGAGAATGGTACAAAGGAATGATAAGGAAATGATAAAAATAGTAGTTCAGAGCCAAATTGGTTAAAACCGCATGGGATAAACTATCATTTAAAGATTAATGATTAAACTATTGGGATATTAACAAAGGGTAAGGAATTGATATTAGACATGGGTATATAAAAAAATTAATACAAAAAAAAAATTAAAATTTATGAAATGTGAAAAAGAGAATAGAAAAAAATTGTATTATAAGAAAAGAAGGGGGAAAAACAATAAGAAAATAAAAATAATTAATGAAGAAATGTACCAAATAAAGTTATTAAGGTAAGAATGGTACAAAGGAACAATAAGGAAATAATAAAAAAAGTAGTCCAGAGCCAAATTGGTTAAAACCGCATGGGATGAACTGTCATTTAAAGATTAATGATTAAACTATTGGGATATTAATAAAGGGTAAGGAATTGATAATTTAGACAAGGGTATATAAAAAATTAATATAAAAAAAAATTAAAGTTTATGAAATTGAAAAAAAGAGTAGAAAAAATAATTAATTATAAGAAAAGAAGGGGGAAAAGTAACAAGAAAATAAAAATAATCAATATAGAAATGTACCAAATAAAGTTATTAAGGTAAGAGTGGTACAAAGGAACAATAAGGAAATAGTAAAAAAAGTAGTTCAGAGCCAAATTGGTAAAAACCGCATGGGATGAACTGTCATTTAAAGATTAATGACTGAACTATTGGGGTACAAAAAAAGGATAGGGATTTGAGATATAAACCATGAATATTAAGTTAATATATATGAAGAAGTAATATACTCTATTATAAATATGTAGTGTTAGATCAAAAGAAGTAAGTAAAAAAATAGGAAGAAATTTAAGCAAAATAATAGGAACAAGTTTCAAAAAAATTTTAAAAGAAATTTCAATTAAATGAGAAAAGTAATAAAATAGAATAAAAAGAAAAATAAAAGAGAAGAGAGAAATTAAAAGAGGAAATAAAATTTGAGAATCACTATTAATTGAATAAGAAAAACACTTGTTAATAGGAACTTCAGTCAAAGGTGAACGTACAAAATTGGGACAAAGATCAAAAGACATTTTGAGAAAAATTTAAAAATATTTGTGAAAGAAATAATATTTGTGAAAGAAATTTTAAAGAAAAAAATAAAAGAAAAATACATATATTTATAGCATTTTGAAATTAGATAATTACATAATATTTTACAATAATTATTATTACATGTATTTACTTTGTATGAGTCATTTATATTTTTGTTATTAAAAATTAGTCAAATAATGAATTTGCATATTGGCTCAACTTGTAATTTTAAAATCAGGCACACAAATATTTACTTTGTATGAGTCATCTATATTTTGTTAGTAAAAACCAGGCAGATAATAAATTTGTTAACTCAGCTTGTAATTTGAAATCAGGTAATTTCATTACACAAATATTAATTTTATATGATGATAATAATCACATAATTTAGTTTGATTTTCCTATTTTTGTATTGAACACAAATTCAACACAAATTCATTACAAACAACAAAATTTGGCCAGAATTAACAAAATTTTACCAAAATTATCAACACAATTTGAACACATTATGAATTAAGTTAAAAAGATCTAATTCTCATACGTTAGGGCTGCCTCCTTTAGAAGTATTTTATAGATAAATTTTAATTTCCAAATTCTGTAAAAATGATACATTTTGTAATTTATATATGTTTGACGTTTCGTATGTTTAATACAAATTCATTTTTTTGAAATTTTTTTTTTCTTTTTTATTGGTAAATGCAAATTCTTTATTGTATAAATGTAAAAAGACAAACTTCGAAATTACATTAGTAAAAACAAGTCATTAGTAAAAACAAGTTTCACTATTTACCAATTTACGCGTTTTTTTAAAAAACATCTAGAAACGAAAGTACTATCTAATGAAAAAAAAAATAAATCTATATCAAATTTGACTAATCAAGATCGAAATAAAGGACGAACAAACAACTCAGAAGAAGTAATCCTTCGCTATGCTTTTTTAAAAAAATTAATGTATACAGAATATATATGGGAAAAATTAATATAACATGTAATGTATACATTTCATTATCACATGATTATGTGATTTTTACTGTTCATTTATAATTTGCTTTATTTATAAAAGATATTTTTTTTTGATTTATTCTTTCATTCCCCAGTGGCATTTTTTAAAAAAAAAAATTTTCTGTTTAATGATTTATGATAGACGAAATGCATTATGAGGGTCGAAATAGATATCAAGGGTCATAATAGCTACACTATCTTCGGTATATATAACTTTAACTGTTTTATATTAAAAAACTTTTTTTTTTTAAAAAAAAAACATTACGTTATTTCTTATATATATATATATATATGAGCAAGAAGTTAGTCCTACAAAAAGAAAAATAGAAACATTAGTATTTCTTAAAGAGAACAACAGAAAAAATCTCTCACTGATCAACATACCTTAATTCCAAGTCCGGGGACTCTGACTGTAATTTTTATTTGGTAAACCTACTAAAAAGAAAAAAGAGAAATGTAAATTACATTTCTTAAAAAAAAACTATTTTCCGATCAATTATAAAATTGACCATAATTTTCGTCCAGGAAACCCTAACAAAAAGAAAATAAGATCTGATTAATCGGATCTGATGATCTCTTTAATGAAAAAAATTTTTTTTATTCCCTTTCCCACACACTGTACTTTCACCTTTGTTCTCCATTGCGTTTTTTCTCCTCTCGTCCTTTCTCTCCTGTTCCTTCTCACCTTTTCCCTTCTCACGGCTTTTTAAAGCCCTTTAGACGCAGATTTCAGACGTTTCAGTTCTCTTTTTTTTAAACTATCTGATCTTAGAATTCGGTAGGGAAGGCGTCCCTTTTTAGAATAATTGATTTTAACTTTTAACGAAACGTCTAATAACAATTTCGTTATTATTACTCTTAGGCGGCTCTTCAGGGTCTTTAAACGTGTAGATTTTCCTTTCTGTTTTTCTTTTTTAGGGATGGTACCAGGACCTGGAATTCGAAGGAAAAATTTGAAAGGTGAGATGGGTGAATGTAATTGCACATCTTTGTAAACATTAGTTAATTTTATACGAAAGGTACATAGGATGTTACACACCGTAAATTCTGATAAACCGGAATTGACAGTTCTGCTAAAAATATTTGCTACATTGAATTTTCCAAAAAATATTACACGCATTGAAGATTAAACAACTATGAAAAAATACTGACTGCCATTCGCAATCGCAAATTGTGATGTAATGCTTAAAGATCACTAATATAGAATATATTATAATATGTCGAATTGTTATGTAAAATCTACAAACGCGTCGCGTCCTTGTGATTATAATCAATAAATCAATCAATCTAAATCAATCAATCACATTGGCTCACTTAAATATTTTCCCATGTACGATTTCTCATATATAAAGAATTACTTTTTCCTTATTTCTTACATTTAATTTTACTTGCAAGTTTTTACTTTTACAGTACATATTACGCGTTTCTCTTAACTTCTTGTTTAAAACATATACAGCTCGTTCTCTCTTAGCTTCTTGTTTAGGAACATACTAGTCGTTTTTCTTAACTATCTGTTTAGAAAAGCGCTCTCTTTTAACTTCTTGTTTGGCAGTACATAAGGTCATAAATATTATTAACTGATTAAATAATATGAGAATAATGAGTAACCTTTCATAAGCTAAGTTCCAAGTCTTTTTTTTTTTTTTACAAAAAACGTCTAACGTTAAAAAGACAATAATTACAACTACGAATGTAAAATATAAATTAATATAAATAATTAAATTACTATAGCTTACCGTATGATTAATACAACGCACAAGAAAATTTATTCATAACAAAAATACTTGAATTAAGTAATTAACTCTCGATTTTTTGACCAGGATACTCGAGTGCACGTGATAATAACACTGGCCAGAGCTATCATAATTTTGACCTGCATTACAGTTGGTTAAAATTACTAACAATTTTGACTTGTTTTAGACGAGTTGACTTAGAGATTGGTGACTTTTTCGACATTATGTATCATAATTTTAATTTAATTTCTTTGCAATTTCCAATAAAAACGTTGAATTTAATTTTCCTTACATATTGATGATTTTGGATAGCTTTTTTTACAACAAAATTGTATAGGCGTTAAAATGACAACTTAAATAAAATTATTTATTTTAATCATATGATTTATACCTCGTGACAGGTAATTTAAAGCTGAACAAATATTAGTGACAAGAAATAAAAATTAGAAATGTTAATTATTTTAAAATTTATTTAGTTATTACTTTTGTGTGGCAATACTACTAAATAAGATTTATTAATTAAAGTAATATTCATTATAATGATTTCAATTAACCAGAGAAATAAACATGGATCATAGTGAAAACTTATTACTTTATAACTTAATCTTATTAAATTATTAATTTATTTAATTCATTTTGGGCATCTTGAAATCCTTGTTTAGCAGACTCTTTATACCAATAAATAGCTTGATTTATATCTTTTTTAACTCCTTTTCCGCATTCATACATATTAGCAAGATTATATTGAGCTAAATAATTTCCCAAATTTGTAGCCTTTTGATATAATTCAAATGCAACCTGATAATTAATACTGGTGCCAATTCCATTTTTATAGCACCATGCTAAATTACATATTCCAAGTACACTTTTTAAATTCGTAGCGTTTTGAAATAGTTCAAACGCTTTTTGTTCATTAATATTAGTCCCAGTTCCATAAAGATAACAATTTCCTAAATTATAAATTCCACGTGCACTTCCTAAATTTGCTGCCTTTTGATATATTTCAAATGCCATTAAATCATCAATATTAGTCCCAATTCCATTTTCATAACAATATCCTAAACTAATTATTCCAAGTACATTTTCTAATTTTGCAGCTTTTTGATATAATTCAAATGTCTTTTGTTCATTGATATTAATTTCAATTCCAAAATGATTAAATACTCCAAGTAAAAAAATAGAATTAGAATTATCTTGATTACTTAATAACCAATTATAAATTTCTCGTGAAGTTATATTGTGATTATTAAGATATTTAACAATTTTATATTTTCTCATCCTTACTTCTGTATTTTCAAGAAGAAGAACAATTTCATTAATCACTGGTTCAAAATCATTTATAATAAGATTTGTTGAAATCAAAGGTTCCATTTCTTCTATATTAATTTTACTAAAATTTTGAATAATTTGATCATTATTTGATTTAAGTAACTGTTCATTTAATAATTGGATATCTGAATTACAATCATTTTTTTGAGAATCTGAAATAATTGTATTTAATCTTGCAATAACTTGTTTGATAGTTGGTCGATTTTCTGGCTCATTATTCCAGCAATCTAAATATAAAATAAACTTATAATTTTAATTATGATTTAAAGTAAAAAAAATTATTGTTATATTATATTTACCAGTATATATCTTTACAAACTCTTTAGGTGTGTTAGGAATGGTTTTCTCTCTAAGACCTTGCGATATTTTCACAGTTAAATTTAAATCATATGGTTCATTACAAAATGGTGGTCGTCCACTGGAGATTTCCCATAAAATTATGCCAATACTGTAAACATTGCACTTTCTGTTTAATGAATATATTTGTACTTGATTGTTGCTATCTCTTATTATATCAAAATTTTGTGGGTCAATATAAGTAATAATTCCAAATAATTTCGATTGAAAATTAGATAATTCTTCAATCCTTTTTGATGATCCTAAATCAGCTAATTTAATGTTGTTCTTATGGACTAATATATTATTGGTGTGCTATTATTAAATAAATTATGTCGAATGAGTATATATTTAATGTAATTATTTATTTTAAGTACAGTAAAATACCTACCAAATTATAATGAATTATTTCTTTATCATGCAAGCATGATATAGCATTAACTAACTGAAGTGCCAAATTTAACTTATCATTCCAAGTGAGATATTCAAAGCGTTCACTTAAATAGTTTCGAAGGGTACCACTATCGGCATATTCCATCACCAGTAAATACTTTTTTGAATTATCACTACGGATTTCTTTAAAAAAGAAAAATTCGTTTAAATTTTCACTCTTATTAAAGTTATGTTTCAATTATTAATAATACCTGTTGAAATGCCATAAAACTGAATAAAATTCTCATGAAAACCCACTTCAAGTTGAAGTTTAATCTAAAAATAAATAAAATTTTAAATTAAGAATATAATGTATATTTAGCGTTAGCATATTGTAAAAACAGAAATATTTGTATGTTATAATTACTTCATTAACAATATCTTTAACCATAATATTAAAAGATTTCAACGCTAAATAATTATGAGAATTATTCCAGTTTGCACGATAGACTTTTCCATAACTTCCGAAACCAATTTCTTGAATATTATTAAAATATTTGTAGTCATAATATTTAATTTGTTTTTTTGCAATAGATTCTTCAATCCAATTAATCCATTCATTTGGATTATCAGTAGCTTTAAACTGAGTATTGTTAGTCATTGTGTATACTTTCAAGTATATAAATCTTTACTACGAAAGTCAATTTATTTAAAAAGGCTGAAAAGAACTTGTACTTATAGCAATTTATGCTGTGGAATTAGATACATCCTAAAAAAGAATTTGTAACTCATGCTTATTCAGCAGTGTCTTACATTTGACTGATCTTTAAGTTTAACAATTTAAATGTGTCACACTTTATTCATTTGATCATATATTGAGGCGCATGAAAATTACTTTACCGACAATCATTTACGTTTCACCGATAAACATTTCACCAATAGGTCATTTCGCCAACATTTACATTACTATTTAAATATTATAATGATTTATATGTGAAAAGAAACTATTTCTTAATAACAAATACAATTAGTTGAAGATGCAAAAAAAGTGTTACATCATAACTTGGATTAAAAGATTTATTTACTCCTTTCGATATCTGATACTCCTATTGTGGAAGTGCCTCATACATTATTTTATTTTTATTCAGAAATAGGTATATGATGACCAATATCATCATCTTCATCCTGCTTTTTCATATTAATTTTACGCTTATAGTATTATTGTATCTTCGTGTGTAGATTCGGTTTTAGCAGCATTCGTGAGGCCAATCGTATGATTTCCATGTCCTTCAGGTGGTTTTATATCATAAAATGGATGAATACCAGGAACTACATAAGTCACGTTCCCCTGATCAGTGAGTGACAGCTGAACCTAGAGTCTTTTTTTCTTGTTCTATTCTAGGTATAAAGATGCAGTGTTCGGCAAATGACGTGTCATTTCATTGCTCAAATGACAAATGACCTGAGTCATTTGAATGTAATGTTGGCCGGTACTATAGTTCTGGCCTGCATTATGTTTTACTTTATTTTTTTTTTTTTTTTTTTTTTTTTTTGATTGAATCACATGATAAGAATATTAACCAATCAAAATCAAATGACTGAAATGACCAAATGACAAATGATTAGCTAAATCATTTGAATGGTCAAATGATCAGGTCATTTCCGAACACTGTAAAGATGTCCCTCAAAGGAACATTTGATTTTACAACTTAATAATATATAATGAGAGGAAGAAATAAAATTTATTTAATTATACCATAGTATAGCTTAATTATATAAATAAACTAACCGAAAAATTTGCTCTTCGAAGTGATTTTAGGTTCTTCTGTCCCATTTTCCTCTCTGTACATCCGGTTGTCCTAGCAGCTGCTTTAAAGCAATTATGAACATGTGATTTGAGTGCATTTTCGTTTTTAACGAATGATAAATTCCGCGTATATACAGGATAACTAGCCATAATATAAAATTAAATCGATTAATCTATAACTGATAAGCCAAATAGCAATATAGAATTTGGCGCTTTCAACCATTAGTAGACTTTATTTGTCGTCTTAATAATCCAATATTATTATATGCTAAAATCAAAGCATCCAATGCGTTAATTTCATCCCATAGTATACCCGCGGCATGCGCATTTCTTCCAAAATATCAACGTTAAAAGCTTCTATAGCTAATAACTGTGAAAACTTCTTTCAAAAGGACTTTGCAAATAAAGTTGCAGCAGGTCAGATATTAATTTTGTTTTTATGAAAAAAACTAATTAATTAATAACTTTACCTGGGATGGACCATTAAAGGAACGTCTACATCATCATAAGCACCTGTTTTAATCAATATAATTCTACCAACTCCACCTCTAAAATAAAAAAGTTATAAATTAAAATAAAATAATCAATTAATAAAAGTTTTATATATTCAAGATACTAACCTTTAGTAAGGGTACTCAACAATTTTACTTTTCTGGAAATTTGATGTTTTTCAAATACAGCCTTTATCACGATTGCAGCAGCAACTCCGCTAATTGCAATCAGATCTAAATACAAAATTAATAAGGGCAATTTTTAAAATATGAAATGATTAATTATATGCATGATTGAGATAGAATTTACTATGACCGCAAGCGTGGCCAATTCCTGGAAGTGCACATATCTATTACAATAAGAAACTATGACTTGTCTGATAAGCTGAAAAAAAAATTTAATTGCCATTGATCTACTTAAAATTATTGCCGTTTTCAAAAAATTATTGATTTGCGAGGTTGTTACGTGATTTTCATATTGAAAAAGTGAATCACTTTTTTACACGAATTTTTAATATTTTTACACTGGATTTTTTTTTGTGAATCATAAAATTCAATACATAGTGCCATTCTACTGAAAGTTTCAATACATATTTTATATTGAAAAATTGCATTTCACCGCGTTTTTTTGCATTTTTACCACATTTTTTGATTTTAAAAGTGAATCACTTTTCTAGACGAATTTTTAATATTTTTGTATCAAATTTTTTTTGTGAATCATAAAATCCGAAGTATAATACTATTCTACTGAAAGCTTTAGCACATATTTTATAATAAAAAAGATTTTTCTGCATTTTTTTATATTAGTAAGAAATATAAAGTATATTGATATATAATTATGATTCACTTTTCCGCATGCGTTTATAATATTTTTATACCAGATATTTTTATGAATCATGAAATTTAATGACATAGAATATTTTACAAAGAGTTTCAACAATCACTTATATAAAATAATCAGTTTTTATTAATTAGATAGTCAAAATAATAAAATACAACCATAAACTATCTTATATACTAAATAAATATGCATCAAAATTCTTCATAGAATACTCTGACATTTATTTACAGGATTTATAAAAAATTCTGACACAAAAAATATTATAAATATATGCAGAGAAAGTGTTTCACAGTTATACATCAATATATTATATATACCTTAAGACAAAAAAAAAAATGCAGAAAAAAAATCTTTTTTGTTATAAAATGTATGATAAACCTTTCAGTAGAATAGTATTATATATAGAAATTTATGATTCACAAAGAATAATATGATACAAAAATATTAAAAATTCGCCTAGAAAAGTGATTCACTTTTAAAAAATCCCAAAAACATAGTAGAAATGCAGAAAAATGCAGAATAAATCAATTATTAATATAAAGTATTTGCTGAAACTTTCAGTAGAATAATGTTATGAATTGGATTTTATGATTCACAAAAAAAAAAAATCAGGTACAAAATTATTAAAATTTCATCTAGAAAAGTGATTTACTTTTAAAATATTTTTTTTAATATAAAGTATGTATTGAAATTTTCAGTCAATTAGTATTATACATCGGACTTTATGGTTCACAAAAAAAATCTGATACAAAATCATAAAAAATTCGTCTAGAAAAGTGATTCACTTTTAAAAAATCAAAAAAATGTGATAGAAGCAAAAAAATGCAGGGAAATGCAATTTTCAAATAGAAAGTATGTATTGAAACTTTCAGTCGAAAATATTATGTATTGAATTATATGATTCACAAAAAAAATCTGGAATAAAAATATTACAAATTAGATTCACTTTTGCAATATCTTCCCCAGTATCGCCATAAAATTTTTTCACCTCCACGTGACCTTAAATAATTTGTCACCCGTGTCACATTCTCTACTTTCTCATTTTTCATAAGTATTCTGGGGACAAATTTTTTTGTGTTCAAATCCTATTTGCCACCCATTATTCGTCACATAGTTAATTTCTTAATTCTGGCTAAAATCATAATTCCGGCCAAAGTCACGTGGGGATGAAAATTTTATGGCGATCCTGGGGTAGATCTTTTGCAATACGAAAATCGCATGATAACCTCGCAAAATCGGATTTTCTCAATAATTTTGAAAACGGCAATAATTTAATTTAAGAATCAAAAAAAAAAAAAAACCAAAAAAAAAAGAATTCTAACTAGTTTCTTTATCGTTACAACAAATCAAATATAATTCGGTAATACAATTTTTGCAACATTTATATATTTTATAACATGCGATTTTACTCCGCTTCAAGTGACTGCTATTCTGAATATTATTTAATTAAGAGGTATCAGACTATAAAAAATTAATTGGACATAGAGCTGGCAATTTCCAATCAGTTAGTACAAATATTTTCAATTTAACATTGCTGTCGAATTAGAATTTATCCTAGGTTAACAATTATTTATCTACCTAACGTGATTATTTTTGGCCAGAATATTGTTAGGATTAGATTAGGATTAAGATTAGGATTAGCTTGAGATTAAGATTCATGTTCAATCTTACTTCACAAAATCAATCATGATTGAATTTATTAAAGTATTAAATCGGTCGAATTTAGTTATCTATTATAAATTTGACTGAAATTAAGATATTACATTGGAAAAATTCATGATAATTAA
Source organism: Rhizophagus clarus (assembly GCA_015698045.1). Lineage (NCBI taxonomy): Eukaryota > Fungi > Glomeromycota > Glomeromycetes > Glomerales > Glomeraceae > Rhizophagus > Rhizophagus clarus. The sequence continues at coordinate 528,215 of BLAL01000357.1, read as the reverse complement.
TTTTTCATTCCTAAACTTACTCAGCAAGATTGAAATTTCAATCATGATTAGCTTGAGATTAACCTTAATCTCAATCATGTTTTTAGTGAAACAGATTAACCTTTAATCTCAATCTTAATCTCAATCACGCAATTTGCAAAGACATCCATTTAGTAAAAACGAAATCAGAGGTATAAAACGTATATGACGAGCAAAATTATATGAAGTGGAGTATTAGGGAAGATACGGTTCACGCAAAATGTAAAGAAATTATCTTTTTTTAGCGGTTTAAAAAGATACCACTTTTAATGTTAAATTAATACATAAATGCAAACAAAAGCGATCCTAACATCATCGAGTCATCGATCATGTTCGTATCTAAACATCATCTGTAACAACAAATAAAAATTGACCAGCAATAGCACCAAATATTACCAAAACTAAAGGTATATAAGATTTTCTAAAACTATATAAAGTAGCTAATGATAAAACGTACAAAACAGCAGCTACAGAACTATGTTGAGCTGCAACCAAAGTTAGTTTATCCGGGGATAACTTTTTTAATATTGCAACATTAGTAATAGAAAATTTTAATAAATCCAATGCCGTTATAGCAATTATACCTACTACGCTACCTGTAATACCATCAAAAAATGCTGCAAGAAATTTATTACGTACTAATTTTTCAAGAATATGATGTCCCATTATTGTAAAGAAAAAACATGGCGTAAAAATTCCTATCGTAATTAAAAAAGCTTCCAAAAATGCTGTTCCATATCCCCCAAATACATAACCTCCGTAGTATCCTATGAAAGTAGAAAACATAACTAGCGGTGAGGGTAAAATCTGACCGATAGCAATCGCATCGAGAAAAACTTGTTTTGCCATCCATTTTCCAATGCTAACAGCTTCTACTTGTAAGAATGGTATAGTTGTCTATTATAATGTTATAAAAATGATTATCAAATATTCGTTTCAAGAAAAAAATTAAACATTTTATAAACTTACGTAAGCTCCTCCAAAAGACAAGCTTCCTGCAAGTAGACCTAAAGCAAATATATGACCAGAATCGGGTACTTTTGCTACTCCAATTCCTTTATTATAATTATATAAGTTAAGTTAAACGATTATAATAGAAAATGTATCATAAAATTTATATCATACTAACCTATTGATGTGGGTGGTGGAATCCCTTTCTTGAGTCCAACATAGACTCCAAATGCGATAAATTCCAACACAAAAATTAATAATCCGAACAAATACATTTTTCGATCTATAAACATAAATGCTATACCACACACGGCCAACGTAATAAGAAAATTCAAATTCAACGCGGTTTGTATGGCAGATAAGATAGAAAAACCAAATAACCAGTAATTGAATTCCTTATTTTTGTGAGATATAAATGAATGTTCTCCAATTTTATGAACAGCTCTTAATACCATTGCAGCTACAATAGGTTGTAAAGCACGAAATGATGCATTAAAATAAATATTGTCTAATCCTACTCTAACATATATAAAAGAAAATAATAATATTAACATAAAACCAGGTAAAATAAATCCTAATCCACCAAGTAATCCACCCAATCGTCCTCTTCCTGCAAGAAAACCAAAAAACATGCATAATTCTGTCGCTTCAGGTCCTGGTAAAATTTGGTAAACACCATAAATTCTATTAAATCTTGCATGAGTTATCCATTGCTGTTTCGTAACCAGTCTTTCTTTAATAAGAGCAATTTGAGCAACGGGTCCTCCCCAAGCATGAATTCCAAAATCAAGGAATAAGAGAAAAATTTTCCAATATGATAGAATTGGTACCTTAGAATTATCTTCAAATTCATTCTCAACGGTCTCCACTTGAAGAACTACGTTAGAGTCATTAATTATATTCTCATCAGTCTTATTTGTAGCTAACGTAATATCAGTTGTCGGTTCAGTATTTTTTTCGACAATTTTAGTAGTGTTATCATTAGGGGAGGATGCCATTATTAAAAAAAAAAATTTTTTTTTTTTAAATTTTTAAAATTCAAAAATTGATACGAGCATTATTTATAATTAAATGATACTTATCGAAAAAGTCAAACGATTCATACCAAAAAAGTAAAATGCATGAATTTTTAATTGCCGCTTATCTTTTTATCTTTTCTCGAAAACAAATCGGGATGTCTAAACAATAATGAAATACTGCGCAAAGATGTACCATACAGTGATTATCAATATAGCAATATAAACATCCCGATCACGCCATTTTTGTGTATCGGTCTGTAGCCAATAATTCTTAGAACGTCTGTTTTTATCTGATCTCTGTATAATATTTGTATTACCATAAATAATTGTTATTGCCATTCACATTATTATCGGTTATGTTCTAGAATCAAAATATTTTTAAGGGTAAAACTTTGATGTAAGCAAGTATTACATCGGAAAATTTCGAAAAAAAAAAAATATCGGAATGATTCGGAAATATATTATAGCCATATAGTTCGCTATTCACAATATTATGTGTATCATATAAATTGAGCTCAATTACTTAATTAACATAAAATATTTGTTATTTATTAGAGATTATCTGTGGATAGTAGTTACATGATTACTTTCCTCCTATGGGTGTTCTCATTTTGGAGCCTCACGAAGTAAAACTTTCATGCAATAGCAAATCAGCGAAGAGCCGCTTTCCGAAAAGTAAACCAGAGAACAAAGAATATATAGGCGAAGCCTACGAAGTAGAGTACTTTTAGAAGACGACAGTCTATCCGAATCTTCCAAACCTTCCGGAGACGACACCGTTGTTCCCAAGAAAGGCATGGTTTTTTTTGAAAATTAAAGCGTCAAATTTTTGAAACAACAAGCAAGTTTGAAACAAAGAAAATAATTCCGATTTCCTTTTTTATAAAATCACAACGCGATTCACTTAATAAATTTGGGTTAGTTAAAAAAGAAAATCATATGATTGAATAGAACAATTTTCATTGTCACGCAAGAAATTCTCCGCATGACAGAGGAAAATATTTTGCGCAATCCGACCCGAAAAATGATTATTAAATTTTTAAATTTAGGATGGGTTATTTCGCAAGATAAATTTTTTATTTTTTAATTTTAATATATTTTAGCTATTTTTCGATTATTTGTGTTTTGTTTATTTAATTTTTTATTTAATTTAATAAAGTAGAATTAAATTTATGTAAATACAACTATAATAAAGTGCAATATAAATAGTAAATTCGATAACCAAATCAATTAAATTTCATAATAAAATCAGCGATCAAATCGTATGAATCTCGTGCAAATTCCGTATCCAAACCACATTTTAGTGATACAGAATTGTGCTTTTTTCCGTATCCTTTCAACGGACTATTATGATACAGTACGTTATTCCTAAGGAAAAAAATCGTATAAAAACTTTACAAAAAACGTATCCAATTTTTTTATAGGGAGAGACATAAAGATAATACTTAGAATATGTTTTTTTTTTGTTCGAATTAACTTTAAAAAATTATAATTTATCGTCACTTGAAAAATTTTGGCGCATGACCAAAGAAAATTTTTTAGGGTAAGGAGAATTTGCTTCATTTTAATTCAATTTTTGAAAATACTTTTTTCACAATAAGTAGTAGTTTGATCATTTTTAATTGAATCATTTTCTTATATTCTTGCGTTTTTTTAAATTGCTCTTCTATGTCATAGTGTAAAGTATATAGTTTATTTTTTAAATAAATATATTAATGTTACTATCGATTAAATTAAAGCATTTTTATATAAAAAATATTCGATATTCAATGTTAGTTTAAAATTATTTATTACATAAAATCCAACTATTAATCCCCTTTAAATTAAAATTTAATAAAATTTTGTTAAGAAACAAGATTTCGACGAACTAGAAAATGATGTTAATTATTGAAAATAATTTTCATAACATTACACATCGTAAAACAATTTTTATTTAATAAAGTATGATTTCATTTACTTTAGTGATATACATGTACCAACTGTACCGTCACAATTAAATTGTCATAAATTGTAGATAAATTTGTATTCAACTTGATTGACAATAATTTTAAAAATTAAAATTTCAAGGGGTTTTTTTTTCTCTTTTACTTACTTCATCAAGAAATGATTTACTTATATTTTTAGAATCATTTAATTTCATTCATTTCTTTTCCAATTTTTAGTTTCATGATCCCAACCTCTAATGTATGCATCGATCCAATTGGCTGAATACACCTTGACAAAACCTCCTTCAGCTACATATTCGATATCAATAAATTTGTTATAAGGTATCCATCATTAATTCATCTATATCTAGTCCACCTATCAAAGTCCTGCTGAAGATATTTTATGTTACAAAAGAACACCAAATAATATTTCCTGTATTAGGTTGGGAACACTCTTTGCATATCCCATATCGTAGACGATTTTTTTCTTTATCGTCTTGTTCTTCTAATAAACAATCCGTACAAGGATAATGTTGAATATTATATTTCCAATTGTTTTCACAAATTGCCTCACAATCTCTATATTTTTCTTTTCTTTCATCTATATATTCTTATGCATGAGTGTATCTTTCTCTATGAAATTTGTAAGTTTATTTATAATGATAATTAACTTTTAATATATTTAGTGAAATTTACTTATGTTGTTATATTTTATGGGATCGACTTGACTGAAATTTCTGAAATTTCATCATTTTAGAGTAAATTATTTGATATGATATTTTATTATTCAATAAATAAAGTATACACTTTAAATTTATGTTTTTATTCGTTATACATTCATTTTCCCGATCTACCAGTAAACTTTATTCTGTTACATGGCTTAAAGAAAATCGGCAACAATATGATATGGCCGATCACGCCACACAAATCACAGAGAAAATTTTGTGGCTGGAGAAGATTCGAAGATTCTAAGATTCTAAAACAGGTATCGTATGACCACTATCAAATTAAATTCAGAAAAGTTTTTAAAAAAAGGGCTTCATTCTTCATATTAGATTTCGGAAAAATCGGTGAGAAAAGAATATTACATCACTAGAAATTATAAAAGGGATCCTATTTCTTTTCTTACATTCAGGTTTTTTTTTTTGTTTCTTTTTTTAATTTGATTTTTTTTTTTTTTTTCTAAAACGAGATTTTTAATTTTTTTTCTCTTGACCCTGAAAAAGAAATAAAAAAAAAAATTAAGAAATAAGATATTTTTATTTATTTCATCGAGAGTTATGTCAGTTTCAAATCATTGTCATAACCAAGTTCTTAATAGCAGTAATATTATTGAAGTCTCTCCAGTAGTGTTGAAACAGAATTTGCGTAAAGGAGTTAAACAGTAATGTAAAAAGAAGTTATATAAATTGTTGTACAATTCTTCAACTTTTTTTTTCCATATAATACTTCTAACTTTGTTTCAGTTTTTTTTCTCTCCATTCATTTGAATTAAAAAATTAGTATGGCTGATCGCGCCACACAAATCACATGGAAAATTTTGTGGTAGAAGATTCGTAGATCCTAAATCAGTGTCGTGTTAATAAGAACATCATTCTTCAAATTAGTTTTCGGAAATCTTGTTTTTATTTTTTTTAGGAACAAAGATATCTCTTGTATCAATAGCCACTCATGACAATTATGACATTACACAGCCACTAGAAATAATAAAAGAGATTCCTATTACTTTTCTTACATTCTTACATTCAGTTATTTTTGTTCCGTAATTTGATTTTTTCTTTTACGTATTTTCCTTTTTTTTTTTTCCTTAAACGAGACTTCATAATTTTTTTTTCTTTTGACTCTGAGAAATAAAAAAAAATTAAGAAATAAGATATTTTTATTTGTTTCATCGAGAGTTATGTCAGTTTCCGATCATTGTCATAACCAAGTTCTTAGTAGCAGCCATATTACTAATATTTCTCCAGTAAGTGTTGAAACAGAATTTGCGTAGAGGAACTCCACAGCAACACCATGAAAGAACCTCTGGCACGCGACTTTTTGGCATTACGGTAGTGTTGATGTGACATAAAAGGTCGTGCCAAATAATTTTTTTACTAAACTGTCCCTCAGATAAATATAAATAGTGACAACGCATCAGGTGTGATACCGGCGACAAATTTTTTTCCTCGGTCACGTGCCCGAGGTTTTTCATGGTGACATTGTAGATTAAGACTGACCAATTTTTTTTACGCAGCTATGTATAAGACATTTTAAAGAAAATTCCCTTAACATTATTGAGAAAAGGTTTCAATCTCCATGGACGAAACGAACCACTTTACAAAAGAGATCAGCATTCCAAGAAGAATTAAAAAATCATTATGGAATTCTGCAATTTGAAAGAAAAAGTTTTGTAGAAAAAAGGAATACAAATGATACGACTATATATGATGGTGATTCGATAGATAAAAAAAAGAATGAAGAGAAAAAAGAACCCAACTTAAAAGAAATATTCTTTAAAGATCTACCACAAGTAAAATTAATGGCTGACGGATGGCCGGATAAAAATATTTACGATCCTGCCAAAGATAAAATGTATTGGTGGCGTAATGATCCAGTATTAAATGTATATCATGAACATTGGCATATTGTTATGCCTTTCGCTAAATATAATGGGGCTTCAAAAGATAGAGTAGGAGAAAATTTTATTTATGTACACAGACACATGTTAGCCAGGTAATTTCTTTCAATAAAGATTATTTTTCTTTAAAAACCATGTACTAAAATCAATCTATGTTAGACATGACGCGAATCGTTGGTGTCTTGGAATGCCACTCGTCGAACCATTGCGTGATTACTTTCATCCGATACCCGATGCTTTCTATCCCCCTCCATTCTTATCACAGCTCATAAATGGTGTACGGGTTCCTTTCCCTGCTCGTCCTCCAAATCAGATCTTTCGTGACATTGGTATTCTTTTAAATTTTTAAACTCTTGAAAAGATTTATTAGAACTATTTTTTTAAAAAATAAACATTTATCATATTATAGTTGCACTTGAAAATAATGTCGTAACTGTATACTCTGTTAAAGAATTAACAGATTTACTAAACAAAACTGAAAAATGGATTGAAGGTAAAACAGATGAAACGCATCCATATAGATTAAATTTAACTGACAATGAAGCAACAATTTTGGGCGATTATATCGAACACTTCTTACATAGTGTTGGTCATAACATGCTTGGTTATATTATGCATCCTTATGCATTGCATGGTAAGTTCTTTTTATATAAAAGAATCTTTCAAAAAGGATCTAAAATTTTACTTAAAATGATTAGCTGTGCCTGGTGTTCTTGTCGGCCCTCGTGCAGGATTACGTGATCCATTATTTTGGAGATGGCATCGTCATGTTGACGACATTTATGCCAAGTGGCAGAATTTATTAGGACCTCGTAATTTTAGTGGCGATATACCACCGGTAACTATTAGAAAAAAAGATATAATTCTTTCATTTACCGATATATTACTTGAAGTTGACAAGGATGGAGTGAATGATACATGGGTTAAATACGCGAAAGAGAATTTTGGTGGGAAACATTTTGATAAAGATCTTTCTAGTCATCCTGTGGTCACAAAAACATTACAAACTAAAATGAAGATCAGAGATTATATCTGGTTGGAAGATGGACAGGATCATGAAAAAATTCAATATTTATATCCAAGAGATTGGATATGGTTTATACGTGCTCAGAATGATTCACCAAAAGTAAGTTATGAGATAAGATTTATAATTTTAATCGATTTATTAATTAATTTGCCTTTGTAGCCTGTGACATTAACGTTCCGTATTTGGATTGCGCCAATTGATTTGATTGATAAGCATGTTCATTGGATTGAAATTGACAAATTCAAAAGAACTTTAGAACCTTATGAAAAAACTGTCGTTTCTCAAAGATGTGATCATGCGGTGGTAATTCGTAAACCAGCACAAAAATCACCAAAACAAATGGATGAAACAGCAATCACACCACGGAAAGAAGAAGAATTAAAACAATTAGGTGTTGCACAAATCGCGGAAAAATTATTCCGTGATTGTGGATGGCCTTATCACATGATTATACCACGTGGAAGTAAAATAGGATCAACATTTAAACTTTTTATCTACGTTTCTGATGGTACGAATGATTTAGTAAGAACTGACACACAATGTGGCAGTGTATTATTATGTGGAGGTGAAAAATGGACGGATAAAGTTCCTGATATTAAACCTTTTGGTTATCCTTTTGATAGACCTTTTAAAGATGGTTCTTTTCATAAAACTTTCCAAGGCATGAAAAATGTTGCTCATACTGATATTACTATCAAATGGGTTGAGGATTTCCCTGAAGTATTTATTTAATATATTTCATCATATTTTATTTAGTTGTTTTTTTTTTTTTTTGCATATGTCAAACCTAATTTGACTTATTATGGTTGTTATAATAAAATTTTTTGCGTGGCATCCTCTTCCAATGTATAGTACATCTGTAAAGCGAATTTATAATTCTAGTCAAAATCGTAATCCCAGCCTAAATTTTGATAAAATTAACATTGTTTTCATTCAAAATGTTTGTAAGATCCATAATACATTATAACAAGTTCTAAAAGTCAATTTGATAACACTCACTTTAGTTAGCTTGCTTTGTTTTTATTATTACTTCTTCTGCTCGTCTTTAGTTATATGAAAATTGGGATTCCTGAATGATAATTATATTCTTTTGTAAAACGCCAGATTATACGATGTTCGCTAATTCTATACAGAATATTAGTTCAATAAGTTAAGGTATATTTAAAGGTATTTATAATACCTAATTTACTTACAACCTTATATTTCCTTTTCATCATTGAAAGTAGAATAAAGTATTTTATTCAGCACATATGGTTGTGCATTCAGAATAATTGAAATCAGAAAAGAAGCATCCTGAAGGTCCAATAACATATTTTTATTCAATGAAATTATTTTACTCACTATTTTTTCCTTTTTATCATGAACAGGTACACCTTTAACGTTAATAATAAAAAATTCAGTTTTGGATCTTATAAAATTATCTGTTTTAAACCAACACCATACAAAAGAACTACTTTATAAGGAGAGCGACTCAAGTTTCAAATGTTATTGGAATTATGAACCGGGAAACTAAAGTAGTGGAAAGTAAGAATGACAAAAAAAACCAAAAAGAGAATTGTATGGTTTAATTTATTATACTAAGCAAAGAATATGTAGTAATAAACAAAATCATGATCTTACGTAGGCTTGGCATAGTAAGGTTCTTATCACGTGTATTTAGCCCTACAAAAAAAATGCATACGGAATTCATGCTGAAATTGTCTGGAAAAATAAGCAGACAATTTCTGGACGTTTGGTAAATCCAGAAAATGCTCTAAAACGTGCGCGTTTCCAGATGTTTGGAATATGCCCGGGTTCAAATTAGTCCGGAATTTGTCCAGAATTCTGAACAATCCAATTTTATCCCAGATGATCAGCAGGAGATTACCACTTCCTACACGATTAACCAAAGTTTGAATTAACATTATAGATAGCATTTTTGGCTGCTCTTCAATTTTACTTATTACGCCAGTGGGTAGTTATAAATATCAGTTTTGTGCTTTTTACATTTTTTTAAAATTTAAAATTTTACATTTTTAGAAACAATGTCTAGAATTTGTCCAGAATTTTATTATGTCTGGAATTTGATTGGTTTTATTTGTCCAGAATTTGTCTGGAATTTAAAATGTCCAGAATTTGTTTGATTTATTTTGTCCAGAATTAGTCTGGAATTTTTCATGTCATAAAATCTGGAAATAAATTTTTCGCTATAAATATAATAGAATCTTGCTAATTTGCTCCCTGGGTGAAATCACCCAGGTGATTTCACCTGTAAATAATTTGCCAAAATTCAGGTGATTTACACGTATAAAAAATTTTACCCTGGGTGATTTCACTCATAATTAATTTATGAAATTTGATTGGCTAAAATTTACAATATTACGCATGTAAAGAATCTAATGATCGGCTAATTTTTATTTGAAAATTTCCGTTAAATAATTAATCTGACTACAAAAATAATAAAATTTATTTATATATTAAATTATGACTTTATTTATTTAAATACTGTTTATCAAAGTACAATTATTTATCTTTAATGTAACTAGTAATGATAATAATTATATAAAAAAAAGTCTAACAATAATGGTAAAAAGAGAGAGAGAAAATGGAAATAATAAAAAAGAATCATTAGAAACAAAAAAAAACCAATGGGATGAAATGGTAACATAAAGTATAATTGGAGACAAAGAAAATGATAGGGAACGAAAGAGATAGCAGAAAAAGAAAAGACAGTGAAAAGACGAGGAAAAGAACGTGATAATAAAAAAGAATAGGATTGAAAACAAAAGGAAATAGGGACAAAGTGAAAGGGGACAAAAATGAAAATAAAAAGATAATGAGAGGGGACAAAAAACAAAAGGATAACGAGAAGATGACGAATGAAAAGATGATGTGAGTAAAACGATGATGAAAGTGAAACGATGATGAGGGTAAAACGATGATGAAGATGAAATGATAATGAGGGTAAAACGATGACGAGGGTGAAACGATGATGAGGACGAAATAATCATGAGAATGAAATGATAATAAGGACAAAATGGTGATTAGAACAAAAAAAAGAAAGGGAGTGAAAATGAAAAGAAAAGGGAAACAAATTAACGAAAAGACAAACTATAAAAGAAGAAAAAATAGAGTTAGTAAATTGAAATATGAAAACAAATTTGAATAAAAATATAGAGAAGAAAAAACCGTCATACCTTGTTCGCAAAACTAAGACTTAAAAAAAGAAAAGAATTAAAAACAAGAAAACAAAAAAGAGGAAAAAAAAAAAGAAGCAATATACTTTAATGCAAAACTGGAAGAAATTAAAGACCTAAAAAGAGAAGAGAAATAAGAAAACAAAAAAGAGGAAAAAAAAAAAAGAAGCAATATACTTTAATGCAAAACTGGAAGAAATTAAAGACCTAAAAAAAGAAGAGAAATAAGAAATGAAAAGAAAAATGAAAACAAAAAAGAAGGAAGGATGAAAAAATGACACTTTTGGTGTGAAACTGAAAGAGCTTAAAAGACCTAAAAGAAGAGGAAAGGAATTAGAAACAAGAAAGAAAAATGAAAACAAAAGAAGGAAAAAAAGAACATACCTGCATACTTTCGACCAAGTAAAGGGAAGTGAAAGGGATGAAAAAAAGAAAGGGAGTGAAAAAAAAACGAAAAAAAAGAAGGGGGAGTGAAGAAACAAAAAAAAAATGAAGGGAAGTGAAAAGGAACGAAAAAAAAAATAAAGAGGGAGCGAAAAAAAATAAACAAAAAAACTACAAAAATTAATTGGGTTAAATCACCTACAGTATATTGAAATAATAAAAATCAATCAGGTGATATCACCCAAGTTATATCACCCTCGGTTAAAATTAGTTATAATCAATATAATAAATTATTTATCTAGAATTTGTTAGATTTATCTTGTCCGGAATATGTCCAGAATATTTTATGTCCTGAATTTGTTTGGTTTATTTATCCAGAATTGATCTGGAATTTTTCATGTCCAGATTTTGTTGGTTTATTTATCTGGAATTTGTCTGGAAATTTTCATGTATAAAAAAAAAAACTGGGCATGCAAAAAATTCCGGACAGCAAAATAGATCAATTTCCTGGACATTTTTATGACAATTTTTAAAGCAACTGGACATTTTCCAGACATTTTTTTTCGTAGGGATAGTATATATTAAACAATTGCATCTTATCTAGATGAATTATTCTACTATTTCGTATTTTTCAACATAAAGTATTATACAGATACCCTTATATTATTGGTATACTATCACATAATTAACATATTAGTAAGTGATAAACAAACTTCATTTATCTAAGTCTTAAATACTTCTATATATAATGATTTTAATACCGTCAGAGATTACTTTTTCTCATAAATTGAACTTTTTAATTTTTGTAATTCCCTATAACTAAAAATTATTATTTTGAAAAGCTATAATAGGAAAAAATTTTTTTTTTAATACATTTTTCATTTTTGTTTAGTAATATATGTCCAACTTCAATTAGTGTTTCGATCTGGATAGAAACCGTTATCCGGATAAATTAAAAAAATTATCCGGTTTTTATCCAGATAATCCAGTTTGGATAAAAATCTGGATATATCCGGATAGAAACCAAAATCCGGATAAAAATTATACAATTTTTTTTTTGTAAATCAAGAAATTTATAGCATATATTAGATTTAATTCATAGCATAGATTTAATTAAATTCGTGGCATTTTGATTAATTTTGTGGCTTAAATGTGTGGCTTTATTAATTAGTTTCATGGCACCTATTTAAATAATTTTGTAGAATTTATTTAATTAATTTTGTGGCTTAAATTTATGGCTTTATTTAATTATTTTCGTGGCATTTGCTTAATTAATTTCATAGTGTTTATTAGTTTAATATCATAGTATTTTCTTAATTAATTTTGTAATTAACTTCATTTATGTCTTTGTTTAATTATTTTCGTGGAATTTGTTTAATTATTTTCGTGGAATTTGTTTAATTATTTTTGTGGAATTTGTTTAATTATTTTCATGGAATTTGTTTAATTATTTTCATGGAATTTGTTTAATTAATTTCGTATTATTAATTTCATGGAATTTATTAGGTAAATTTATTATTTAGACCTATTGATTTATGACAATTATTATTTGTTTATTAAAACTTTACAAATAAAATCACAGTTAATTCAGTTCTAAGCCATAATAAAGATTAATAAATACTGTACATTCCCTTGTTGAATTTTTCATAATTTCAATTAAAGTTTATTTTATTGAAAGCTAAAATAATTCACAAAATTATGGAAATAACAATGATCAAGATTACATTATTACCTTAAGTGAAAATGAAGGTTCTAGTGATGAAATTGTTGAAATTACTCCAACACCACTAGCAAAGAAAAAAAAAGGATGTCCTGCAAAATTATCTAAAGCCCTTGGAAAACAAAAAATGACAAATACTACACTAGAATCAACAGATCGAGCACCAAATAATTCAAATCCCTTTAAACAAACTGCTGCAATAATTAAACCACAAACAAAAGTAAGTTGAGTATGGGATTATTTTATTAGAAAACAAAATGATAAAGGAGAAATACGTGCATATTGTCAGTTTTTATTAGATGATGGAGAAAAATGCTCAAAAAATTACAAATATGATGGGTCTACAGGAAATCTCAGTTACCATCTTGTTAAACATGGAATTATACCACCTCTAGAAAGCGGCATTATATCACCAATGCATACTCAATCTGCATCCAATAAAAATGGACAAAAAGAAAAAGAATTATCAACACTACGGTGGATTTTACTTACAACTCAACCATTATCAACCATAACTCAAAAGGCATATATTGAGCATATGTATATTATAGATCCACAATTTACAGTTCCTGGAGAAAAAAATTAAGAATGATGATTGCTCGCAGTTATGGGTATAATAAAGAAAAATTGAAACTGCTTTTAAAAACTGCTCAATCAATATCTTTAACTACTGATTTGTGGTCTTCTCGTTCAAAACATGGATATTTAGGCTTAACAGCAACTTGGATCAATAAAAATTTTGAAATAATGGATGTTTTGCTTGAAATATCCTATTTTCCAACACCACATACTGCAAAAGCAATTACTGAAGGTATTAAAAATGCTATGCAAAAGTGGGAAATTGAAAATCTTGTTGTATCAATAACAACAGACAATGGAGCAAATGTAGTAGCTGCTATTCGAGATTTAACACCAATTAAAAGACTCTCATGTGCTGCTCATACTTTGCAGCTGGCAATTAGTAAAGGATTAAAAGTTATAGAAAATTTGGTATCACGTACAAAACAACTAATAAATTTTTTTTCTACTCAAAAACAAATTGAACGATTGATTAAAGTGCAAAAAGAGATTGGTTATGAAGAACCATTACATTTAATACAAGATATATCTACTAGGTAAATATTTTAATTCAATTTAATTATTTAATAAATTTTATTCTAATTTATATAATTATTGTTGTTTAATTACTTAAGGTGGAACTCTTCATATTTGGCATGGATCGGCTGATTTTTCTTCAATATGCTGTGCTTCAACTTAGTGTAAACTTGTCTTGTTCTCTTATATCTGAAGAAAAAACTGATGGAATTAGATTAAAAAAAATTATGATAAAAGATAATGAATGGGAGTTATTAGATGAATTATGTAACATTTTGGCACCATTTGAGAAAGCTACACGAGATTTTTCTGGAAATACTTATGTTACATTAAGTCAAATGTTTCCTATTATTACAGATCTCACAAATTCTTTAAAACCATCTGATAATTCATATGAAGTATTAGAAGATTCTGATGATAATACTATTAATTCTGATATAGTAGAAGAAGAAAGTTCACAAATTGAAGTAGATTATAGTAATATTTCAGAAGTATTAAAAAATGTAAAAAATAAAATTTATTTAGGTTTGAAACATTATTGGGCAATGCCAGATGAGTTTGGCATTATGGCAGCACTTTTGGATCCAAGGTATAAAGATCTTAATTTTATAACTGATGAAGAAACAAAAGTAAAAATTCATTCAAGTTTACAAATACAATATGATCAATTAAAGAGAGAAATGCAGCAACAAACTAGTACTTCACCATCACCCACAATTTCAACAATTTCAACTACCTCAACAAGTTCAACTCCTAGCATGAATCTTTACATGAGCATCAAGAAAGACGTCAACAAAAAGTAAAAAAAGTGTTTCAAACAAAAGAAAGTTCTACTTCATCATCAGCAATAGCTGATGAAATTACTACTTATTTTCTTTTACCAGTTGCTAGGGAAAATAAAAACCCATTAGATTGGTGGAAATCAAAACAGGAAATTTTTCCAGTTCTTTCTATTATTGCACGAAAATATTTAGGAATTCCTGCTACTTCTGTAGCTTCTGAACGACTTTTCTCAGATGCAGGAAACCACATTACAGCAAAAAGAAGCTTATTGGATCCTGCTTTATTAGGTAAAATGGTATTTTTAAAACGTAACATGAAAACTATGGATCATATTAATATATTTCCACCAGATTTGGATGTGGAAAATAATGATTATGTGGAAGATGAACACGAATTGGAAGAATTATTAGATGAATGATATTACATTTTTCATTATTTTTTTTATTAAATGTATTGAATTTTATTCTATTAAATATTTTTTATTAAATGTATTGAATTTTATTTTATTAAATAAAGAATTTTATTATAAGAATATTTACACGTTTTTAATTATTAAATTATTCTATCATATACTTTGAAATAAAAATGAAAATTAAAAGAACTATTATTTAAGATATTTAATATTAAAAAATTTATTTTTTATCCGGATACCGGATCTGACCCGGATATTTTTATCCGGATAATTATCCGGATAAAAACCGCGTTTATCCGGATATCCGAAAAAAATAAATTATCCGGGTCCAACCGGTTGGACCCGGTCACGGATCGAAACACTAATTATTGGTTCCCAAATGAGACACTTTAAAAATGCATACTCTATTTATGAAAATTGAACTATTTAAAGATTTCAAGGTCATAAATCATAATAAATTATTAATAAAATTTAAGAAGGTAACATTACTATACCTATATTATAAAATGTTATAAGACTTATAGCTAGTATTTGATTCCTAATAAAACCCGTAAGTAATAAATAATTTGTTAATTTGTCTTAATATACATTATTTGCTAATCAATAATTGCTACCTTCATAAAATCTTCACATCTAAAATCTTTAATTACCCATTGTTTTTATATTTATTAATCGATTTTTTATAATTTCCTTTTTATAAATAGAATCGCACGTAAGTATGAAAATGCACAACCTTTCCAATTTTCTAAGAGCTTTTAAAGAAAATTTATAACGATGAAGAAATCTAATTTCTCTTAGATTAGTTGGTGCAGTATGGGTGGATTCGACGCATCATGTGATTTATTACGATAATTTATGTTACATAAATTTTGCAACGAAATGAAAAAACTTTAGTATTTTGATAATATTGTATCAAAATTTTCATTATAGCTTTATTAAAATATTAAAACAAAATTTGGTAATTCATGTCTATTAAATAAGAAGGTAAATTAGATAAGAATATTAATTTATTTTATACTCCCACGACTACAAAGTCTAAAATCAATAAAAAAAAAAAATAAAAAAAAACACGTGTAAAAAATATTAAAATATTATAAAATTAAACTCTTGAATAATGTTAAAAGAATTTAAAAATACACTTACTTTACTGGTCAAAAACCAATTCCCAACCAATTCCCAGCTTTGAAAACGAAAAGTAGAGTTAATTGGTTTGGTTCATAATAAGGTTTTAACTTTATAACGAAATAGACTTACAATTAATGAAGTAGTATATAATAGATAATTTCTTGAATATCCATAATTACGAACAATGAAGGAACCTGGCTCCAGAGATGATAAATGTCCCTTCGAAAAATTCTTGAATTCCTAGAAAATTCCATTGATAAATCGCTAACCTTTTATGGATCACCAAGAATTCGATAGAAACATTCTGAATGCTCGACAATACAAACATAGCCAGTATAATTTATAGTTAAAGGTAATTCCATATATGTTTCAAATTTTTCTTTTTAACGATCTTTAATTAATTTTTTTCTAGTTAATTAGTATTTAATCTACAGTATTTAATCTATTTTTCTTTGTCAACGATAATATTTAACTACAATCGGTCTAAACCTGGCAATAAAATATTAGTTTTTTTTAAACTTATATTCACACACGACAATTGTAAAACATGGCTTATACTTCTTTAATTGGTAATTTAATTTAGTCGTGTAAACTTAACGTGCAGTTTTCTTTCCTTTAAGAAAAATATAATGATGTAATGTAAAGTAAAAGCAATATTCTATTAACAATTAACAATTAAAATTCAAATCAATTCTAGAATTTGAATGAATATAATAGACTTAATTCGAATTTGATTTGACTTGAATCTGATTCAAATTGTTCGAGATTTGATTCGATTCGGGTTTAAAAAATTTGATTCTATTCGGATTTGAAATTTGACTCGATTCGAGTTTAAAATTCAATTTGATTTACTTTGAATTTAATTTTATTATTTGTATTACAAATTGCTTATATAAATTTTACAAAGACAAGATTAATTTGCTGATTGTCAAAACAATTGATATAATAATATTCGTTTATTAAACCACAAATATAATCCTTGAATATAGGACCAAGTTAATTGTTTACTTTATATATACAAACCTTCTACAGTATTTTGCGCAAATTTATCATTACTGATTAATTATTTCTTTTGGAATAACACATGTATTCTTTATTTTTTCCATATTATTTACAAATAAATTTACCTTAAAATAATAAAAAATCAAATTATTTTTAAACTTGATAGAATTTTAATTCAAGAAAAAAAAGTTTTTAATTTTTTTTTTTATTTTATATACAGATAGATTAATCGTCTAAAACTTTTCAAAATCAAGACTAATTATAATAAGATTATTTGGTAGCAAGTTTTGAGATCAAACGTTTAATTAATATTAGAATGAAGAACACCTAAACAGATATATAATAACAATTCCGCCTTTTTCATTTAATTGCTATTATTAATAAGTTATGAAATTTGCAACTCTACTATCCGAAGTCTAATTAACCACATATAATTAACAGATTGATACGAATAGTGGCTGTGAAAAGTATCATTAAAACTGATCTTAAACTTTAATGCCACTTAATAATAACTATAATGCGATATTTGATGTTGTAATATAGGAAAAACTAGCCATTTTATCTAAAAAAAAGGATTGGCAGAAGTCAGTTATGTTATATAAATTGGTCTACTATCTAAGGCCAAAAGTCAGGTCTGTGAGCCATCCGAAGCCCAACTAACCACACATAACTAACAGTCCGATACGAATATTGGCTGTGAGTAGTATCATTAAAACTGATCTTAAACTTTAGCGCTACTCACCTCAAAAATAATAATTATTATGTGGTCTTGATGATAAACGACCTATAGTATATGAAAGACTATCCATTGTTCCATTTCACCTAAAAAAGATGGTTGGCAAAAGTCAGTTATGTTATATAAATTGGTCTACTTTCTAAGGCCAAAAGTCAGGTCTGTGAGCCATCCGAAGCCCAACTAACCACACATAACTAACAGTCCGATACGAATATTGGCTGTGAGTAGTATCATTAAAACTGATCTTAAACTTTAGCGCTACTCACCTCAAAAATAATAATTATTATGTGGTCTTGATGATAAACGACCTATAGTATATGAAAGACTTTCCATTATTCCATTTCACCTAAAAAAGATGGTTGGCAAAAGTCAGTTATGTTATATAAATTGGTCTACTTTCTAAGGCCAAAAGTCAGGTCTGTGAGCCATCCGAAGCCCAACTAACCACACATAACTAACAGTCCGATACGAATATTGGCTGTGAGTAGTATCATTAAAACTGATCTTAAACTTTAGCGCTACTCACCTCAAAAATAATAATTATTATGTGGTCTTGATGATAAACGACCTATAGTATATGAAAGACTTTCCATTATTCCATTTCACCTAAAAAAGATGGTTGGCAAAAGTCAGTTATGTTATATAAATTGGTCTACTTTCTAAGGCCAAAAGTCAGGTCTGTGAGCCATCCGAAGCCCAACTAACCACACATAACTAACAGTCCGATACGAATATTGGCTGTGAGTAGTATCATTAAAACTGATCTTAAACTTTAGCGCTACTCACCTCAAAAAATATAATTATTAGGTGTGTTTTTTTATTTTAAAAAATAATATTTTCTGTCAGACCAAACAACTGTTCGTAACTATCAAACTCACTAGAAAGGCCTTAGAAAATAAGTAATATGTGTTTCCAAAAAGTTAAGAGAGAACGAATGAAGTTAAAAAAAGCGCTTTTCTAAACAAATAGTTAAGAAAAACGACTAGTATGTTTCTAAACAAGAAGTTAAGAGAAACGCGTAATATGCACTGTAAAAGTAAAAACTTGTAAATGTAAGAAATAAGGAAAAAGTAATTCTTTATATATGAGAAATCGTATATGGGAAAATATTTGAGTGAGCCAATGTGACTGATTGATTTAGATTGATTGATTTATTGGTTATAATCACAAGGACGCGACGCGTTTGTAGATTTTACATGACATATTCGACATATTATAACATATTATTCTGTATTAGTAATCTTTAAGTATTACATCACAATTTGCGATTGCGAATGACGGTCAGTAAATATATAATATCAGTGTAACATTTTTCCATAGTTGTTTAACCTTTAATGCGAATTAGTTTCAGGCATGTAATATTTTTTGGAAAATTCAATGTAGCGAATATTTTTAGCAGAACCGGCAGTTCCGGTTTATCAGAATTTACGGTGTGTAACATCCTATGTGCCTTTCATGTAAAATTAACTAATGTTTACAAAGATGTGCAATTACATTCACCCATCTCACCTTTCAAATTTTCCCTTCGAAATCCAGGTCCTGGTACCATCCGAAAAAAAAAGGAAAATCTACATGTATAAAGACCCTGAAGAGCCTCCTAAGAGTAATAAAAACGAAATTATTATTAAACGTTTTGTTGAAAGTTAAAATCAATTATTCTAAAGAACACGACTTCCCTACCGAATTCAAAGATCAGATAGTTTAAAAAAGAGAACTGAAGCGTCTGAAATCTGCGTCTAAAGGGCCGTGAGAAGGGAAAAGGTGAGAAGGGATAGGAGAGAAAGAATGAGAGGAGAAAAAACGCAATGGAGAACAAAGGTGAAAGTACAGTATGTGGGAAAGGGAATAAAAAAAATTTTTTTCATTAAAGAGTTCATCAGATCCGATTAATCAGTTCTTATTTTCTTTTTGTTAGGGTTTCCTGAACGAAAATTATGATCAATTTTATAATTGAAGCAAAGAGATCGGAAGATAATTTTTTTAAGAAATATAATTTACATTTCTTTTTTTTTCTTTTTTTGTAGGTTTACCAAATAAAAATTACACAGAGTTCCCGGACTTTTGGAATTAAGATATGCGGAACAGTGAGAGATTTTTTCTGTTGTTCTCTTTAAGTAATACTAATGTTTCTATTTTTCTTTTTGTAAGGTTAATTTCTTGCTCATATAAATATATATATATATATGTATATAAAAGAAGTAACGTAATGTTTTTTTTAAAAAAAAAGTTTTTTTAATATAAAACAGTTAAAGTTATATATACCGAAGATAGTGTAACTATTATGACCCTTGATATCTATTTCGACCCTCATAATGCATTTCAACTATCACAAATCATTAAGCAGAACATTATTTTTTTATAAAAAGTGCCACTGGGGAATGAAAGAATAAATCAAAAAAAAAAATCCTTTAAAAGGGGTGATAAATAAAAAGTTTTTCTTTTAAAAAGAAAGCAAATTAGTAAACAATCACATAATCATGTGATAATGAAATGTATACATTTCATGTTATATAATTTTTCCATATATATTCTGTATACATTAATTTTTTATTAAAAGCATAGCGAAGGATTACTTCTTTCGATTGACTGAGTTGTTTGTTCGTCCTTTATTTTGATCTTGATTAGTCAAATTTGATATAGATTTATTTTTATTTTATTAGGTAGTACCTTCGTTTCTAGATTTTTTTTAAAAAATCAAATTGGTATATAGTGAAACTTGTTTTTACTAATGACTTGTTTTTACTAATGTAAGTTCGAAGTTTGTCTTTTTGCATTTATACAATAAAGAATTTGCATTTATCAATAAAAAAGAAAAAAAAAATTTTAAAAAAATGAATTCATATTAAACATACGAAACGTCAAACATATACGAATTACATAATGTATTATTTCCACAGAATTTGGAAATTAAAATTTATCTATAAAATACTTCTAAAGGAGGCGGTCCCTGACATATGAGAATTATTATAATTGGTGGATCTTTTTAACTTAATTCATAGTGTGTTCAAATTGTGTTGATAATTTTGGTAAAAATTTGTTAATTCTGGCCAAATTTTGTTGTTTGTGTTGAATTTGTGTTCAATATAAAAATATGAAAATCAAACTAAATTATGTCATAACTACATAACTATCATAATTATTAAGGCGGATTTTTTATGAATTTCTTATTGACTTTGATTGAAAATCATCATATCAATTTTGTATCAATTTTGTGTCAAGCACGCCTGATAAGCCGCAGTAAATATTATCATCAAGATTATCTGTTATTTCAAAAAAGATTATCATCATTTATAAACTTAGTCAATATGCAAATTTTATTATTTAACTGATTTAGAATATAAATGATTCATATAAAGTAAATATTTATGTAATGAAATAACCTGATTTCAATATGCAAATTTATTATCTGACTGATGTTTTCTAATAAAAATATAGATGACTCATACAAAGTAAATAGATTTTAAAATTACAAGCTGAGTCAATATGCAAATTTATTATTTGACTAATTTTTAATAACAAAATATAAATGACTCATACAAAGTTAATACATGTAATAATAATTATTGTAAAATATAATGTAATTATCTAATTTCAAAATTCTATAAATATATATACTTTTCTTTTATTTTTTCTTTAAAATTTCTTTCACAAATATTAATTTCTTTCAAAATGTCTTTTGATCTTTGCCCCAATTTTGTACGTTCAACATTGACTGAAGTTCCTATTAACAAGTGTTTTTCTTATTCAAATAATGATTCTCAAATTTTATTTTCTCTTTTAATTTCTCTCTTCTCTTTTATTTTTCTTTTTATTCTATTTTATTACTTTTCTCATTTAATTGAAATTTCATTTAAAATTTTTTTAAAACTTGTTCCTATTATTTTGCTTAAATTTCTTCCTACTTTTTTACTTACTTCTTTTGAATTAACACTACATATTTATAATAGATTATATTACTTTTTTATATATATTAATTTAATATTCATGGTTTATATCTCAAATCCCTATCCTTTTTTTGTACCCCAATAGTTCAGTCATTAATCTTTAAATGACAGTTCATCCCATGCGGTTTTTACCAATTTGGCTCTGAACTACTTTTTTTATTATTTCCTTATTGTTCCTTTGTACCACTCTTACCTTAATAACTTTATTTGGTATATTTCTTTATTGATTATTTTTATTTACTTATTGCTTTTCCCCCTTCTTTTCTATAATTAAATTTTTTTTCTACTCTTTTTATTTACATTTCATAAACTTTAATTTTTTTTTTATATTAATTTTTTATATACCCTTGTCTAAATTATCAATTCCCTATCCTTTATTAATATCCCAATAGTTTAATCATTAATCTTTAAATGATAGTTTATCCCATGCGGTTTTAACCAATTTGGCTCTGAACTACTTTTTTTACTATTTCCTTATTGTTCCTTTGTACCATTCTTACCTTAATAACTTTATTTGGTACATTTCTTTATTGATTATTTTTATTGTCTTATTATTTTTCCCCTTCTTTTCTTATAATAAAATTTTTTCTACTCTCTTTTTCACATTTCATAAATTTTAATTTTTTTTTTTTATTAATTTTTTTATATACCCATATCTAAATTATCAATCCCTTACCCTTTGTTAATATCCCAATAGTTTAATCGTTAATCTTTAAACGATAGTTTACCCCATGTGGTTTTAACCAATTCGGCTCTAAACTACTATTTTTATCATTTCCTTATCATTCCTTTGTACCATTCTTACCTTAATAACTTTATTTGGTACATTTAGTTTCCTTATATTTTACTTTTGTGCAAATTATTATCAATATTTGGGTGGATTTGTTTTATTTTGATTTGATGATCAACATGCGGTGGATTTTTTATTTTAGCTTTGACAATCAAAATATGAAATGGATTTCAAAAATAATTTTAACGGTCATGTTATTTTCATATTTACAAATAATCAAAGTATGTATTATCAAATTTTTTTTAGTTATTTTTTATTGTTTAAAAACACTTTTTCTAATTACTGCTTTTTTATTTAGACATTTACTTGAAAGATTAAATGATGTACTGTATGTATTGAATACATTTTCTCTAACGCAATTCGACCAATTTTGGGACTTGATCTCCGGTCATAAATCATTTCAAGAAATTTCGACTCAACAAAATCAAATATTTTATTTTCTAACAACTATAGAAAATATAAATCAAAGGACAAATTCTTATATATTAAGGAATAATATTTATTAATATTCCTTGAATTTCATCTGTGAAAAGCCAGCTACAGCAATGACTCATGACTCAAGAATAAAATTATTCAAGATCACCATACTGCACCGGAGAGCAAGAAAGATTTAAAATCATACACATTTATTCTCCTTGTGGATAAAGGGAAAGAAACTTTGAAAAAATAGGCTGATTTTAAATGAAAAATCACAAGAAACTATATTATTAATCATCAGTCAATGGAAAAATGACCGTTAAATGGAATTGGGAAAATGAAGAAATTCATAAATTTTAAATAGGTACTTTTGAAGTTTTTATTAGATTGGTATTAAGTTAAATTTATGGACGAATATTTATTACATTGAAAATACTATTCAAAAAATAAGAAATTTAGAACTTTAGAGAAATAAACATTTTTTTAAAAAAAGAAATTTAGAAAAATAATCTTAGAAATTTAGAGAAATAATTTTAGAAATTATCTTAGAAATTTAGAGAAATAATCATTTGTTAAAAAACAAAAGAAATTTATAAAAAATCATTAGAAAATTAAGAAATTTAGAAAAATAATATATTATTAAATTATCAAAAACAACAATGTAATTTAACAATCAAGATCTCAAATTTAAATATTTATAGAATAAAAAGTCCTCCACTTTAAAATTTTTTTTTTTTTTGCAATGTCAATAAATTTAATTAAGTATTTAGCGATTTTTTCATTTGATTACAGATTTGTAAAAAATATAAAAAAGTGGAAAATCATCATTTGTTCATCGTTATTTGATTATCCATCACCCGAATACTGTAGTCAAAATATTCTGCGAATACATAGGTTAAAAGTAAAATATCGTGTAAAAAAAATTAATTTAATTTAAAATGGTCGAACTGAATAATTCCAAACATAGATTAAATTATGGTTTTCATAGTCACAATTTATTTATTATTAAATGGATGACAAAAAAACCTTTTAATTTGTTTGATGCAATGAAAGTTTGACTCAGCAACTTACGTAAAGCTAAAAAAATTTTATTATTCAAAAACTAAAGGCCAACTTTTTTCAAAACTTACAAAATTACTACATGGACGGATGTATCATATGAAGATTGTGATCATGTTCATCATTATCTTTATTATTAAACCTCTTTCTTTTCTATTTTATAGAATCCTCATCATTTTGTTTAGTGTAGACTTATAAGACAATTTTCATGTTAGTAGACGGTTGTTTTCTAACAGTCCTATTACAGATATTAAATTTCTATGTACTTATGTACCATTTTTCAGTATTTATATTATTTAACTGTAAAGCGCCAATGAAGCAACATTCACTGATATGCTGCTGCTATTGTTAGCAAAGAAAAAACTATTAATATTTTGCTTTAACAACTTTATTAAATTTAAATTTTATAAAGAATAATATCTTTAAAAAATACATGAGATGCATGTAGTAAATATTTTTAACATATCAATTTATGGATTCAGCTTAATTTAATTACTTTCAGTTGGGTTGTTATAGTTTATACAAATAAAGCCATCTATATATAGATCTAGGCAATTAATTATACAGCATTTTAATATCATCTTTATTTTTTTCTTCTTAGAAGCCAAAGTTCGTCGTAAAAGGAAAATAATAACATAGTACGTACACTCCTATTGCTAAATATAGTGATATCAACTTATGATCATGTAAAAGAATTGGCACAGTTGTGTAAAATAATATATAGCTTTGTCACCTAAGTTGCAATTGCAGATCTCTGTCTAGTTAAAAATGTTTAATGTAGCGAAAAGAAATTTATTTCAGTATTTAACTTATTTAAAAATGATATAAATATTTCAAAAGCATTGTTAAATTGTTGCTTATTTTTTTATTTTGTAAAATTTATAAAAAGTATACAATTTACTGTAAAAATAGTCATTAAAATTTAAAATCCTGCTTAGTGCAATCTACACATATATAAAAAAGATAAAAGATAAAAAATAGTACTAAAATACTCTATTAAAAAAAAAAAAAAAAATTAAAAAGGCCAACATCAATGTTAAACAGAATTTTAAATTGTAATGACGCAATATGAAAAAGTTTTGAAGAAGAATGTTCATATCGAAATTATACTGTAAATATTTTACCATTAGCAATATTAGCAATGACAACCAAAACCTATAGTTAAAATAATAATAGTTTCTACTGTATAGTATCGTACGAAAAAATATTATAATTTTCAACCCGGGATTTGTACAGAAAAGTGCTAAAAGATTTCGTTATGAAGTAATACTCTTCAGGCATTTCATATTACAAAGATATGGTATGCTTTATTTTTATAAAAATATATTAAAATTTTCCGGTTTATGAAATTTAAGCAGAACCGGAAAAAACAGAACCACGATTAAGATCAATTTTTTTACCCAAAAAAGAACTCGCTAATGCAAATATTATGCATAGATAAATTTCATCGTTTTTGATTAGACTACTGTCAATGCAGAATTCATCCTTAATCATTACAGACAATCATTGTCTCTGATCGAGTAGTTATTTATTTATATCTACAACTATTATGTCTCCAGCATAATTTGATCAGGCACCAAGTCTCGAGCTTTTTATTCGCTATATGTAATTTATTCGATATAAATATTAATTAATTATCAGACTATAATACTATTTTCACCATGTAATTTTTATTTTGTTATTTTCTTATGTAAGGTGAAATGGAGGCGAAAAAAAATACAGTTATTACACACGTAACATTTCTAACGCTACCAACTACGAGTGTGAGACGAAATGGGTGAGATAGCTAATTTGTATTATAAATGAATATAGTATTACCTGCTTTCCTTTGTATCTTCTTGTCGTTCGTTAATGTTAATCTTAAGTTACAAGTAAAAAGAGGTGAAAATTATCAAAAGATAAAAACAAAATCACGTTCTACGTGGCACCAAACTGTCATTTTTGCACATCATTCTAAATTTAAAAAGATAATTTGATTGGTTTATTCACTCCATATAGAAAACAATAATGCAATTCCCTGTTTGACCTTTTCGATTGCAACGAAATATTATCATATTTCGAAATTAAAGATATTTGGAAAGAAGATCCTCCCAAATCTAATCTTCACGTGTCTTCCATTACAACAAATCACAAAATACTTGCAATCATTTATTGCCCTCAAATGTATAATTTCTGGTTCCTTCTGATACGTGCTTCCCAATTGAAATTTCTATAAAAAGGAATGTTGGCGAACTTGAGTCTATGATCAAAAAAACGAAGTCCTTTCTTTATTCGCATTGTTCCCAACGAACTAAAATTAATAGCTAATAAACATCCCTCATAATCAGGCTATAACATGTGAGGAAGGCAAGAGTGTTATGAAAATCTTGGACTAACTCGACATACAATTACAACCGAACCATCTTCATGCAAGTTCGGATGTTGGAAGGAAGTAAATTGTAAAGCTATTTATGAAAAACTATACACGAGTAACATGGCAAGTACGAGAAATAATTTCAATGGAGCTTACCCACGTTAAGATAACTTTAAAAAAAGTTGCTCTTCTATGTTTAACATAAGTCTATTGGTTTCTATAGGACATATAATCATAGAAACTCTTGAGGGAGATTAATTTGAAAAATGACAAGTTATCTGATATACTGCTTGTTATCTAATCTAATAAAAATATATCCGGAACTTTTGCCAATTTTTTATCGAAATTGTGAATTTTACTCACAGGAATTTATCGCAAGTGAATTTGTATTAGACAATTACTAGAATATATTATATTGGAATTTGTGGAATCGATATTATTATAGTTACCGAAGCTGGTAACTGTGCACGGTTAGATAACCACATCAAAATACTAGATTGTTCAAACAATACATATTTTTTGTGTTGCATTACCAATAAAAGAGCACGTTATTTACATATTAGAAAAAACAAGCTTACAGTATAGGAAGATAATCATTTCAGGCGAAATCATTCCCATGCAAAGTCTACCATTTTAACGTAAGGTACCCTCATCATCTCGGAATATTATTTCATTATTTAAAATTTATCTATGAAGGGATCATACTGCAATAAGTCCTGTGTATGTATGTACCCTATCTCAGTAAGAAAAAAACACGAAACAATTTACTTTGTAGGCTTCATCTAGAATATTTAGAGTCTGCTCAATGGACAAGGTGGACAAATAATTTCGACTACAGATATCAACAACAGATAAAAAAAAATCCTTTAATGTACGAAGAATAACAGATTTAATTCACCTCGTCCTGTTAAAATCATGTATTCCTACAAAAGATTAATTTTCATGATTTGAAGTCTAAGAACATGGAGATTAATGGAGTGCTTGACTATTATAGTTAGTGCTTGATATGTTATCTAACCAATAAAATCAATTTTAAGTGGCTGTAAATAAAAATTTTTTTGATATTCCGAACTTTGTCAATATAGGTAAAATTATTAAAAGTTTATAACTTCATCATTTTCAATTTATTATTATTACTTCAAAATCTAAATGTTTTGCCATCCGAAATCTCTGAACTTTAATTTGAAATTCCATTTGTACAGTAGATCATTTAGTTTCGCTCGAAATACTGCTCTACAATTCGATACTTCTATATAAATTATTTTTGATTTACATTGGTTATTTGCAAAACAAATGTCTAAAATAAAATATAATTTTATTTATGTATAGTTTTATAAACAGTTAAACATATAAAAAATACTATTAACAGATGTGATAACATTCATATTCTAGTCAATATTTACTACAATCGCAAATTTTTCACATCTAAAATCTCTAATTACTCCATTATTTTTATATTTATTAATCAATTTCACATAATTTTCTTCTTTATAAATAGGATCGCACGCAAATATGAAGAGTGCACAACCTTTCCATTTTTCTGAAAATTCTTCTAAGGCTTCCAAGGAAAATTTATAATCATAGGGAAATCTAATTTCTCTTAGATTAGTCGGTGCTGATCTACTTAATATTTTTAATAATTCTTTTCCATTTTCTACATATTTTTCTTCAATTTTTGTATTATCATCCCATCTGCTGTATCATCATCTATACATATAGCTATTAATAATTTCTTCAAATTTTGACAAATTTTTAGTAATTTTTCAAATTCTGTAAAATGTTTCTTTGATAGTGAAAATATAAGTGACAAACATTCAATAGAAGGACAATTTTCATAAACTTTGCGAATAAATATAAGTGAGACATTATTAAAATCATCTATATAATCACACCTTCATTAGACAATAATAAAACTTTCTTTGTGTGTCTTCCATTATTTTCAATGATAATAGAAACCAATTTTATTTTGTGATAATACGCTTTAATAACTTCAAGATCATGATAAACAAACATTTTTACCTCTTTTTCACTGAAAATCTTCAAAGTAATCATTAATGTTTTTAGTTTATGAAGTTTCGGAAGCACTTTTTGCGCCGTATGTCCACTCTCAGATAATAATAATTTTAAATGGTTGATAGTTTCTGCTTTTTTTCGAATGCAAGAAGAATCTTTTTATACGGATCTGATCCATAATCATAGGAATTATGAACATCCTCCCATTTAAAGTATTTTAAATTTTTCTGAACATTAATTAATATAGAAATGTCATTAAAATATCGTGGGCCCAGATTAATAATGATGAGTTTCTGTATATATTGACATAGCCACACCAATCCATAGAATCCATTGATGTGTCACATGTTAATTCACAAAGTGATTCAAAACGAAGATTAGCTTCTGGTAAATAAAATATTTGAAGTTCAATTGATCCCATATTCAAATACTTTAATTCTGGAAATTTCTTCATAAAGAGACTATAAAATTCTTGTTTCAAAATAAATAGAATATAATCTAAAGATGATCCAACGAAAGTTATAATACTTACAGTATTCACATTAATACTCTTACAGAATGATAAATAATCGAACAAAAGTGATTCATATGAGATTAACGGTAATTGGGTTTCTTGTCTTATTAAGAATTTTTTAACATTATCAGATAAATATGATTCTTATTATAATAATTAATGTCATAACACCAGGGATTCTTCCATGGAATCTCAGAGTCTATTGTCCATTAGACATGAAAAAGGGGATTTCGAATCATTTTGCAATTCTTTAAATATTAAGAAAAGGATATCTTTATTAATGAGTTTTACCATTTTTATCTAAAAATAATAAAAGTTTTAGAATATTTTTTAAGGTAGCTAGCTTTAAATGTGATTTTACGAAAATAACGAAACGTTAAAATAGTTTTTTTTTTTTTTTATTAATTTTTGAATAAGAAAAAAAGACGGAATATCACTCCGAAGGAACTATTTTTTTCTGGATCCTCGGATCATAATTTTTGTAAAGGAAAACTGATTAAAACGACGGCTAACAAGTTATTAAAACATAATAATATTATTTGACGGAGGACCCATAAGCATCACTATATCATCAGAAGACGTTCCTTCGCTTAAAAACTATGACGCACAAGAGATACTTAACCAAGCAGGCTAAAAAGAATATCGATGATTTATGGACGTACCCTTATACTGGGTACGGTGTATATAGTATAAATTGGCGATCATAGTTTAAATTTTTGTTCGGTTTGATTATTTATTTAGGGTTATTTTAAACTATGTTTTTATTTTTTTTTCTTTCTTTTTTTCTGTTTTCTTTTTACATTTACTATTAGCTAGAGTTTTGATACGTTATAGATAGGTTTCACTTGAAATATAGTGATTTATAGGTATAGATGTAATTTTCCTTACGCCTATGTTGAAGACGTTGCTATATGTTATTAGTTGTGTCTTTGGCGTTCTTAATAAAGAAATTAAAAAAAAAAAAAAAAGAATATTACTCCGAACAAAATTAAATTGTTCTGTGCAACTAATGATGATCACAGAGAAAATCAAACATTACGCTACCGCCTACTGAAGGGTCTTACATTTCCACATAAAGTTAGTTATTAAAAAATTGATTATAAAACATCATAAAACATTATTAATTTCTAACATAATACATCGAATGTAATCATCTCTATTTTAATCATCTGTATTTACTACAATATATCATTTTCTATTAACTACTTTTAAATGAAATTTCATTACTATACTTATGCCATATAACGTCATATAAGATTTATAGTATTAATTCTAATGAAAACTACAAATTCTAAAACTATAATAAATGTAAGATATAATATTCACATTTTAAAATCAAAATTTACTATATTAGCGAAATTTTCACATCTAAAATCTCTAATTACTCCATTATTTTTATATTTCTTAATCAATTTTACATAATTTTCTTCTTTATAAATAGGATCACACGTAAGTATGGAAAGTGCACAACCTTTCCATTTTTCTAAGAATTCTTCTAAGGTTTTCAAAGAAAATTTGTAATCATAAAGGAATCGAATTTCTCTTAGATTAATCGGTGCTGATCTACTTAATATTTTTAATAATTCTTTTCCATTTTCTAAATATTCTTCTTCAAATTTTGTATTATCATCCCATGCTGCTGCATCATTATCTATACATATAGCTATTAATAACTCCTTCAAATTTTGACAAATTTTTAGTAATTTCTCAAATTCTGTAAAATGCTCCTTTAATGATGGAAATGTAAGTGACAAGCATTCAATTGAAGGGCAATTTTCATAAATTTTACGAATAAATATAAGTGAAGCATCATTAAAGTTATCTATAAAGTCGTCAAGTTCATAAGATGGGAATAAAATTTTCTTTATATGTCCTCCGCTATTTTCGATTATAATAGCTGCTGCTTTTAATTCATAATAACTTACTCTAATAACCTCAAGATCACGATAAACAAACATTTTTAATTGTTCTTCACTGAAAGTTCCCAAATTAATTATTAGTGTTTTTAGTTTATGAAGTTTTGGAAGCATTTTTTGCATTGTGTAATCTACATGAATTAAGAATAATTTTAAATGGTTGATAGTTTTCGCCTTATTTTCTAATGCAAGAAGTATCTCTTTATAAGGATCCGGTCCAAGATCATATAGGTCAATAACATCTTCCCATTCAAAATACTTTAAGTTTTTCTGAACATTAATTAATTTAGAAATGTCACTATAAACTCTCGATTCCACATTAAAAACGATGAGTCTCTGTATGCATCGACATAACCACGCCAATCCATAAAAATATGAAGAATCCATTGATGTGTCACATATTAATTCACAAAGAGATTCAAAACGAAGATTAGCTTCTGGAAAATAAAATATTTGATGTTCAATTGATCTCATATCCAAATACTTTAACTCTGGGAATTTCTTCATAAAGAGACCATAAAATTCTTGCTCCAGAATAAATTGAATATAATCTAAAGATGATCCAATGGAAGTTATAATGCTTATAGTATTCACATTAATACTTCTACAGAATGATAAATAATCAAACAAAAGTGATTCATATGAGACTAACGGTAATTGGATTTCTTGTCTCATTAATAATTCTTTAACATTATCAGATAAATAAGAAGAAATGATTGTGAATAAATTATTCTTATTATAATAATTAATATCATAGCACCAGGGATTCTTCCACAAAATTGGAATCACAGTTTCACACCAGAGTCTATTGACCATTAGACTTGAAAAAAGGGATTTCGAATCATCTTGTAATTCTTCAAATATTAAGAAAAGAACATCTTTATTGAGTTTTGCCATTTTATCAAAAGCTCAGAATATTTTTTAAGGAGGTGATTAGCTTTAAATATGATTTTACAAAACGATAGATTAGGTTGCGTTATTAATTTTTGAAAAAGAAAAAAGAAAAATTAAATACTATAATAAAACTCCGGGCAAATTAAATTGTAATGATGATCATATGATGTTTCACAAGGTAAATCAAACATTACGTCAATGAAAGGTCATGCATTTCACTTACTTATTATGGTGTAGGCTATTTATTCGTGATTGAATATTCGAATACCAATATTCGTCCGGTTTTCATCCATGTTTTGTTCTGTTTTCAACCGGTTTTCATCCGGTTTTCGGTTTTCTTTTTTTTTTATTCAGATACAACTGCGTACAAGGATTCCGAGCAATACTGAAATAGGTAACAGAAAATAATGCGTAGAATAGGCCAAAATAATTATGAAAATCTTTCCTTATTTAGATAAATTTTGATAACGTTGGTCAGAAATATATTACTTTATTTAATAACTGACTGACATTATCATAATTCCGGCCCTGAAAAAATGCGTAGAGCTAATAGTAAATTTTTGCCAAAAATTTGTTACCTATTTATATATTGTTCGTGGTCCTTGCGTACATCATTTTGAAAACGACGATAATAAAATTTTAATATTTAATATCTAACAAAATACATCGAATCCTTTAAACCTTGATACCATAATTGCGACGCCCATTAAGTAAAAATTTTTGATGTGATCATCTAACTCTATTTACTGCAATATATAAATTCCTATTAAATACTTAAATGAAATTCAATATTTACTAATCTAAAATCTTTAATTACCTATTATTTTTATATTTGTTAACTAATTTTACATAGTCTTCTTCTTTAAAAATAGGATCACATGTAAGTATGGAAAGTGCGCAATCTTTCCAATTTTTTCTTCTAAGTCTTCCAAAGATATAATTATAAAGAAATCTTCTTAGATTATTCGGTGCCGACCTACTTAATATTTTTTAATAATTCTTTTCCGCTTTCTAAATTCATTTCTTCAATTTCTATGTATATCATCATCCCATTCTGTACCAGCATCTATATATATATCTATTAATAACTTCTTCAAATTCCGACAAAATTTTAGTAATTTTTCAAATTCGGTAAAATGCTCCTTTGGTGGTGGAATGTAAATGACAACCATTCAATTAAAGGACAATTTTCATAAATTTTACGAATAAATATAATCAAAGTACATAAGATAGGAATAAAATTTTCTTTAAATGTTTTCCGTTATTTTCGATTACTATAGAAGCTGCTTATAATTCATAATGACCACTTCAATAACCTCAAGATCACGATAAACAAACATTTTTAATTGTTCTTCACTGAAATCCTCCCAATCAATTATTAATGTATTTAATTTGAGTTTTGGAAGCACTTTTTGCATTGTGTGATCTCTATGGTTTAAGATTAATTTTAAATGATTAATAGTTTTCGCCTTCTTTTCTAATGCAAGAAAAACCTCTTTATAAGGATCTGATTCATTATTATATATACCATAATTATTTTCCCATTCAAAATTTTACTTTAAATTTTTCTGAACATTAATTAATTTAGCAATGTCACTAATAACTCCTGATTTCACATTAAAAACGATGAGTCTCTGTATGCATCGATATAGCCACACCAATCCAGAAAAATATGAGGGGTCCATTGATGTGTCAAATGTTAATTCACAAAGAGATTCAAAACGAAGATTAGCTTCTGGAAAATTTTGAGAATTTCTTCATAAAGAGACCATAAAATTCTTGTTTTAAATAAATTGAATACAATCTAAAAATGATCCAATGGAAATTGAAGTGTTTATATAGTATTCACATTAATACTTTTATAGTGACAAATAGTCAAACAAAAGTGATTGATGTGGAACTAATGGTAATTTTATTCCTTGTCTCGTTAGGAATTCTCTAATATCATCAGATAAATAAGAAGCAATAATTGTGAATAAATAATCTTTGTCATTATAATTAATACCGCTGTAGCACCAAGGATTCTTCCATAAAATTGGAATCACAGTTTCACACTAAAGTCTATTGACCATTAGACATGAAAAAAGGGATTTGGAATCATTTTACAATTCCTCAAATATTAAGAAAAGAATATCTTTATTGAGATTTGACATTTTTATCTAAAAATGTTAAAAGTCTTAGAAAAAATCATTTATAACAGAAATATTTTATATTAAGAAGGTAGCTAACTTTAAATATGGTTTTACAAAACGTTAAAAAAAAAAAAAATTAAATGCCGGAATAAAACTCCGGACAAATTAAATTGTTCTGTGCGACTAATGATCATATGGTTTTTCACAAGAAAATCAGACATTAGGGATCCTACATTTCCAATATAAAGTTAGTAGCTTGTTAAAATTTTGAAGATTATAAAACATTTAATTCCAACAAAGTTCATCGAATTCTTTAAATTTTCATACCATAATTGCGATACTATTAAGTTAATGTAATTATTTACTACAATACATATATTTCCTTTTAATTACTTAAATAAAATAATGAAATACATTACTATACCAATACTACATATAATATTATAAATATAAATTCTGATAAAAACAACGAAATACTGATAGTATTCATATTTTAAAATCAATATTAGTAACATTCGTAAAATTTTCACATCTAAAATCTTTAATTACCCCATTGTTTTTATATTTGTTAATCAATTTTATATAATTTTCTTCTTTATAAATAGGGTCGCAAGTAAGTATGGAAAGTGCATAACCTTTCCAATTTTCTAAGAATTCTTCCAAGACTTTTAAAGAAAATTTATAATCGTAAATAATTCTAATTTCTCTTAGATTAGTCGGTGCTGATCTACTTAATATTTTTAATAATTCTTCTCCATTTTCTAACAATTTTCTTTCAATATCATCCATTTCTATATCGTAATTATATACGATAATTATTATTAATAACTTCAAATTTTGACAAATTTTTAACAATTTTTCAAATTCAATAAAATGTTCCTTTGATGATGAAATTGCAAGTGATAAATATTCAATTGAAGGACAATATTCATAAACTTTACGAATAAAAATGAGGGAATCACCATCAAAGTTATCTACATAGTCATCAAATTCATAAGATGGAAATAAAATTTTCTTTATATACCCTCCGCTATTTTCAATTATAATAGAAGCCGCTCTTAATTCATAAAAACCTGCTTTAATAACCTCAAGATCACGATAAACACACGCTTTCAATTGTTCTTCACTAAATTCCTCTAAATCAACTATTAATGTTTTTAGTTTATGAAGTTTCGGAAGCACTTTGTACAACGTGGGATGTTGATGTATGAACAATAATTTCAAATGGTTGATAGTATCTGCCTTTTTTTCTAACGCAAGAAGAATTTCTTTGTAATAGTCTGATTTAGTAACACTAAACCAATTAAGTTCTTTCCATTCAAAATATTTCAAATTTTTCTGAACACTAATTAGCTTAGCAATCCCATTATGAACTCCCGAATCCTCATTAAAAATGATGAGTCTCTGTATATGTTGACATAGCCATGATAACCCATAAAAATATGAAGAATCCATTGATGTGTCACATATTAATTCACAAAGAGATTCAAAACGAAGATTAGCTTCTGGAAAATAAAATATTTGATGTTCAATTGATCTCATATCCAAATACTTTAACTCTGGGAATTTCTTCATAAAGAGACCATAAAATTCTTGCTTCAAAATAAATTGAATATAAATTAAAGATGATCCAATGGAAGTTATAATATTTATAGTATTCACATTGATGCTTCTACAGAATGATAAATAATCAAACGAAAGTGATTCACATGGAATTAACGGTAATTGGATTCCTTGTCTCGTTAGGAATTCCTTAATATAATCAGATAAATAAGAAGAAATGATTATAAATAAATAATTTTTATCATAATAATTAATATCATAGCACCAGGGATTCTTCCATAAAATTGGAATCACAGTTTCACACCAGAGTCTATTAACCATTAAACATGAAAAAAGGGATTTCGAATCATCTTGAAATTCTTCAAATATTAAGAAAAGGACATCTTTATTGAGTTTTGTCATTTTTATCCAAAAATAGTAATAGTTTTAAAATATTTTTTAAGGTAGCTAGCTTTTAATATGAGCTTACGAAACGTTAAAATAGGTTTCGTTATTTTTTTATTTTTAAAAAAGAAAAAAAAAATGGAACTAACTTCGGACAAATTAAATTGTTCTGTGCGACTAATGATGATCATATGACGTTTCACAAAGAAAGTCAAACATTACGCCCAATAACAGGTTTTACATTTCCATGTAAAGTTAGTTGTTTATTTAAAACATTTCTAACAAATAAAAATGAATATTGCTTGGACTTTAAAATTACTAGTCATAATGTCAAAATTTTATAGATTCAAGTCTAAATTCTTCGGTTGTGATTTCTTAAATATGGAAAGTACAGATCGATCTCTCTATTTTTCTAGAGAATTCCTCCAGGGAATCTAATCTGATGGGATACTTTTAAAAATTCTGCTCACTGCCACTACTTCCTCAAATGTGACGTAATCATGATAATCGGCGATCAACATCCTGGAAACAGATGTGAGACGTTTATGTTTTAATAGGACAAGGAGTGAAGACGGCGACGGCAGCCTCCGGATTGGCGACGAAGGGGATTGGTATCGAGGTTCACCATGGTGATGTATTTGGAAGAACGCACCTGCTAACATCAATCGAAGTGTCTTTGATTAAATACTGTATACCTAATAATAATAAATTTAGTGAAATGCGTGAACGAGAGTGATAAACATTCAATAATTTCGTAAATTTTATGAAAAATATCGTAATTAATAATAAAGGTTTAATATAAAATTTAATTTAATTGCATACCTCCACGTTTTTCATACCAGAAACTTTCTCATTTATGTAAAAGATTTCAAGGTCATGATAAATTTTTAATTCAAAGTAAAAAAGTAAAACATCATTTAATTTATGTTTTTAATTGAGAAATTTTTTTAGAATAATTATTTGTGGAAAATGTTAATTTCTTCTTAAATTAGGAAAAGGACAGATTATCTAATTAATATTTTCTATAATAAAATAATCTTAGCTATTGGTGTACTTAAATTCTCTCGGACTTCAACTATAGTAGTTTAATGATTCTATGGTTAATTTGTGTTTCTTTATATATTACATTTTAAATTAATCACGAGTGATTCAAGCATTATATCATCATCACTATCTGTTAACAGCTTATGTGAAAATTGCATAACAAAGACGATGTTGTTATATAATAATAAAACTCTATAAAATGTTTCTTATTAAATACTTAATTGAACACATTACCATAATTAATAAAATAAAATAGTATTTTATAGTACAAAAAAAAAGAGTAACTGAAAAAAAAACTACATATGTACTGTGCATTATTACAAATATAGGGCATAAATATGGCTTACTGTTGGAGGTGGTGTCCTCTTCTAAGTATGAACTCGTTTTAGTTAAAAATAGCGAATTAAATAGAAATTAAATAATTATTGAAACATACTTCTAACACAAAATATTTATTTGTTGAGCGAATTCCTCTTAAGATACACATTCTAGTTAATATACTGACGAGATTAATTCAAAAAAAAAACATATATTTCAAATTTATTTAATTGATTTACTCAGAAGAAAATTATTTTTATCGCCTATTTTTCTGTACTTAATATATTTTACTTGTAACAATGTTACAATCGCATCTGCCAGCAACAAAAATACGACCTGGATCTGGGGAGGGAAGCGACTCGAGCGACTTATTTCGGTTCCGAACTGATACTAATTGAGGAACGAGTCGAGTCTGCTCGAGTCGGCTCATTCCATTTTTCTTGGTCAGTTTGGTCCAGATCTGAGTCTGTTCATATTAAAATTTGTCAGAACCGATTCGGAACCGAAATGCCGGAACGGATTCCTAAAATCGAGTCAACTCCGACAACTCACGTGGAGTCAGCCCATATCCTACCAGGATTACAATGGCGAGCTTAAAGAATTGATCCGTTTTTTTTTAAAGAAAAAGAAAAATTAGTCAATAATAAAATAAGATTTATTCAACCATGAACCCTCGGAAAACCTAAAAGAAGCTTTGACCTCATTCACAGAATTTATTTTTTTTAAAAAAAAAGCTTTTTGACATTGTAAAGGATTATATTATGATATGCTAATTATAACGCTTTTTATTATTTAAACGAATATTGTGGCGGCTTAGGCACTTTATATTATTTGTATACGTGGCATAATAAATTTTTTTATTCTTTATTAATGTTTAAATATTAAGTTAATCGCAATTTTTTTTTATAATTTTATAAATTATAGATTTATCAGCCTTCTTGGAAGGTATAACGATCGGAAATCGTTCCGGATTTATACAAGCAAAATCAAAAGATAAAACCAATTGAAAAATAAATGGTGAGATAAAATATCATAATTCTAAAATGCATATTATTTAACGCTAAAAATTCCCAAAATACATAAAACAGCTTTACTTTCGAATTTATTAAGTTACCGGTAATGTAAGATTTTATTTTTTTGGCGCGCCCGTATATTCGCCACTTCCATGAAAACAATCGTGTGATTTATGTCATTATATCCGGATTACATTACAAAAATGAGAATTATAATTTCAATTTATTCTTATCAGTCGCTCAATGATCTTGAAATAGGTTACTACATCAAATACGGTAGGTCTCGTGATTATTTTATATATATATATTATTTCTGGTCACTAATCGATTATTCGATCTACAATATTTTTTCTTAGATATTAACTGGCTGTGACAATCTGGTAAGTTGTTTAGAATCTTCTCGATTTCATTTCAGTCACCGGATTTGGAATTCTGAAATTAAACCCAAGGAAAAAAAAAGTCATTAGTAATTTTTGTTTTTAATGACGAATAAAAGAATTTTATTTTCTATTGTTAATTGTCAATAACTAATAAAATTTTTTTTTTTTTACCTTAGATTCTGTCTTCAGCTTCAAAACGGAAGGTATCACGCTGTGGCAATTCAGTAAGTGACGATACTAATAAAGAATATTTTTTTTTTCCTTCTTTTTTATCTTAGGTTCGACTTTTGAACGGGTGAGTTGCATCGGTTTACAGTAGGTGGATCTGTTAAGTTCTAAATGAAAAAAAAAATTCATATACAATTCTCAACTTTAAATGCTCTTCTCGATTTATTATCATCCAACGAATTAAAATTTAATCAAGATAATTTACATTTATTTTTCATCAATAAGCATCTATTGTCAAGATTTTAATTCTTTTACATGTCGATTGTAATTGCTCGAGCATACTCGTATATTTTGTAATTTGATCTATCGTATGCCCATTACTAATTCCTGTCATATATGACGCTACTTTCTTGTCCCATTTATATTAGAAAAGAAAAAAATATTTTTTTTTTCTTAGATCGTTAAATATATATATGAAAGAAAAATTTTATAAGAAGTTAATTTCACCTCATATTTATGCAATCCTCATTCCCGGAATTATTAAATTATTTTATTATCATGATATATCAACCTATAATATAATAATCGTAGAAATTCCAACTGTGCTACTAAATTGAGTACAAAGTATTTTTTTTAAAAAATAAGAATGAAAGTTAAGAAAATAAAAAAAAAATTACGATCGTCATATTAAATTCTTAAATTTACTTTTTGATAGGATGATTTGTACGTTTGTTAAAGTAGCAAAAGATTTGTTATGATGATGTAATAAAGAATTAGAAAAATTGGTAAATCAAAAGAAGGAATGAATTATCAAATAAATTATATACTGCTGCTATCAAAGTTTAAGCTCATGATCACAACTCTAAAAAAAATTATCAAATTTATTTTATCAACCATGGAAAAACTCATTGATCTATTGGTCATTCATACGATGTAATTGAAAGAGAAAAATGAAAGGTTTCAAAGTATATGAATTTTTTTATTTCTTTTTAAACACTTCATCATCACCTATTAATACTCGATAAAGCAAGGCGTTAATAAATGTTAAGATCAATTTTGAAATTTGTATTAATTATAGAAAATTAAATAGTGTTACGAAGTCAGATGCATATTTTCTACCAATGATAGATGAGACCCTTTGAAATTGCAGATAAATGTTGTTTTATCCTCAATAAGTCAACAATAAAATTGTAACTATCGCTGCATACTTATATTATTCATTTCGTATTTGACGATATAGTACAATACATCAGTGACAGGTTTAAATATACCATGAAACAATCTTTCCAATTCATATCTTGATAATTCCGTTCAATCGTTTCTTCATTTGCAATTTAAACCTGTTGCCGCTTTATCGTTTGGTAAATTGTTCTGATACGGTGATACCCCACGAATTTCAAGATACGTTAAAAAGTCTCACCGCAGTAGCTTGTAAATTTTGGATCAAATTAGTTTCGAGTTAAAATTTCATATTTAATTTATGAATAAAAAAAAAATACAAATAAAAAAAAAAAGTTATCATTTTATTCTTACCTCTGTCAAATCGTCAACAATAATTTTTTTTTCAAATGTAATATAATTTTAAGCAAATAATTAACGATAGATCCTAAATATTAATTATAATTAATTATGATAATATCCTCAAAAAAAGAGAAATCGTTATATTAAAAATATATAGTTTAAATTTTTAGAAGAAATTTATTTAGAGCGTTTGTAACATTTCTTTCAATATAAACAACTTTCATTTAATATGCATAAGAGCAGATGGTTAAATGTTTAATGATTCCATTTTTTTTTCTCTAGTTTTATTTCATTAGAAAAAACAATAACCTCTAAAAAGCTGTAACCATACATTAATCTAATCTAATTAGTCATTGATTTTAAAAATGCCAACCTATTGGCAAGGCATAGTTTTCATCCATATTTTCTACATTCGTAGAAGACTCACAGATAAAATCTTTAATCACTCCATTATTTTTATACTTATTAATTACTTTTACATAATCTTCTTCTTTATAAATAGGTTCACACGTAAGTATGGAAAGTGAACAACCTTTCCATTTTTCTAAGAATTCCTCCAAAGCTTTTAAAGAAAATTTATAATCATAAAGAAACCTAATTTCTCTTAGATTAGTTGGTGCTGATCTAATTAAAGTTTTTAATAATTCTTCCCCATTTTCTAAAAATTTTTCTTCAGTTCTTTCACGACTTATATCTACCATATCTATTAATAATAATTTTACATATTGACAAACTTTTAATAATTTTTCAAGTTCATTAAAATGTTCCTTCGTTGGCGAAAATGATAGACATAAATATTCAATCAAAGGACAATTTTCATGAATCTTACGAATAAAAATGAGTGAATCTGCTTTAAAGTTTCCATAATAATCATTAAGTTCATAAGATTCTAAAAAGATTTTCTTTAGACGTCTTCCAGTATTTTCAATTATAATAGAAGCTGTTTTCAAATTATAATGATCTACCATAAAAACCTCAAGATCACGATAAACACACATTTTTAATTGTTCTTCATTATCAATATAAAGATCATTAATTATCAATGATTTTAATTTATGAAGTTTTGGGAGTACTCTTTGCAATGTGCGATCTTTATTTACCGAGATTAATTTCAAATGATTGATGGTATCCGTTAAAGCAAGAAGAACCTCTTTGCAAGAATCTGATTCAGCAATACGAAACCAATGAGTATCTTCCCATTCAAAATACTTTAAATTTCTCTGAACTTCAATTAATTTAGCAATTCCACTATAATTTCCCAATTTTCTATTAAAAATGATGAGTCTCTTTATATATTGACATAATCGTGCCAATCCATAAAAATATGATGAATCTATTGATGTGTCACATTCCAACTCACAAAGTGATTCAAAACGAAGCCTGGCTTCTGGAAAATAAAATATTTGATGCTTGATAGATTTCATATCCAAATATTTTAACTCTGGAAATTTCTTCATAAAGAGACCATAAAATTCTTGTTGCAAAAGAAATTGATTATAAACTAAAGATGATCCAATAGAAGTTATAATTTCTATATTAATTATATTAATACTTCTACAAAATGATAAATAATCAAACAAAAATGATTTGCATGAAACTGAAGGCAAATGTATCCCATGTCTCGTTAGGAATTTTTTAGTATCATCAGATAAATATGAAGCGATGATTATAAATAAATAATTTTTATTCTTATAATTAATACCACTGTAGCACCAAGGATTTTTCCACAAAATTGGAATCGCAGTTTCGCACCAAAGTCTATTGATCATTAGACATGAAAAGAGGGATCTGGAATCATCATGTAATTCTTCAAATATCAAAAAAAGAATATCTTTATTAAGTTTGTTGAATTTTGTCATAATAAAAATTATTTTTCTATGTTGGATTACTAAATGTAACTTTTTCCGTAACAAAATGAATGAAAACTTATTGTGTAATGAAACACGGAATGAAAAATTCCGTACTATTTATAGACAAATAATGTTTCACTGCAGCATCATGTGAACTTAGATCATGTGATATGCATACTGCAAATTATGATTCCGCGGTCTACTCCACCTTACGATTTTTAGTTTCGTTCCGGAGCTGAGAAAATTATATTAATTTGTTACTTCAAGTTAATTTGATGATGTCAAAGAAGCTTTCGGAACAACTTTTACCTACAAAAAAAAAAAATACCTGTCGGTTTGATGTAAGTCAGTTACATCAAGGAAGACGAGTCTGCAGTCTAAGGAAAGATTATTCATAAACTTAAAATTTTAATTCCCAGAAGAATCCTGTCATCTAGCTCACAACAGGTGTTAGTACAGGTAGTAAACCTTCGAAGAATTCCAAAAAGAAATCGAAGAAATTTTGCAGAAGAAGGATTCCAAATCTGAGCAGCGGAGATATTGAAATCAGCCTTGACAAATTAGGAGTTTAAGACGTTGTTTAAAAATAGTTGTCGGGGTGGCTGTTTTACCATTTTTACTAAATTCTTTTTATTGTAGGTGCCAGTCCTTACTTATGATCGGTAGCATATCTCTTACCTCTTCCCTTTTAACATTTGGTTATAAGTGGTTTTTTGTGATGAATGGCTTTCTCCAGGCGGTTTTACAGTGTTCACAAATTTATTTCCATAATAATGTTCATGTAGAACTTACAACTCTGTAAACGTCTAATAACTATAAAATAAATAAAATAAAATTGATATTAAAAACCATGGTATAAATCAAATGTGTAATTTATGAACAGTATATAATGTTCGCTTTTTCGTTAAAAAACTGGTATTACGCCCGATTCGGTATTTTACCGTATAAACTTAATATATTTTATAGTCTATCAAAAACAGTATAAATCACACGACAATGTAATATACCTTTTAAAAATAGAACTTAAAATAATAATGTGAACATTTGGAATTATCGAAAATGACAGCGGTCTTGCAGTAAGAAGCTATACCACAATTTCCCGACAACTGATTTGCCCTTTGCTCGATAATGAATTGCTTCATATTATTTCCTATTATCCAACAACATATATTCCGACAATATATATATATCTCAAGTTTCAACGGGCATTTACCGACAAGAGATTATTATTCGTAATACATTCTTGATAAATACGGTATTTTTGCGCATAAGAAGAGTTGTTTGGGGACCAGGGAATTAGTTAAATACGTCAAATTTTATAATCTATTCATAAGTTATAATAAATATGTTTTAATTAAAAGACAAATTAGAAACGTCTCGTAAAATAAAGATCTTAATAATAAAGTACATTATTACATTTAAATCCCAAACATATAAATAATCATCTTATTGAATGTGCAAATCCGAAACAACTTCATATTATGAACGATGAAAAGCAAATGTAACGGACGGATCGATCGTGGATCATCCCATTTACCATTTAAGTCCAAGTATATCTTAAAAACTGATTAACTATGAAAACGGAATTTGTGTCGATATCTTTCTTGATTGTTATAACAGAATTCTTTCCTGGAAATATATAATCGATATATTTCACTTGAAATGGTACCGATATCATTTTACTGTTTTTTTTCATAAGAATTTTTTTCATAAGAATAAAAGAAAGGCTGCTATCAAAATTGCTTGAAGTTGGAAAAAACAATTTCGAAAATCCGATCTGCACTCCGTTGATAAATATTAAACGAAAAAAAAAAGGAAAAATATTTAAACTGAAGTTAGCGTTGAAATTTGTAGCTGCAGAAAAAAGAATAGTTAAGCATTAGCAGAAGAAAAAAACCGTAAACACATTTTCTCCAAGATAATGCAGCTATCAATCCGTCAAATCCACTCTTATTATTATTGACACATCTTTAGTCATAATTTCGGAAATAGTGTCTTGAATTTCATTCAAATATGCAATGTACATTACCTGGTGTACCTGTTGAATATCTTT
Organism: Rhizophagus clarus; assembly: GCA_015698045.1. Taxonomy (NCBI): domain Eukaryota; kingdom Fungi; phylum Glomeromycota; class Glomeromycetes; order Glomerales; family Glomeraceae; genus Rhizophagus; species Rhizophagus clarus. The sequence continues at coordinate 483,896 of BLAL01000357.1, read as the reverse complement.
CGGATTATCCAAGTATCGGAAGAGAATTGATTAGTCAATTTTACGATAATAAATTGGCGTCTTAAATATTTTTTTCCTCCTAAATGCCACAAGATTTAAAATGTGAAATCTTAAACTAGAATCGAACTAGCCAAAGCACAGATATGCTCTCCACCAGGATAAGATTTAAAAAAAAATTATCTGTTTTCTTAATCTTTTAAACATATAGGAGAAAGAAAAGAAACAGATCAAAAGAAAAGAAACACCTGAATATATCTAGAGCTATGACCTCAAACACCAATCGGCAAACTCAGAGGGATGCTATGGCTGACCAGCCGGGAGACAAGGGCATTTGCTATGGGTTTATCACGTTTCCAATAAACCAAGGTCGTCTACGATCACATGTGGTCTAGACCTTCATTATAACTGGTGACCAGATGTAAAACCTAGACATCACCAGAAATAACGGGCGTTTTTGCTAATAAAACTGCAAAACAAACTCTTTTTGTACGAGAGAGATACCTCGTAGATCTTAAACTAGAATCGAACTAGCCGAAGCACAAATATGCTTTCCACCAGGATAAGATTTAAAAAAAAATTATCTGTTTTCTTAATCTTTTAAACATATAGGAGAAAGAAAAGAAACAGATCAAAAGAAAAGAAACACCTGAATATATCTAGAGCTATGACCTCAAACACCAATCGGCAAACTCAGAGGGATGCTATGGCTGACCAGCCGGGAGACAAGGGCATTTGCTATGGGTTTATCACGTTTCCAATAAACCAAGGTCGTCTACGATCACATGTGGTCTAGATCTTCATTATAACTAGTGACCAGATGTAAAACCAAGACATCACCAGAAATAACGGGCGTTTTTGCTAATAAAACTGCAAAACAAACTCTTTTTGTACGAGAGAGATACCTCGTAGATCTTAAACTAGAATCGAACTAGCCGAAGCATAAATATGCTTTCCACCAGGATAAGATTTAAAAAAAAATTATCTGTTTTCTTAATCTTTTAAACATATAGGAGAAAGAAAAGAAACAGATCAAAAGAAAAGAAACACCTGAATATATCTAGAGCTATGACCTCAAACACCAATCGGCAAACTCAGAGGGATGCTATGGCTGACCAGCCGGAGGACAAGGGCATTTGCTATGGGTTTATCACGTTTCCAATAAACCAAGGTCGTCTACGATCACATGTGGTCTAGACCTTCATTATAACTGGTGACCAGATGTAAAACCTAGACATCACCAGAAATAACGGGCGTTTTTGCTAATAAAACTGCAAAACAAACTCTTTTTTATACGAGAGAGATACCTCGTTATTCATGGTGACCAAATATAAACCCTAGACATCACCAAGGCGTTTTTACTAATAAAACTGCAAAACAAACTCTTTTTGTACGAGAGAGATACCTCGTAGGAGATCTTAGACTAGAATCGAACTAGCCGAAGCACAAATATGCTCTCCACCAGGATAAGATTTAAAAAAAAAATTATCTGTAGATACCTCGTTATTGGCGACGACCAGATATAAAAACCTAGACATCGTCCAAGAGAAAAAAGCCCGAAGGGGCTTTATATAGAAAAAAAATTGTGGAGACTATTTTATGTGATTTATCAACATTGCTATTGATTAGATAATCATTAAGCCGATAACGGCAATAAAAAGTTATGACTCAGATTTATCAATATCAATATCACAAGATTAATGTACAAAAGTTGTGACTCAGATTTATTCAATATCAATATCGCGTAAAAGTTGTGACAAAGATAATATCACGTCGCGTGATTAATGTATAAAGGATTAGTGTATAAAAAGTTGATAAAGATAATATCGCGTGTATAAAAGTTAGCTGTGACAAAGATAATATCGCGTGTATAAAGTTATGACAAAGATAATATTGCGTGATTAAAACTTATAGAGTCGACAACGGTAATAAAGTCTCCTCAGATCTTGTAGATAATTTTTGTTTATTAAAACTCACACGTTTCAGAACGCAAAAACTTATGTAATGGCATTTGAAAATATTATAAATTATCAGCATGATCTTGTGTGACCGACAGCGGATAAAATATCTCGTGCAACCGGGCAACCGACGCTTTACAATGAATTAGTATCGATGTCGAGAAGTCGCTGATCATTTAAATTGTTCCTATATCCAATGCTAACCAAATCAAAGAAGACAATTTTCAAGATATATTAAAAAATTTCATGTTGGAAGCTCGTAAATTTTGAATCAAATCTGTTCAAGTTAAAAATCCATATATAATTTATGACAAATAAAAAAAAAAAAAAAAAAAGGTTATCGCTTTCTTCTTACCTTTGCCAATTTTCTGTCATAATTTGGAACTCCTAGATTATAACAATTTTTTTTAATACAAATTTAAGCAAATAATAATGTCGATAGACACTTAAACAATAACTATGATCGTATCCTTCAAAAAAAAAAAAAAAAAAAAAGGAGAAATCATTTAATATTAGAATTTGATTATTAATCTTTAAGAACTTTAGAACAAAAAATTTATTTAAGCGTTTGCAGTGTTTCCTTCAAATATACTGTAAAAAATTCATTATTACGCACAAGAGTAAATGGGTAAAAATTTATTTTTCTTGTTTTTATTATGATGAAAAAAATTAAACATTGAAGCGTCGCACATTAATCCAATTTAATTGACAATTGATTTTAAAAATGCTAAAACTACAATAAACGTGGCAAGGTGTAATCTTCATCCATATTTCTACATTCGCAGAAAAAATCTTTAATCACTCCATTATTTTTATATTTATTAATTACTTTTACATAATTTTCTTCTTTGTAAATAGGATTGCGCGTAAATATGGAAAGTGCATGACCTTTCCATTTTTCTAAGAATTCCTCCAAAGCTTCCAAGGAAAATTTAAAATCATAAAGAAATCTAATTTCTCTTAGATTAGATGGTGTTGACCTAATTAATGTTTTTAATAATTCTTCCCCATTTTTAAAAAAATTTTCTTCGGTTCTACTATCTAGTTCTATCATATCTATCAACAATGACTTCAAATTTTGACAAACTTTTAGTAATTTTTCAAGTTCATTAAAATGGTTCGTTAATGGTGAAAATACGAGACACAAATATTCAATCACAGGACAATTTTCATGAATTTTACGAATAAGATTAAGAGAATCTTCATTAAAGTTGTCATAATCATAGTAATCAAAATATTCACCATAGACTGTTAAAATTTTCTTTAGACGTCCTCCAGTATTTTCAATTATAATAGAAGCTGATTTTAAATTATAATGATCTATCATAAAAATCTCAAGATCACGATATATACACATTTTTAATTGTTGTTCATTAAAATAATAAAGATCATTAAATATCAATGTCTTTAGTTTATGAAGTTTTGGGAGCACCTTTTCCAATGTGTGATCTCTGTAATATGAGATTAATTTTAAATGATTAATAGTATCTTTCTTTTGTTCTAATGCAAGAAGAATTTCCTTGTAAGGATTTGATACAGGACTATAAAAATTAACGTCATCTTTCCACTCAAAATATTTTAAATTTTTCTGAACTTTAATTAATTTAGCGACACTATGATAAACATTTGGACCTATATTATAAATGATAATTCTCTGAATATATTGACATAGTCGTGTCAATCCATAAAAATATGAAGAATCTATTGATGTGTCACATTCTAATTCACAAAGTGATTCAAAACGAAATTTAGCTTCTGGAAAATAAAATATTTGATGTTTAATAGATTTCATATCCAAATACTTTAACTCTGGAAATTTCGTCATAAAGAGACTATAAAATTCTTGTTGTAAAAGAAATTGATTATAAGCTGAAGAAGATCCAATAGAAGTTATAATGTTTATAGTATTTACATTAATACTTTTACAAAAAGATAAATAATCAAACAAAAGTGGTTGGTGTGATATTAATGGTAATTGTATTCCTTGACTCTTTAGGGTTTCCTTAATATCGTCAGATAAATAGGAAGCAATAATCTTAAATAAATAATCTTTATTATTATAATCAATACCACCGTAGCACCAAGGATTTCTCCATAAAATTGGAATCGCAATTTCGCACCAAATTCTATTAACCATTAGGCATGAAAAGAGAGATTTTGAATCATTTTGTAATTCCTCAAATAATAAAAAAAGAATATCGCTGTTGAGTTTGTTGAATTTTGACATTCTTTATATCGAAATTTGATTACAATATGTGGTTGCAAAATAATTTAAAGGTAGAATGAAATACCGACGGAATAAAACTCCGAACCATTTAACGTATTGGCCAAGTAATGTTTCACAGCAGCAAAATATTTATTACGCCAATTATTGGGACTTAAATCATGTGATGTACATGCTGTAATTACTGTCACATGACTCTGTGGTGATTTACTAATTTAATAGACTCCATTAAGTACACGTTACAGGTTAGAAACTGGAGATGATGTGAATAATGAAGAAGCCAATATTACGGAAGAGGCGATAGGAACACGTGAATGTTCACAATTCGTGGGGTTACAAACGCGTTAGAAGCGATTAATAAGAAAAACGAAGTAGTTCAACAAATTAACAGTATGAACTAAAGCTTTGAAGCAAGGTTAAAGACGCAAGAACAAGTCCGTGGCACGATGACGAGAAACGATCAAAAGAAGTAAATTGAATAGATGTACGTTAATTTTCGCTTTATAAATTACGTGATTATAGAATAAGTATGATAAATAATTCGGAAAGGTACATAAAAAGTATCAAATAGTTTTTCTAATTCTTTTTTTGTATTTTTGTTTTTTTTTATCATGTATTTGGATAGTCTTCACTTGAAATACAGAGACTATTGTATAATGCATATGGATTATATGACGGCATTCAATAAAGAGAGTACAAGAAAACAAGAAATACATAGTTTAGTTACGTGCATGCACATGATCTCTATACTATTTGTAATTAAAATTATTACGCTGTCGCACTAAGTGTGACTTATGATATAGAACATCGTAATTTTCCCAATTATAAATAAATGATTTTTTTCTCATGAAATTTTTTAATGGTAAAAACTTCTATATATTCAAATGCCATTTCATATACAGTAAATAATGACTGCACACGTAATATATATTGATCACAAGTCACACGCTCCTTATCAGGTTTGGAATCGAATTTCTTCTTGAAATTGTGTGGGCTTGGTGACAGGATTCTTCTAGGAATTAACATTTCGAGTGTTTGGACGACTTTTCTGAAGACAGCAGATTCGTGTTCTTTGGTGAAACTGGAGCCTATTATCGAACCTACCGGTGTGCTATTCTTTTGTAAGCACAAGATCATTAAATTTCTCAAAATAACTACTTAATTATTTACTCGGCTCTAGAACGAACAATTTTACATGATTTAAAACTAAAATCGAAGTTTATTTGAGCGGAGTAAAGATTGAGCGTATGGAGTTGTGTATATCATATCTTTATGGAAGAGTCTGTCGTATCTTTATGGAAGAGTCTGTCAACTCATTTTATAAAGCTGTCGTCCACAGAGTCATGTGATGTAGAGTTAGGAACTAAGCTCAAACTAAATGTGTGCCAGGTTAAGGTGACATTTACCGGATTAGGAAGGATGAGTGATTTTAGTGTCACATGTCACGTGACCGTGAGGAACGCGTTGTTTATATTTATCTCAGCGACAGAGTGGTCTGATCTCTATTTGTCACACATTATTCGTCACCGTCACATCGAGTTATCACCTTAACCTGGCACACATTTAGGACGCAACCGATTTTCTGATGATTCAGTTCAACTCGGTTTCATATTACGAAGATTGGTTTGCGTTTAAAGCGGGTGGCAGTCGAATTTTCAAAACGGGGTAAAATCAATAAATTTTAGCTTTGATTGAAATGTAAGCATAGATCAAAATTTTCGAGTATGGTACGAAATCCCGAAACTCAAAATCCCGACAGGTATAAAATCCCGACAGGTCAAAATCTCGACATTCAAAATCCGTCAGGTATAAAATCCCGACAGGTCAAAATCCCGACAGGTACAAATCCCGAAAATTTTTTTATTAATAAATTAAATCCATTTGCTTTATTTTTTAATTATTCAAACCCTAAGTAAATACCTTTGCTCGCTTCGCTCGCAGTTTTTTTTTCCTGACACCTTCCTAACCTAACCTAACCCTAACCCTAACCTAACCCTAACCCTAACCCTAACCAACCCTAAGCTAACCCTAAACTAACCCTAAACTAACCCTAAACTAACCCTAAGTAACTCCTATCTTATATAAAAATCCAGTGTGAAACTCCTAACTTATGCTTATGCTTAATAAAAAATATTAATGATCTGCACCTATCGGGATTTTGTACCTGTCGGGGTTTTGGCCTGTCGGGATTTTGACAGTCGGGGTTTTGAGTTTCGGGATTTCGGACGGCTCCCAAATTTTTAGTACTACATGACCAGTTAAGTGTTTAAAATCGTTTTGCATAGTCTATTATTTATTAATCACCTAGTAGGAAATAATGTTTTAATATTATTACGAGAAATCACATGACACAAACAAGTGAACAACGAAATTTCCGATCATGAAAAAACAAATGCACGGCACGGCGGATTTATGAAATACCCCAAAATTTGTCCGTCATGTCAAATTAAAAATTAAATAAATATTACATTATTTTGGTCATCAGATTTTTGTTTAAGTCCTCGAATTTTATTTTATTAGTAAACAGTTAAATATGAACCTCAAATAATTTTTTGTACCCAAAAATCTTGCGTTTCCCACTATCTAACCAATTTTTCCAGTATTTAAACGTGTGACACTATTTGACATTTTTAAGGAAAAGGCTTAATCAATATAAGTCAATGTTATTTTGAGGGTCCGTCTCAATGTAATTTTTTTCGTCGCAATGTAATTTTTTTAAAACATCAAGTTTTTTTTTTGGAACAATTAGTAAATTATAAATTGTTTTATGCGTGCGAAATCATTTTACATATTACACACAGATGATAATTAAACGATCTGAATGATTTGCGTAGGAGTTCAATATAAAAGAAGTTTTTCGTTGCTTTTAAAATTATTTAACAATAAAATATGTTGATATTACGAAAGTTATATTTAAAGATACTTTTAATATTAATCCAAATATTTGATAAAGAATGTCAAAGCTCAATAAGGATACACTTTTCTTGATATTTGAAGAGTTACGAGATGATTCAAAATCCCTCTTTTCATGTCTAATGGTCAATAGACTTTGGTGCGAAACTGCGATTCCAATTTTGTGGAAAAATCCCTGGTGTTATGATATTAATTATCATAATAAAATACATTTATTTAAAATTATTATTCCTTATTTATCTGATGATATTGTTGGGTCAGTTCTTTGATGTTAGCAATCGCTAACAATTATTATTTTGTGGTAGCAGAAGGTTTATTTATCAATACTTTAAATACAACTTGTAAAAATCTCAATCAAATGTGTAATACCAATTCCAGTACTTCGGATTCTCAGGTATTCATCACAAGTAAAGAGATAACTTAACAATCAAAAATAAAAATATTAATAAAATAAAGGCTTGAAGAGAACTTATGAACATGCCTTGTCTGGAATAAATCCAGAGCTTTATTTATAACAATTGCAAATATAACAATGATAAATCATAAATATCTTACATAGAACAAAAATAATACATATATGCCATTTATGCTATATTAAAAATATATGATATATCTATAATGTGTGCAATATTACCTATGTATGCTATGTCATTCATTTATGACATCGGTGACATTGATCAACGAAGTCACGTGATCAGATACGACAATATAAAAGAATCTCTAGTAAATCAATTGCCGTCAGTTTCATGGCAATCATTTGTATTTGATTATTTATCATTCTGTAGAAGTATTAATATATATATTATAAGATATATTTCAGCTGAATCTTCTTCAGCAAGTAATCGATTACTTTTACAAGAAGAAATTTATGGTCTTTTCATGAGGAAATATTCCAAGTTGAAGTATTTGGATATGAGAACAATTAAAAATCAAATATTTAAATTCCCAGAAGCTAAGCTTCGTTTTGAATCACTTTGTGAGTTAAAATGTGACACGTCAATGGATTCTTCATATTTTTATGAATTGGCTCAGCTATGTCAAAATATACAGAGACTCATCATTATTAATGTGACATTTTGAGTTTATGATGGAGTTGCTGAATTAATTAGCGTTCAGAAAAATTTAAAGTACTTTGAATGGGAAGATACTCATTGGTTTCGTATTGCTGAATCAGCTTCTTGTAAAGAGATTTTTCTTGCATTAAGGGATACTATCACCCATTTAAAATTAATCATATTAGATATAGTTGACATGTTGTCAATAGTACTTCCAAAACTTCATAAACTAAAAACATTGATTATTAATAATCTTGATGTTAATGAAGAACAATCAAAAATGTGTATTTATCGTGATCATGAAATTTTTATGGTAGATCATTACAATTTAAAAACAGCTTCTATCATAATTGAAAATACTGGAGGATGTTTAAAGAAAATCTTCTTAAAATCTTATAATATTTATTATGGAAACTTTGAACTCATTTTTATTCGCAAGATTCATGAACATTGTCCTTTGATTGAATATTTGTGTCTATCATTTTCACCATCAAAGGAACATTTTACTGAACTTGAAAAATTATACTAAAAGTTTGTCAATATTTGAAATCATTATTAATAGTTATAGTAAATATGAATCATAAAAGAACTGAAAAAAAATTTTTAGAAAATGGGGAACAATTATTAAAAACTTTAATTAGATCAGCACCAACTAATCTAAGGGAAATTAGATTTTTTTGTAATTATAAATTTTCTTTGGAAACTTTGGAGGAATTCTTAGAAGAATGGAAAGGCTGTCCACTTACTATAATTACGTGTGAATCTATTTATAAAAAAAAAAAAATATGTAAAAGTAATTAATAAATATAAAAATAATGGAATAATTAAAGATTTTAGATGTGAATCTTCTGCAAATGTAGTAAATATGAATGAAAACTATGTTTTACCAAACGTATTATAGGTTGTTATCATACTTTTAGAGAATATTAATTTTTCTATCAAAAACAATAAAAGAAATGGAATCATCAAACGTTTATCTTTTGCATAATAATGAAGTTTTTTATATTGAAGGCAATACTGTATTACTGCAAATGCTCAAAATAAATTTCTTATTCTAAATTTTTAAAGATTATTGTTTAAAATTATATTCCTCCCTCTTGAAAAAAACCATTATAATAAGTTACAATTAAGAGAAAAGTGTTAGTTTTATTTATTTGAGAATAATTTTACTTAAAATAGAATTATTTGCTAAATACACGAGTTCATGGTCAAGGAAATCAAAAATTTTCGTTAATTTTATTATTAGTGCGCATGACTGAGATCAGAAAAGTGGTTTATTCAATTAAAATCCCCCTTTCTACTAACCGCCTCCTATTTTATTTTATTTTTACAGATAGTAACCTTAAAAACAGTAAGTATTCACAAAGGTAATCTATAAAAAAACCTATACAAAACACTATTTAAATAATTGAATATAATTCAATAAGTGACAGGTTCCAGGTGATAATTCATAACTACCAAAGTGATATCAATCGAAAGAAGAAAATATAATATAGATAAAGAAGCAGAAATAACGTAAATAGAAGGGTTAACGGATAAGCGTAAAAATAAAATTATATTGCGTAATGAATCAAAAAAGTAGAAAAAAAATAAGAAAATTCATAAAAATTAGTATATTGTTGACTATTGGGACCATAAACCAGAATGTAAGAAGTTTGACCCGACCCACTGAGTATGCCCTCGAGGATCCAAATTCGGCCGGGAAAACTATTAGACGTTAAAGGTGGACCAAAGGCAGCTTTGTTAAAACGGTATGATAAGTTGACTGCAATGAATATTTGACACTCAATTAGCGTAATTTTTGCGATAACAACGTTTATTCTTTTTGGTGACATTATATTGAGTGTGTTCCAGTTTCTTGAGTTTTTGATATGTAGAGATCAAATACGTAGCCTAATTTCAGACATTTTTTGATAACAAAGACACTAAGTAGTGCGGAACTAGATTGTAAACCAAAAGTATGTTTCCCAGTCTATATTTTTATTCTAACGCATGTGTTAAGGGTGAGTAGTTTGAAGATAATATAAATCTATTGAATTGTCTAGCGTTCAATGGTGATGGTGATCTAATCTATTTCCTGATATTCTTGTCAATATGAGAAATTTCGTACCATAAAAACGCGTATTGATATTGATAGGATCTTTCTATGGAACACCTAACTTTGCAAGACGACCTGCTTCGTCCATTACTATTTCGCTTTGACCATGTGTTACGAAACTGTAGACGCTTTGATGTCAACCAAATAATTAATCAGTTTCCAAACGATGTAAGAATGAACTTTTGTTGTTGTCTAATACTGTAATTATGATCATGAATAAACTTTTGGCAAGTGGTTAAAATACTGAAGACTTTAGCCCTTATGGACGAGGGGTGTATAAATGGCTGCTCTGGTGTAACCTGTTAAACAATATATTTGATTGGTGCGGCCTTAAGTGTAACGGATAGAATGAATTATAGTAATGAGTTACTAAATTCTAAAAAAAAAAAAAATTTGAAACTTATAATGCGAAAGTATTATTATTTTATCATTTTTGCTAAAAAACTTGTTAAACATGTTATTAACTTCATCAAGAATTTTTGTCCGTTTGAAATTTACATATTCACATGAAAAAAATACTGTAGAAATATGTGAAAATCTAATCAGTTCGAACACCCTGTGACGAAACAGTCGAAACACGTGGTATTTTCGGTATAAATCTACGAAATTTGGTGTAGATCCATGTAGTCCACATGTTATCGACACAAAATTTTTTTCTCACAAAATATTCCTATCAACCTGACCTTTTGTAAACAAGTCCAGTTTCAACAAATCAATACAAAAATTTGGTTGAATATTTTGAGTCTCTACATTTCAATGCTTTTAATAATTGTACAAACCAATTTCGGTCTCATTATAAAAAAGTAAAAAGAGCACGTGTAAATACGGTAGTACCTGTGATAATATTATGCATGATATATTGTATACTATATTAGGACATTTAATCGTCCATCTTATGCATCATACACTGTAGGGTGTAAAGTCATCATAGTTTAACAAAACTATATATGGTCCTATAGTAAAATTTTTTATTGAAGATTTTTTCACACTAAACTATCTATTAAACTATGGTTACTATAGTTTAAAATTTGGCATATAAATCGTCTTATTAAATTATTGCATTTTTAAACTCAAATAACTCTAAATCTCTCTCTTTCGTGAAATACCTTGCTTTTTTTAAAAAAACAAAAAAAACTCTATTTTTATAACAATAAATTGACACTTTGAGTACATCTGCATAGGAAAAATTTTTTTTTCCTTGAATTATTTCAAAAAAACGAGGTATTTTAAGTTTCTTGAGGTTCTCACAAACTCGTTTAAACTTTTAGTATTCTATAAATATTAATAGAACATGTATCATTAAAATTTTAAAGTTTAAAGAAAAGAGTAAAAAAATATCCCATTGCAAGATATTTAGCCACCACAATTTGGAGCAGAGTTGCATCAAATTTTTTTAATAATTTATTGAATATGTAAAAAAAGCTATAACGATATTAATTCATTAATTTGTGAATTAAAATTCGAAAAAAATTCCGGGTCGCAGCATTGATTTATAATATGTAATAAATAGTATAATAATAAACTATACCAGAGTTACAAAAAAAATCTTCAATAATAAATTTTACTATAGGATCATATTGGGACCCCCCCCCCTTTGCTAGGGGGGTCCCCAATTATATAGTTTTGTTAAACTATGATGACTTTACACCCAATCATACAGGTTAGTTACACTTTTTTGTCAGTGTTTCACGATAAATTTTTTTTTTTTTGACCAATCAAAACACATACTACATATGGAATTCTCTATAGAATTGTTCCCATTACTTATGGCACGCTAAGACAGACAAGGTTGCCGTCATCAACTATACAATGTAAAACGAGTTAACTATAATGGTTAGATGGCATTGACCAATCTAACCACATTTAGTAGTATGAAGCCGATTACAGAAACGCAGGATATCCCTATTTAGTTTCAAATTAAGTTTCAGAAAGCTATTTGACTAAATGTAACATTGCATTGTTTTTCGAAGTGAAGATAATGAGAATAACTTCTCATATTCACAAGGCCAAGTCTGAATTTTTCCGGTAGTCAACTTCTGTTGTTGTACAATATAAATACTTAACAGTTCCCTTCCTTTAATATATAGTTATGCTATACCGATTTATTTTCAGTTAACTGGAAGGCTCATACGAATAACACTTCTATATAGTAGGAACCTTTAAGTGTTTTATGATATTGTTGTGTAATGACAGGAATTATAAATCCAGACTTTGCCCTGTACGTGTGAGAAGTTATCCCTCGTCTCTTTGAATAAAAATTAAGTATTTCCTTTGTTAAGTTAACATTTTTGGAATTTCATTTAAACGTAATACAATGTTTTTGACTCTTGGTAACAAAAAATACGGCATAAATATATTCTGTTGCATCCGTGTTCTAACTTTTCCATCCGTTTCTTATCTTTCAGCTTACTACTTAATAAGGTTAACCGTCGTACAGTGCACGAATTATCGATTCAATCGGATTCTTTAACTTTTCCGGTTTTCTCAATTTCTTAATCTATTGGTTATTTGAATTTCGAATTCAAAATATTTTTGGAAGCATAAAGAAGTCTTATAACAATGAAATAGAAATAAATAAACCGAGTTCTATCCATCAATTTAATTGCTATATAATATCAAATTAAATTAAAAAAAAAAATGTTCGATATAAAACCACTCGACTTCTGTAGAGCGATTGTTATCGTAATATTTGCAGTGATTTTATTGACTGATTTAATCATTCTTTCAATTGGTGTACATAATGACCTACCAACCGTTACAGCTGGATATTCTGAAATGGATGAATTTCCTGCCCCGTTAGTGGGTATTCAGCTTAAGAACAACTTTACAATAACCTGTCATTTCCAGCTTTTCAATTATTATGGTAAGATCATATATTATCATTTCTGTATATTCATTTTACTCATTAATCCATTTAGTGGATAATGGCAACTGTTCGGAGTACTTAACTCAGCCCACATTTAATGAAGCAAGCGGTCAATGGACCGGAAAATTTTCGCCGATAAATAATTTGACATTTCCAAGGGACCAAATATCAAATCGGTTAAAACGAATACTTTTTAAATTTAATGTCCCTAACGACGTTTATGTAAATGGTGACATTCCTGCTTTTACAATAGACATATTTGACTCAGCAAATCAAACATTAGCTCAAGACATGTACAAGGCACTGACTGATAACAAGTATTATTTCGATTCATCACCTCTTTCTGCGTCAATCTTCCGGGAAAATAGATATTTTCTGGGGAGAAATTATGTAAGTAATAACGATGTTATAGTATATGGGCAATGGCAGACCCGTTGATCCTTGTAAAGTGTTTTAATTATAATGTAAATGATAATATATTTTTTAGATTTACCATATCCGAATGTCAAGGAAAACACCAGAACGATTGTAGGATCTATCAAAGATGATTTCGGATTTCCTCCAACACGCAAAATGTTAACATATACTACAGCATTTGTTTGTAAGATAAATAAATTAAGTGAAGAAAAAATCTTTTATTAATGAGAAATGTCGTTGACAATTAATAAAATTTTTTTAGATTTAACCACGAGGAACGCCTCGTGGTACGCAGATGCTGCATCAGGTTTCATGCTTGATCCAAGTAGCTTCTTACTTGAAGATCAAACTGAACAACGGAATAAAAATGTAAATAAATTTATTAATTAAGAACATCATTTTTAATTATCTGACAAAACAAATAATTATTGGTCGTTTTTGTCGGTTAACCGCCTCAATCAAACAAGTCTTTCATTAATAATACAATAGTATTTACTATTTGCTATTTATTAATTAGGCATTGTCTGTTGTTTCTAACGTTTTGGCTATTTTTGGAGCGCTATTAACATTTTACGCCTTTCTATTTGGTAATTATATATTAATACATTATCGCAGAAAGGACATTCATTCTTATAACACATAATTATTTTCAGGCGTCAGTTCTATAAAACCATGGGGATTTATACATAAATACGTTTTTAACGGGACAACAAAGAAAACTCTTAATGATAAATTGACACCGAAACCTACAATATTATTTTCAGCAAATTCTAACAATTTAGAACTAGAAAATGAACTTATTGGTTTAAAAGAATTTCTTAAACATTATGTCGTCAATATTAGCTGGCTAGAAGAAGATAACAATAAAAAAACATCACGTTGTTGTTAGAAGATAAATGACTAGATTGTTAAAACTCAACTGTTCCAGAAGTAGTACAACTACTTAGACAATGGTGACTTTTATACTTATAGTCATCTGTAGCGATGCATTTTAATCAACATTATTCATAAAAAAACAAGAAAAAGAAATATCTCTTAACATTATATGTTAATGGAACCGACTTTATTATAGTCGTTGTCAATGTTGTTAAAAGAAGTATTAATTAATAATAGGGAATTTAATTGTCACTAAGATCTTGTGATCGAGATTTTATAGTGAGTATGATCGATCAAAATCGATCAAATAGTAATCGCCATAATAAATTTTAAATTGAAGTTCGATAATCGATATTTAAATTACAAACAAAAACTTATAATTTATTATTTATTATATTTTAAAAAAAATAAAAATAGTCCGCTTATATTATAAGAATCTTGATTGATCGATCAATCATCGATCATAATCAATATAACTAATTAAATTCCCTAAATGATTAGTTGGAATTTGGAGTCGTTATTATCGTATGATGAGTTGTCTGTCCTATTCATTGAATGAAATTTGTATTATCTTTTACACGATCATCATAGATCCTTTGAGATTTAGCTAAGATCAGATAGATGAATTTGTAGGCGTTGAGTTGTGATCTATTATGATGAAGGATATCAACCATGTCATCTTTTTTTTAAAATATCTGATATGTTTCTTGTTTCTAATTTTATCTCTTCCATTCCTTATTTACTGTTTAGTTCATTTATAACGTTTTTGTATTCCTCTTGCAGTTGTGTAATTTGTCGTTCTTATTTTTCAATTTCTCTTTGAGAATGACTATTTCACGTTCTTTGTAGCTGTATCATGAATTCAATATCCAAACTATGTTGAGCGGTGTATATGATTTGCGTATTGTGGTTTTTGGTGTTGATCAGAAGATAAAAAATTGGTCATACAATCATAATATAACCTCCAAAATTTTCGTAAACTGACTTTTATATTGGATGTAAACACTGAAGGTGATGATGGTAATCTGGAATTGAGAAGGGTAGTCTTGTATGTCAACAAAGGCAAGCTCAAAGCAAGGTACATAGGGTAACTCTCCTTCAAGAAACCCAGTTTCTTTTAGCACACAACGTGTTACACCTATGGTATTGGCTAAAGACTATCGAAGAAATACCCACCTTGTATCTTCAAATCCATGGTGAAATCATCAACTTGAGTTTTTTATTGAATGTAAATACTGGTGATGGTGGTATTCTGGAATTGAGAAGGGTAGTCTTGTATGTCAACAAAGGCAAGCTCAAAGTAAGGTACATAGGGTAACTCTCCTTCAAGAAACCCAGTTTCTTTCAGCACACAACGTGTTACACCTATGGTATTGGCTAAAGACTATCGAAGAAATACCCACCTTGTATCTTCAAATCTATGGTGAAATCATCAACTTGACTTGTTTATTGAATGTAAATACTGGTGATGGTGGTAATCTGGAATTGAGAAGGGTAGTCTTGTATGTCAACAAAGGCAAGCTCAAAGCAAGGTACATAGGGTAACTCTCCTTCAAGAAACCCAGTTTCTTTCAGCACACAACGTGTTACACCTATGGTATTGGCTAAAGACTATCGAAGAAATACCCACCTTGTATCTTCAAATCTATGGTGAAATCATCAACTTGACTTGTTTATTGAATGTAAATACTGGTGATGGTGGTAATCTGGAATTGAGAAGGGTAGTCTTGTATGTCAACAAAGGCAAGCTCAAAGCAAGGTACATAAGGTAACTCTCCTTCAAGAAACCCAGTTTCTTTCAGCACACAACGTGTTACACCTATGGTATTGGCTAAAGACTATCGAAGAAATACCCACCTTGTATCTTCAAATCCATGGTGAAATCATCAACTTGAGTTTTTTATTGAATGTAAATACTGATGATGGTGGTAATCTGGAATTGAGAAGGGTAGTCTTGTATGTCAACAAAGGCAAGCTCAAAGCAAGGTACATAGGGTAACTCTCCTTCAAGAAACCCAGTTTCTTTCAGCACACAGCGTGTTACACCTATGGTATTGGCTAAAGACTATCGAAGAAATACCCACCTTTCTGCATTTATATCCATCAACATTTGTTGCCAGACTGTCTTTGATAAAATTGATGTCCATTTTCAAAACAGTCCGTAAAGAGGCAGCCATGTTATTAATAATTCCAGAATCTTCATGTTCATTCATATCCGTCTTGAATATTTGGGGACATCTCAAGTAATAGGTAATTCTGTAAAGCGATGAGATGAATTTTTCAGAGAAAGTATTTTTGCGAATTCGTTTTGATGTTCCATATATTGAAGTTAAAGGACTTTCGCTTCGTTATTATGGTTTAACTGTTAACAGGTATAAAGAAAGGATTTACGAAATTTATTCCATATCTTCAAGTTAAAGGACTTCATCGTCATTGCGGTTAAAGAACTTCCATTGTGAAAAGAGTAAAGATTTTTTTATTGTTTCTTTAAATAAATTTTTTACGATTTTTAGAAAGGTAGTTTTGTTTTGAAGTTGTAAAAGTTTGAGGGTATATATATACATTTCTGAATACATTGTATATGCTACTTCGAAAAGAAATAATAATAAAAAAAAAAAAATAGATGTGATTTGACTAAGCGTGATAGAATATGACTTTATGCCGATCTGATCCTGACTCATGTAGAATCATTTAAAAGTTAAATAATATAAAAAAAAGGAAATTTTGCATTTATTTTTTTTTTTTTAAGAACACATCTAAATTAATGAGATACATGTGACTCACTCGATCGATCGACTGGTATACCTTATGCCATATAGGGGCAATGAGTCACAGAGTCAATTTCATGACTCATAATTATTGTATTATGAGACACGATGTATATAAAATTTCAATAATATTGAATATAATATTAACTCATACTAATTGTTAGTTTCAAGTGAAAAAATTGTATATATATGGGTTAGAAACACATAAATATACAAATATTTTTTTGACTTTAAGCGTGGTGACAAGCCTCTAAGTATTATTGTAAATGTTGTAAACTTTTTAAGTATCATATTTTCTTTTTACAACCTTTTCTTTTAATATTATACTTGCTCTTTACAAACGAACGCGTCCGTAAAAACACATAAACAACACTGAAAAGAAAAGAATTGATAACGAACGAGAACAAGTGAACGTTGCTTTGGTGAAATCATTTATACAAGCGGATATACCTCTTGAAAAAGTGGATAAACTTAAAAAGTTTTTTCCAGAAATATTGGTGAACGGTACGTTAGGTCAATTTTTTTGACAAAGTTTTAATATACTTCATTAATTATTTTGGAAATCAATTTAAAAAATTTTATAGGTGATACTATTGCAAATTTTTCGAGAAATATTTGCCAGTTGAATTAAACGCGAAGAATTCCATGATACAAGAATGGTTATGTAACAAACGTTTATCTATTATCATTGATGACTATTATGGTCAAGCGGTTTTTAATTGAGATATTGATAACCGATAAGAACATTTTATGATGGATATGGTGGATATTAAAACTTGATATTTGAGATTGATAAGTTTTATCGATCATATTTTTTTATTTCGCTTTATTTTTAAAAATAATTTCGAACTAAATTATTTTAATTTTAAAGAAAGACCTTATTTTTCCTTTTTTTCGGATTTTTTATTAAACTGGAATTTTTAATATTTCAATCCAAAATTTCCTTTAATTATTTATTTTTATAAAAAATAATTCTTTTATTATTTATTTTATTTTTGTTTTTTTTTATATTAAAAAAAAATGGAATTTTCTTTTGGGAAAAGTTATAAGTACAACAGGACTGAGGACGAATAGAATCCGGATAAGAACACCACTTACATTAATCCGATGTACTTTGTAAAATAATCAGATCAATCAATGATAAATACATTAATGGAACTAGGATCCCATAAATTAGTGAGAATTGAGTATTGAGAGTAGAATTTAGGGGACATTTGATTTTTTTTTTTTTTTTTTTTTGAGGTACCTACCAGATGTCTTGAATACTGAACTACTGAAGGGGTTTCTTATTCTGGTAGAGAATAGGTTGCGTCTAATATGTCTTCCAGAACTATCATGTGATAAAATTATGAAAATTTTTAATGTTAATGTTTCTATTTTTCTTATTTTTATTGATAATATATATCTTTAAGTTGAATTCATTGTATTATATATATTATTTTTAATATTTTAAATTTTGGTAATTTAACACTTTTCTCTTTAACACCTAATTTTTTTTTCTTAAAGATATATAAATAATTAATAAATGTAGTTAAGTAAATTTTTAAAAGAATTTTTATTGAGCATGCAAAGTCTATCGAATAATCTAATGGCAACTTCATAAGATCATGTATAATAAATTTACAAAGCATAGCGGTATGATATTAAAAATTTTTATGTTTCGAGCATAGTTAATTCTGTATAGATTTCATTAACTATACTATACAACATCGGAGGTTGTATCATAACATTCGTTTAATCGTAGTTATATTAATAATTTTTTTTTATTTTATTTTTTTTTTTTTTTAGGAATCACTTGAAGATTTCTTTGGACTTTTAAATAGTAAGTATTAGTGAAGAATTGATCCCAATAATATGCTGTCGTATTTTATTTTATGTATGTAAAAATGTAATACATTATTAATTCATATTTTGTTAATTGATATATGAATTTATTGAAATTACAGTATGTTAATTTTTACCAACAGAAAAAAGAATTTTTTTACAATAATATGTATAATTAGTTTCAATTGTCTGATAAGTTCACAACCGTTATACATATTAAGTAATGCTTTAAACTTGTTATCATTTCTATTTATTACAGTACATCTGCTATTAAAAACGTCTAAACATTGCTGTACTATATTATGTTTATAACTTTGATAAAAGTTATAAGTTTCGATTAAGAATATGCATTAATGATACATATTTAAAATCTCTAATCACTCCATTATTTTTATATTTATCAATTACTTTTAAATAATCTTCATTTTCATAAATAAGATCATTTGTAAATATGGAAATTGCGTGACCTTTCCATTTTTGTAAGAATTCCTCTAAAACTTTTAAAGAAAATGAAATATCGTAAAAAAATCCGATTTCTCTTAGATTAGTTGGTGCTGATCTAATTAATGTTTTTAATAATTCTTCCCCATTTTCTAAAAACTTTCCTTCAATTTCATAATCCAAATCTACTATGTCTAATAATAAAGACTTCAAATTTCGACAAACTTTTAGTAATTTTTCAAGTTCAACAAAATGGTTCTTTGAAGATGAAAATACAATACACAATCCTTCAATCAAAGGGCAATTTTCATGAATTCTACGAATAAGAATGAGAGAATCTTCATTAAAATTTTCATTATCAGAATCGTCACAAATGTTTATTAAAATTTTCTTTAGACGTGCTCCACTATTATTAATTATAGTAGTAATTGCTTTTAAATTGTAATGATTTGTCTTAAAGATCTCAAGATCACGATATATACTCATTTTTAATTGTTGTTCATTAAAATAACTAAAATCATTGATTATCAATGTTTTTAGTTTATGAAATTTTGGAAGTACCTTTTGCAATGTACAACCATCATGCGTAATATATAATTTTAAATGATTGATAATATCTGCCTTTTTTTCTAATGCAAGGAAAATTTCTTTATAAGGGTCTATTATAAAACTATCACCATAAAAATAATCTTTCAATTCAAAATACTTTAAATTCTTTTGAGCTTCAATTAATTTAACAATTCCAAGGTTAGCTTCTTTGTCTATACAATTATCAATAGTAATTCTCTGTATATATTGAGATATATATGCCAATCCATAAAAATATGAAGAGTCAACAGATGTATCACACTTTAATTCGCAGAGTGTTTCAAAACGAAGCTTAGCTTCTGGAAAATGAAATATTTGATGTTTAATAGATTTCATATCCAAATACTTTAATTCTGAACATTTCCTCATAAAAAGACTATAAAATTCTTGCTGCAAAAGAAATTGATCGCAAGCTATAAACGATCCAATAAATGCTATAGAATTTATAACATTTACATTAATACTTTTACAGAATGATAAATAATCAAACAAAAGTGATTGGTGTGATATTAATGGTAATTGTATTCCTTGACTCTTTAGGGATTCCTTAACATCGTCAGATAAATAGTAAGCAATAATCTTAAATAAATAATCTTTATTATTGTAATCAATACCACTGTAGCACCAAGGATTTCTCCATAAAATTGGAATCGCAGTTTCGCACCAAAGTTTATTAATCATAAGACATGAAAATAGGGATCTTGAATCATTTTGTAATTCCCCAAATATTAAAAAAAGAATATCTTCATTGAGTCTTGACATTTTTTATCCAAAAATAATGAAAACTGAAAGTTTTAGAATATAACTTTTATAATTGTAATTTATTTTAAAAAATTGGTTTAAAACAAAATAATGTTAATTTTTTTTTTTTTTTTTTTTTTTTTTTTTTTTTTTTAATAAGCCGGAATCAAACTCCGGGCAAATGAGATTTTTCTGTGCGACCATAATAATGATCATATAACGTTTCACATGACAAATTACGCATCACAATAAGAAATTTGTGTTTATGTAGTACAGTGTTTATTTTAGTAAATTTTCGGTATCCATCACCCCATCAAGGTGATCATCAAAGGTTATAACCTTATTATTTGTGTCACAGGTGTATAGGTGATGGGGTGGTATCCATGCACCCATATTCATAATATTAAATTTTTATTATAAAGGTGATCCGCTTGTATCGAACGAACGAATCATAAGTGCGGTCCAAGTATCCTCCACAAAATTTAATTTCAATATAATTTATCTTAAGTTATTGGTTCTAATATTTAAAATTCTGACTATTCCTATCAATTTGTTTCTATTTCATCATTATTAGTCAAACATACTAACTAATTAGCAGGAAAATGAAACTGATTAAATTCGTCGCAAATACAAAAAAAAAAAAAAAAAATTATATACTTAATTAATTTAGTTAAGATGTGAAATACGACAGCCTATAATTCTTTTTTAATGATTCTTTTTTTTTCTGAGGTATCAGGAGTGTTGCATAAAAAATGATTATATATTTAACGGAAGTAAATTAGTCTACCTTTTTACGCTTAGCGTTACTCAAAAAAAAATATATAAAGGCGGAAAGAAGAAAAATTTGCGTATGATCGTACAGAGAGTTCTACGCTTCGCTTGACAGACTTTGAGTTGGTAATTTTGAAATCCTCAAAATGGAAACAAGATTGATAAACATTTAGTTGACAAGTGGTTTCATAAATTTTATAAAAGTAGAAAATTTTGATTAAAATTATCTCTATTTTCAATAATTAATGCTTTAATTAAATAATTACCCTCTGTAATTTCGATTATATTAGGATTCACTATTTCGCTTCAAGATCATGATAGTTAAACATAATTAATTAATTCTCGAAATCGTGGTAAAATTAGTCAATGTTTTGACTTATAAATTATTGGATATATTACTGCTATGTGATTGTGATTATGTGCTTTTTTTTTCAGATTCAAGAATTTATAGAAATTTCTGTTTGCTAATTTATTTTGCTCTAAAATTCAAACACTAATTAATTTATAAAGTGATAAAAAACAAGCCTACTTTCTGGAGAACAAAATATCTGGTTTTAATTGATATAATTATCTTTTAAATTAAGTTTTATATGATTCTTGACTCTAAAAAACAATTTTTTCAACAATGATATGTATAAAAATTCAATTAACTGATTAGTTCACAACCTTATTAATAAAAATTTTTAATGCCTTAATCCATTTCTATCTATTTTATGTAAGGATTTATAGTATTGATTTTTGACAAACACTACAAGTGGCAATCAATTTTAAATGCAAAAACTATATAAAATATATAAAATATGGCGAGTCCATATTTACTACATACATAAATTATTTATATTTAAAAACTTTAATCACTCCATAATTTTTATATTTATTAATTATCTTATATAATCTTCATTTTCGTAAATATAAGAACTTATAAGTATGGAAAGTGCCCGACCCTTCCATTTTTCTAAGAATTCCTCTAAAGCTTCTAAAGAAAATGTAAAACCATAAAGAAATCTAATTTCACTTAGATTGGATGGTGCTGATCTAATTAATGTTTTTAATAATTCTTCGCCATTTTTTAAAAATTTTTCTTCAGTTTTTCTATCATTCGTGTCGAACATATCTATTAATAATGACTTCAAATTTTGACAAACTTTTAGTAATTTTTCAAGTTCAGTAAAATGGTTCTTTGATGGTAAAAGTATAAGACACAATTCTTCAATCAAAGGACAATTTTCATAAATTTTACGAATAAGAATGAGTGAATCTTCTTCAAAATCATCGTAATAACAGTAGTCTGTTATAATTTTCTTTAGACGCCCTCCAGTATTTTCAATTATAATAGAAGCTATTCTTAAATTATAACGATTTACCATAAAAATCTCAAGATCACTATATATACACATTTTTAATTGCTGTTCATTAAAATTAAATATCAATGTTTTCAGCTTATAAATTTGGGAGCTGTAATTTAAGAATAGTTCTAAATGATTGATAGTATCCTTCTTTGTTCCAATGCAAGAAGGATTTCCTTGTAAGGATTTGACATAGTACTACAAAAATCAATGTCATCTTTCCACTCAAAATGCTTTAAATTTTTCTGAACTTCAATTAATTTAGCAACATTACAATGGATATTTGGATCTATATAATCAATTATGAGTCTTTGTATATATTGACATAGTTGTAATAATCCATAAAAATATAAAGGATCTATTGATGTGTCACATTCTAATTCACAAAGTGATTTAAAACGAAATTTAGATTCTGGAAAATAAAATATTTGATGTTTAATAGATTTCATATCCAAATACTTTAACTCTGGAAATTCCTTCATAAAGAGCTTATAAAATTCTTGCTTCAAAAGAAATCGATTATAAACTATAGGTGATCCAATAGAAGTTATAGAAATTATGGTATTTACATACATTAATACTTCTACAAAATAATAGATAATCAAACAAAAGTGATTGGTGTGAAATTAATGGTAATTGTATTCCTTGACTCGTTAATGATTCCTTAATATCGTCAGACAAATAGGAAACAATAATCTTTAATAAATAATTTTTATTACTGTAATTAATACCACTGTAGGACCAAGGATTTCTCCATCATAAAATCGGAATCACAGTTTCACACCAAATTCTATTGATCATTAGACATGAAAAGAGGGATTTTGAATCATCTTGTAATTCTTCAAATATTAAAAAAGAGTGTCTTTATTGAGTCTTGACATTTTTTATCCAAAATAATGAAAACAGAAAGCCTTGGAGTAAATCTTTATAATCGTAATATATTTTAAGTAATTGATTTTAAAAAGTATTTTCTCAATTTTTTTTTTTTTTTTCAAAAAAAAAAGAAGGAAAAAACTAATAATAATAAACTCCAATTTCATGTGCTATTATAACGATGATTGTATACCGTTTCACAAGGCAAATTAAAGCAAAATTTGTGTATTAAATATTTGTTTGTAATACAGTATCTATTATGGATATTGACGAATAGTTTCATTAATTTTTTTGAAAATTTTTTATTGCTGTTGTTGTAGTTTATTGAGATTATCTACTTTTTTTTTTACAATTCAAGAGTTTATAGAGGCTATCATTTATTTATTAAGGTTTATATTACTTTTCATAAACAGAAAGAACTTTTTTACAATGGTATGTATGAGACAGTGTTCGGAATTCGGAAAATGACCTGGTCATTTGACCGTTCAAATGATTTGCCTAATCCTTTGTCATAAATCATTTGTCATTTGTCATTTGGTCATTTGTCATTATAATATAGAACGATTATTGGCAATTAAAAATAGAATCACGTGATTTCACAGAATACGTGATTTCACAGACTACGTGAACTTTCTTACATAATAAATTTAACTATTATTGTTAATTATTGTTAAAATTTTTGGGAAAAAATTTTTTTATTAAATTATTTCTGAATTGGAATGGATGATAAGACAATAATTCCAAGGTAGAACTGACGAGAGTAGTCATGTAAAACTATTTTATGGATAAGTGGTCGGAGGATGAAATCAAGGGAAAAAAATCCTAAATACCAATTAGTAGCCAGGTGATAAAAATAATTATAATTTTCTTTCCAATTATTATGTAAATAGCATTGATTTTTTATTCTTACTAAAATATAAAATACTAATGTTACCACATTCGTCATAATGAAAAATTAATTGTCAATCATAGTTTTTAATACTAAATTCATATAAGATTCACATCTAAATTCTTTAATTACTCCATTATTTTTGTATTTATTAATCAATTTCACATAATTATCTTCTTTATAAATAGGTTTACACGTTAGTATAGAGAGTGCACAACCTTTCCATTTTCCTAAAAATTCTTCTAACGCTTCTAAAGAAAAGGTATAATCATGAAGTAGTCTAATTTCTCTTAAATTAGTTGGTGTAGATCTAATTAAGGTGTTTAAAAATTCTTCTCCATTTTTTAAAAGTTTTTCTCCAGTTCTTGCATCATGCATAAACATAAGTATTAATAATGACTTCAAATTTTGACAAACTTTTAGTAATTTTTCAAGTTCAATAAAATGGTCTTTTGATGGTGAAAATGTAAGACATAAATTTTCAATTAAAGGACAATTTTCATGGATGTTACGAACAAGAATGAGTGAATCTTCATTTAAGTTTTCATAATTATAATAATCATAAATACTGCAATAATCTATTAAGAATTCTTTTAGATTTTTTCCATTATTTTCAATTATAATTGAAGCTGCTTTTAAATCGTGAGGATATATTTTAAAGGTTTCAAGATCATGATAAATACACATTTTTGTTTGCTCTTCATTAAGATCATTAAAACCACCAATTATTAATGATTTTAATTTATAAAGCTTTGGAAGCACCTTTTGCAATGTGCGACCATTATTAAATTTAGTATGTGTTAAGCGTATTTTTAGATGATTGATAATATCTGCCTTTTTTTCTAATGCAAGAAGAATCCCTTTGTAAGGATCTAATGCATAACCATATAAACCATTTTCTTCCTTCCATTCAAAATACTTTAACTTCTTTTGAGCTTCAATTAATTTAATAATACCAAGATTTTTTGTGGTTATATCATTAACAATGATCAGTTTCTGTATATGTTGAGAAATATGTGCTAATTCATAAAAGTATTTAGAATTAACAGATGTATCACATTTTAATTCATAAAGTCGTTCAAAACGAAGCTTATCATTTGGAAAATAATATCTTTGATTTTTAATAGATTGCATATCCAAATACTTTAACTCTGGAAATTTCTTCATAAAGAGATCATAAAATTCTCGTTG
The DNA here is from genome assembly GCA_015698045.1 of Rhizophagus clarus. Taxonomy (NCBI): domain Eukaryota; kingdom Fungi; phylum Glomeromycota; class Glomeromycetes; order Glomerales; family Glomeraceae; genus Rhizophagus; species Rhizophagus clarus. The sequence goes on along the minus strand of BLAL01000357.1, from coordinate 458,060 downwards.
CAAAAGAGATTGATTATCAGCTACAGCTGATCCAATACAAACTATAGAATTTATGGTTTTTACACAAATACATCTACAAAATGATAAATAATCAAAAGAAAGTGATTTATGTAAAATTGACGGTAATTGTATTCCTTGACTCGTTAGAGATTCCTTAATATCGTCTGATAAATAGAAAGCAATAATCTTAAGTAAATAATCCTTGTTTTTGTAATTAATACTACTATAACACCAAGGATTCTTCCATAAAATTGGAATCACAGTTTCACACCAAAATCTATTGACCATTAGACATGAAAAGAGTGATTTAGAATCATCTTGTAATTCTACAATTATTAAGAAAAGAATATCTTTATTAAGCTTGTTGAATTTTGACATTCTTTATCAAATAATTTTTTATTTTGATTTACTGTCAAGAGTAACCTTTTAATAATATTAAAATATTTGTTTGCAAAATAATTTTAAAAGAAATGAAAGCTTATTAATATATATTATATAATGAAACAGAACAGCAATCCCGTCTCCGTTTCTAGAAATAGATTTTACCAATTAAGCACGTCCCAATAAGCCCCAAAATGTGATCATAGAAAACAAGATAGTTACGAATAATGAAGTGACAAATAGGATTTTAACTAACCAGAGTCTATTGATTGTGGTAACACGGAGGGGTGTGACGTGTTTGATATTTAATCCTATTTTTAGAAGCGGCCGGTCAATGAGAGCTTAACAGCTAATTAAATTTTATTTTTAAAAACAGGTATGGGGCTGATCAATGAAATAAATCTATTCATAGAAGCATGGCAGGACGGAAATAGCATCTATTTTTAGAAGTGGGCGGTAAAGTGGGCGATAAAAACTCCGGATCATCCCGCGTGACGATCATATAATGTTTCACCAACACTAAAAAATTGTGACATGCATGTTGCAAATTACTGCTGCGGTCATTGCATTGCATTTTTTTTTTTTTAGTTCAATATTACGCGGAAAAAATACTTCAAAATTCCGCAGTAATAACAATTTTATAAGAGCACTTTAGCCTACCATGTAAAATAAAATGATCGCATGGAGTGTGCAAGACTTGTATTCTCTAACAGGTGGGAAAACTAAGGAAATTGTTACAAACCGGAGGGTTCACACGTTACGACGTAAAAGAGTTTGACCGAGAAGTATTTTTTTTTTTTTTTTTCAAAAAGATATCAATAATTAAAACTTACCACTCGTTATAACCAGTCAAAAAGATTGTTATTATATACTTAAGAAATACTGAGATATGCGGAAAAAACAGATTTGCCGGCGAAATATACAGTATTATTAATCCTTCACGGCCACAATCAGGTGAACACGATTAAAAATGATCAACGAAATAAATGATAGAATTATTAGAAAAAAATTAAAGATCGGAACCGAACATCCGTTAAAAAATTAAAGAGGATTAAATTTTTTTAGACGAAGACCTCCTTAGTGCTTCGATCCGGATGAAATCCGTGATCCGGATTACACAAAAAAAAAATCCGGATTTCATCCGGATCAATCCGGATCAAATCACATAAATTTTTTATTAAATGATGATATTTTCGTCATTTTACATATTGCTAGGTGTATCAAACCTCTAGCACTTCAACTTTGACCAAAAATTCGTAATTTCGGCCAATTTTTATGATTTTCTTAACTCGTCCCGTTTAGGCCGACATTATGCATTTTTGGCCGGAATTAAGAATTTAACTATGTGAAGGTGCTAAATATGCGGAAATAACGTCATTGACATTAAAGTTTTATAATTTTAACGTTCAGAAAACATTTATTTCTGTGAATTTAACGTTTCTAACGTTAAAATTTGGCACCGAAGACCTTTTTTCCGCAGATTTAACGTCTTCGATGTTTACCCTAGTGTTTAATACACTTTAATATAAGAAATTTGCTTAAATTATTTTTTTTTATATTTATTTCCATCCGGATCCCGGTTCAAACCGGATATTTGTCATCCGGATTATAAACCGGATGAAAAACCGCAGATTTCGGATATCCGAAAAAAAAAAAATCCGGATCAATCCGGATTGATCCGGATTCGGATCAAAGCACTAGACCTCCTTAAACTAAACAAAATTAAAATATCAAAAATAATTTGATCGTTATTCAGGATGATGAAGCGAATATATTGACGAAGAATCTAAGATTAAAAGAGTAAATACAAACAACGGAAATTTTTCATGATGTAAAACGATTATTTCTAGTTTCTCTTATTAGAATAAATTGTTATAGAGTGCATTTTTATATTGCTTTATTTTATTTTATTTTTACTGTGGTAGCCACAGAAAAATAATTACATTTCGATAATCGATATCGGAAATAGGGATAGCAACGGTCGGTCACGGTTGGTTATCGGTCGGTTAAGGACCTTTGACCGACCGACCGTTTTGTCTGACCGTTTTCCTGACTGTTTAACCGACCGTTTGACCGACCGTTTAACCGACCGTTTTAAGTTTTAACCGACCGTTTAACCGACCACCTTTTTCTTTTTAACGAATTTATTCAAGACAAAACGTTAAAATGTGTTTCTGTTAGTGAATTTAATCAAAAAAAAAAGTTATCTACCTTTTTTATTCATTAAATTCGTTAAAAGAAATGTCAAATGAAGAAGGTTGGTTAAATGGTCGGTTAAATGGTCTGTCAAACAGTCGGTCAAAACAGTCGGTTAAACGGTCGGTCAGAAGCCTTTGACCGACCGATATCGGTTACGGTCATAACCGGTCATGACCGGTTAATAACCGGGACCGTTGCCATCCCTAATCGGAAATAAGGGTCGGAACGAGTTTCACCTAATGAATCACGTGGAAGAAGAAATTACGATTTAAACTAACAAAATCACGTGGAAATTTAGCCCAGGAATTTCATGTCGACAGGGGAGCAAAACTTCATGAAACTTGTAAAGAAATTGACAATACATATGGAAAAGACCTCTCCGATTTTTTCTCTAACTAAAATACCAAATAATTTTACTTAAGTTATAATCTTTTTTATCCTTCAAATTTCTTTTGGTAATTGATGATGTTGATTATAGATAATAGATTTTTTTAGAATAGCTGATAAGAACATTTTATTTAGAATTTGTTTAATATTAATCTTTATATTAAAATGAGTGATAATTAATGATGTCATGATATGTTAATAATGGAATCAAATTCAGTATCATAAATTAGAAGCAAATCAATTTGATTCCAGGTTATAATCAACAAAATCAATTTCATGTGACTCAAGTAATTAACATTTGGGTAAAATTATTAAGAATCCTATATACTATAATCATTTTCCATTTACTAAGATTTATTAGCGCTACGTATATTTTTTATTGGATTAGATAATTTCATATACAGTAAATTCTTTTTTATTCATGTTATTATTAACTGAAGTACATTAAAAAAAAACACTATTAATAAATGTAAATAATATTTATATCTTGAAGTCAATATTTGCTACATCCATAAAGGGCACACATCTAATATCTTTAACTATTCCATTATTTTTATATTTATTAATCAATTGTATATAATAATCTCCTTCATAAATAGGTTTACATGTAAATATGGAAAGTCCATAACCTTTCCATTTTCCTAAGAATTCCTCCAAGATCTCTAAAGAAAATTTATAATCATAAAGAAATCTAATTTCTCTTAGATTTGCTGGTGCCGATCTATTTAAAATTTTCAATACCTCCTCCCCATTTTCTAAAAGTTTTTCCTCAGTTATTGAATCATTCATATATATAGCAATTAATAATGATTTCAAATTTTTACAAATTTTTAGTAATTTTTCAAGTTCAGTAAAATGTTCATTTGATGGTGAAAATGTTAAAGACAAATATTCAATTGAGGGACAATGTTCATAAACTTTACGAATAAACATAAGTGAATCATCATGAAACTTATTTATATAATCAAAAAGTCCATAAGAACATAATAAAATTTTCTTTATACGTCCTCCACTATTTTCAATTATAATAGAAGCTGATTTTAATTCGTAATAATCTATTTCAAATATTTCAAGATCTCGATAAACAAACATTTTTAGTTGTTCTTCATTAAAAGGCCAAAAGCTGGCTATTAATGTTTTTAGTTTATGAAGTTTTGAAAGTACCTTTTGTAATGTGCAATCATTATATAATAAGTTTAATTTTAAATGATTTATAGTATCCGTCTTTTGTTCTAATGCAAGAAGAATCTCTTTGTAAGGATTTAGGCCAGGTCTATATGAACCATCATCATCTTTCCATTCAAAATACTTTATGTTTTTTTGAACCTTAATTAATGTAGCAACTCCATTGTAAACTTTTGGTTCTACATTGTCAATGATGAGTCTTTGTATATGTTGACATAACTGTACCAATCCATAAAAATATGAAGAATCTATTGAAGCGTCACATATTAATTCATAAAGTGATTCAAAACGAAATCTAGCTTCTGGAAAATAAAATATTTGATGTTTTATCGATCTCATATCCAAATACTTCAACTCTGGAATTTTTTTTATAAAAAGACTATAAAATTCTTGTTGCAAAAGGAATTGATTATAAGCCATAGGTGATCCAATAGAAGTTATAACGTTTATAATATTTACATTAATACTTCTACAAAAAGATAAATAATCAAATAAAAGTGTTTTGTATGAAACTGACGGTAAATGGATTCCTTGTCTCGTTAAGAATTCTTTAATATCATCAGACAGGTAAGATGCAACGATTATAAATAAATTATACTTATTATTATAATTAATGTTATAACACCAAGGATCCTTCCATAAAATTGGAATCACAGTTTCACACCAAAGTCTATTGACCATTAGGCACGAAAAGAGAGATTTTGAATCATCTTGTAATTCTTCAAATGTTAAGAGAAGAATATCTTTATTAAGTTTTGCCATTCTTTACTCAAAAATAACGAAAGCGTTTTAGAATAAATTTTTTTTTTTTAGAAAAATTAGAAATATTTTTAAAATATTTTTTTTTATAAAAGTTAACTATAATTATAATTTTAAACAATGTTGAAATAATTTTTTTCTTTTTTTTTAAAAAAAAAAGAAACGGAGAAGGAATGAACGACAGAATGAAATTCCGGTCAAATTAATCTTCTGTACGACTGTGCAACTAATGTTTCACGACAGATCAACATTACGCCAAGCGAATAACAAGGCCTCACAACCCATGTAAAATATATCGGAGTAAACAAATGCTGTTCGTGCTGTACGTGCTGTATATATATTTTTTATTTGATAATAATTTTTTATAATTTGTACTATTGGTTTAAAACATGCAAGTCGATCATTTCATGAATTCCTCTACAAAATTTAATTTCTCCTTAATTATCAATTGTTGGATTTAATTTAATTAATACTTTAAGAATTTCACTCATTTCCATCAATTTGTTATGTTTTTCGTCGTTATTTAGTTAAATATGTAATGTTATTTCACGGAAAGCAGTAGATGTTATGATCATCACGATAGAGTCGTGACTCGTGATGATAATGAGATCGAGGCTGATCTGTGAAATAACTAACTTATACCACGGAGACGAACGTTATGAGCACAACTTTTAACAATTGATAAACTTTTAGCTTATCCAAACATAATCCATAAAAATATCAATAAGGAAGGAACTCACTAGTCACGGATGGAAATAATCAAAGTTTTCTTATCAGCAAAATTTATGAGCTATTTGTTAATTGGATGCACATAATTTCAATAATATTTTTATTATCAAATTTAATCTACAAAGTGATAAAGACAATGTCTAGTTTCTGTAAGACAAAAAATTCATTCATTATTGCTTTGTCCTGATAAATGTTCTTTCAAAATTTTCGGTACGAGTATCATATTATATTATAATATTCAAAATTCTTTAAATTTGAGACTTAGATTATGTAAAATTGTTTCAACAAAACGTATTAAACTAAGTTTTAACTCAAGTTTTTTCAAACTTTTAATATTTGCGCTTCAAACTCGCTTAGCATCTTTTTAGTACGAGCTAAATGAGTATATAAAGTGGAGTTTATTTAAGCGCGTTTGAGCAAAATAGTTTATTTTTTACTTGGAATATAACACATACAGTGAATAAAGAAATAGAATTTAGTAAATTACTTTAAGTATAAAGCTACTAAGCTGAACTTGAACTGAACCCTCGAGAAAATTAACATCCCTAAATTATCATTTTTAGTACACCTGTTATTGTGGTATGAATGTTACATTATCACATTATTACCAAACTTATTTATTGATAAGTTATGCACGTGGTTATTCATTGGATAATTAAGAAAATGAGAATAAAATTTTAATGTTATAAATTATAATCTTTCTGCTTATTATAATGAAATACAATACTGTCTATAAATGTTTATAATATTAATTGAAAAAAAAAAAATTATTAAATGTTAACAATGTAACAAATATGGTAACATAATATTCATATCTTAAAGTCCATATCTATTACATCCATAGAACTTTCACATCTAAAATCTTTAATAATTCCATTATTTTTATATTTATTAATCAATTTTACATAGCTTTCTTCCTTGTAAATAGATTCACATGTAAGTATTGAAAGTGGACAACCTTTCCATTCTTCTAAGAACTCTTCCAGGGCTTCCAAAGAAAATTTATAATCATAAAGAAATCTAATTTCTCTTAGATTAGATGGTGATGATCTAATTAATGTTTTTAATAATTCTTCCCCATTTTCTAAAAGTTTCCTTTCCATTCCTGCATAATTCATACATATAGCTATTAATATTGACTTCAAATTCTTACAAATTTTCAATAATTTTTCAAATTCAGCGAAATGCTCCTTTGATGGTGAAAATGCAAGTGATAAATATTCAACTGAAGGACAGTTTTCATAAACTTTACGAATAAAAATAAGAGAATCATCATCAAAATTGTCTATAAAATCATCAAACTCATAAGATCCTAATGAAATATTCTTTAGATGTCCTCCGCTGTTTTCAATAATAATAGACGCTGCTCTTAAATTATAATAATCCGTTTTAAAGATCTCAAGATCACCAAATACGCACATTTTTAGTTGTTCTTCACCAAAACGATCAAATTCAGTCACCAAAGTTTTTAAATTACGAAGTTTAGGGAGTACCTTTTGCAATGTACGATCAATATAATGGAGAATAAATATCAAATGCTTAATAGTACCCGCCTTTTGTTCTAGTGCAAGGAGAATTTCCTTATAAGGATCAGATCCAGAACCATAAAAATTAATATCATCTTTCCACTCAAAGTATTTTAGATTTTTCTGAACTTCAATTAATTTAGCAATACTATTATAAACTTTTTGTTCTACGTTAAGAATGATGAGACTTTGTATATGCTGACATAGCCTTGCCAATCCATAAAAGTATGAAGAATCTATTGATGTATTACATTTTAATTCACAAAGTGATTCAAAAAGAAATTTAGCTTCTGGAAAGTAAAATATTTGATGCTTAATGGATTTCATATCCAAATACTTTAATTCTGGAAATTTCTTCATGAAAAGACTATAAAATTCTTCTTGTAAAAGAAATTGATTATAAGCTAAAGAAGATCCAATAGAAGTTATAATGTTTATAGTTTTTGCATTAATACTTCTACAAAAAGATAAATAATCAAATAAAAGTGTTTTGTATGAAACTGACGGTAAATGGATTCCTTGTCTCGTTAAGAATTTTTTAATATCATCAGACAGGTAAGATGCAACGATTATAAATAAATTATACTTATTATTATAATTAATGTTATAACACCAAGGATCCTTCCATAAAACTGGAATCACAGTTTCACACCAAAGTCTATTGACCATTAGGCACGAAAAGAGAGATATTGAATCATCTCGAAATTCTTCAAATATTAAGAAAAGAATATCCTTATTAAGTTTTGACATTCTTTAACGAAAATGTTTTAGAACAAATTTTTTTTTTTTTTAGAAAAAAAAATAAATTTTTTAAAAAATATTTTTCGAACAAATAACTTTAAAATGCAATTTAAACAATGATGAAATAATTTTTTTTTTTTTTTAAAAAAAAAAAAAAAAAAAAAAAAAATCAAATAATGACGGCAGAATAAAATTCCGGACGAATTAAATGATCCGTACGACTGTGCGACCATAATGATGATCAACTAATGTTTCACGACAATCAAGCTTTTTACGCCAAGAAAATAACCATGTCTTACAAATCCTACTTGTGGAATAAATAAATCCATACGACATTCATTTTAGATTAATATCTAAGTTCTTTGATTATCTCAATTTTTTTTTTATTATTAAACTATTTATAATCATAAACGCCATTAAAAAGAAAAGACTGACCGCAACCTATTTATGAAATAGTGCACAATTCTCATGATTGAGAGTGTATAGATAGAAGATCGGTTAGAAAATATAGAAAGAACCATGATTAAAAATTAGCTCAACCTATATATAGATCAACGCCAAATTGGATTATTCACTACAAAGATATAATTTGCTGCAAGAGCGTTAAAGATTTACAAATAGTAAGTTTGAGCAAAAATATATTATGTATTAAATAATGATGATATTTTAGGACATTATATGAAGTGAAGGTATTGAATGTAAAAGAAAGGAGATGGGATATTTGCTTAATGATATTAGTATAATACCTATAAGAGCGTTAAATTATCTATATAATCACGATATTACATTATGTATCACAGTCGTTTCAACGAACACGCAACGAGTGAAGGTTTTATGTCAATGAATGAGTTCTTAGAGAAAAAGTTTAATATTTACAGTGCTCGTTCACTTAACATATGTTATGTTTCTCAATTAATTAACGAAGTCAATACATTAAAACATAGCGAGTGTTTATGAGTAAAAAATAGAGGGAGAAAACCACAATAGTTTAAATAGTTGAAGAAAGTAACAGAAAAGTATTACCAGTTTACGTGATTAACAAAAATACGAGATCGAATAACAGATAAGTATAATCATACGAAACATTGGGATGATTTGATGCCATACTTGATGAGACTGCAAAAAAAGAACGACATATAATCAAAATTTTGAATTGATGAGTGAATTAATTAAAGAAGGAGAATATATTAGAATATATTTATAAAGAACGTCGAAAGTAATGAAGACAAATTTAAAATATATACGGACGCTTCATTAGAAATAATACCGGATGTAGGATGGTTAATTCCTGACAAATTTGAAGCAAAAATAAGTTCAATTAGCAATATCAGTCTTTGGGAAAGTATCAGTATTATTACGGTATGCATTACGATGACGAAGGGGTATATACGGTATATACGCGAATAATATGCACGCAGTCTCTTGTATACAGAATTTGATTATAAATGAGGATAAACTCATTTGGAATGTAAGAAGAATATGTAATTATAATGGCACATGTTAGAAATAGCCCAAGGAATTTATAAGGAAAAATCAGATAAGGCTAGAGGTGATGAAAGTTTAGAGCCACAGCGGAGTTTTATACAATGATGTTGCGAACGAATTTGCGAGAAATAGTACGAAGTTAGATACAGACGTGAAAATTTAAGAAAAACAATTGGTTGGGATATGCCACTAAGATTGATAGGAAGAAAGCATCGCTGCTGATAACACATACTTTTGGGCAGATCAGATTCATGTTAGGCAGAGATTCGATTGGTACTACACATTTTCATTGCTAACAAGAGAATCAAATGATAATAATAACGATCTTAACAACAAGAGGTTGAGATGTGTGTAAGATGTTTCAAACGATAAGAGATTGGCATCATGTCAGGCAATGCAAGGATAACAATATATCGATTACGAAATGTATCAACGCGGCTTGAACGCTCTGGAAGGCATCGAGCATGGAATTAATTACCACGCAACGTTGTTGGAAAGATCTCGATTGGTTAAAAGAATTACATCTATGACGATATTATGAGGTGATTATCAACAACGCAATATATATGGGTATTAAATCGAAAACGGAGATTAGTTTGATTAGGAAGTTCATTTATATTTTCCAAGAAGAAACAAGGGTGATTTGGAATGTTCGATATAAGATTATTGAATGGAAAAAAGTTAAAATATTACAAAAAATGGATACGTAAGAGAACCAGACGGCAGAATAAACATATGTACCACATTTATTAGCAAAGGTTGTATAGCGGCGAAAGAAAACTTCATCCAAAGCTGCGTAAACAGAGAGTATGATTTCATATCTGTAACATTCAAGTCCCAAGAGAATAAAACAGACGACCTTTTGCATCTGATTATATTGGACATATAGTAGAGGGTATTAGGTTGTTCAGTTAAAAATAGAAATAGGTTAATGTTATAGTATTTATGATAATTGGTAGGATAGTATTGTAGTTTAGTTTGTACGTTATTTTGTAATCATTGATTACATTAAGCGTTCAATAAAAGGCGGAAAAAACATAATAGAAGGTGCAAGTCGATCATTCCATGAATTCTTTCACAAAATTTAATTAGTAGCTTGCTATTTTTTACTCTATTTAAATTACAAAAATATAACGGGTACAATTGTCTATCTCATATCCAGTCTTTGATCCTAAATTATTGCCCCAATCTAAATAATAATTTTAAATTTCTACTTATTTCTATTAGTTTGTTTCTATTTGTTGTTACTTAGTTAAATATAATTAATAATAATGACTAAATTTTAATAAAACATGAATCAATTTTATAGTTTTTATAAATTTGTTTTATATTATATTCATTTAAGGAAAAAATTTCATTCACATCCTGCTTATGTAAGTAATGAAACAGTCATAAAATAGACAAGATCTCATAGATGATATCACTATAATGTGATGTACTGTATCCGTATTTTTTTTCATAAGATAAAATTTAAGTTTTTGATCATACTGAGTTTTTGTAACAGAGTAAGAAGTTCTCTACATTCTTATTCAAAATATCCAAAAAATTGTGGCGGTAATACTCGTTTCTAAATCTTTCATCATTAAAATCCGAACCTAAAAAAAAAAAAGTCGAATAATTTTTAACCAAAAAATAATATATACCATTATACCTTGATAGTAAGCAAAGAAATAATCTAAGATGGATGCTCAAACTCAAGATAATAATGATTAAGCATTTGAATTGCTGAAGCCTTATAAAGAAGATGAAATATAACAACAATCAATTTAATCATTTTTACAAAGCAATCAGCCAAAGAAGCTGATTTGCTCTAATAATGTTAATGATTCCTTAATGAAAGTCAAAATTGAATGAATATTATGATAATTTATAAAAATTCTTCAACTTTCTTTCATGATCGAAAACTGAACGCATACGTAAAATTGAGTCTACTGTCATGTATAATGAACCCATTTAGTCTTACGCCATGTTTGCAACCTTTCAATGCTTAAAATCCTGTATCGTAATCATATCAAATCTTTTATATCATGAATTCTACCAAACCAGCTGCTTGATAATAGCTGTGAATTTTGCCCAATCAATTTTCTCTACAATATCTGAAATTTTTGAAGCAATGTGATTCTATGGAGCAGCTGACACAATGCAACTAAATATTCTACCGGACGTCCAACCATTCAATTCTAATTATAAACAAATTCAATCAATTAATGTAATTTAAAATTAATTTTCCTTAAACGATCTGATATCTCCAATTCAGATTAACCTTTTTATTTACATGTAATTTCTTCATTTATATCCTAACAGACAAAGTGGTTCAAGTTAGAGGGTATACTGGACTTGAACTTTTAAATAAATTTAAAACAAGTGAATTTTCAACAACGTCCCTGTCATCAATTATGAAGCAATCAGCTACTTATTTCAGGAGAAAGTGGGTTATACTGTTTACAATTTTTGTTTGTTTAAACTGAGACTTTGGAATTTTTAATTTTATCAAGAATGCATCTTTCGGGTATAATTTATCAGCATGTTTATTACACCAATACTCGCTCATTTCATTATGACTGAGCTTTTAAAGTCATTGGACTTCTCTTGACCAATCCTTTTTGCAATGATAATATGTAGCTTCATAATAACCTGAATTTAATTCTTCTTGAAATAAACATTGTCATACTTCGCTAAATTTTGGACCTCCTTTATTAGTTTCTTTCGTAAAAAGAAGTTTTATCGCTCTTTTGTACTAACCGTTTCTACCATAACAAGTTGCAGGTCATGCCACGTAGAAAAAAAAAAGAATGAATTTGAATTTCGCGTTATAATTTATTATAAAAAATGAGATCAACTATTGTATTTTTTAACTGATACAATTTATTGACAAATACAATATGTGGCTGACGTTAACGTTGCAAAATACCAAATTTGGCATATTTTATAAGGGGATTTTTCCTTTTTTCAAATTATAACTGATTTGCTTTGCCTTTAAGAACAAAAAAAAAAAATTGTCAAAACTTATAAAGATATCCTTTTCTTGATATTTGAAGAATTACAGGAAGATTCAAAATCCCTATTTTCATGTCTAATGGTCAATAAATTTTGGTGTGAAATTACGATTCCAATTTTATGGAGAAATCCTTGGTGCTATGTTAATGTTAATTATAATAGTAAAAGCTCTTTGATATCATCAAATAAATAATAAGAAAAAATGATAAATAAAGAATTCATAACAGAACAAGGAATTCAACTAATTCCAATTATACACAAATCACTCTTATTTGATTATTTATCTTTCTGTAAAAGTGTCAATGTTAACATTATTAGAAATATAATTTCTATTGGATCAACTTTAGTTTATAATCAATTTTCTATGCAAGAAGAATTTTATTCTCTATGAAAAAATGTCCGGGGTTGAAGTATTTTGATATGAGATCAATTAAACATCAAATATTTTATTTCCCAGGTGCTAAGGCTTGTCTTGAATCACTATGTGAATTAAAATGTGACACATCTATTCATCATTCATATTTTTATGAATTATCACAATCTTGTCAACATATACAGAGACTCATCATTGATAAAATAAACATAAATCCCAATCATGGGATTGTCAAGTTGATTGAAGTACAGAGGAATTTAAAATATTTTGAATGGAATGATGTTTATAATGAATATATGGTGGATCATTGTGAAGATATTTTTCTTGCATTAGGGAAAAAGGTAGATAGTCTTAATTATTTAAAATTATCTAGTTTATATGTACAGTACATAGTGTTGAAAAAAAAATATTTCAAAAGGTACTACCAAAATTTTTTAAATTAAAAACATTAATATCTGATGATTACATTTCTCTTATTAAAGAATTAGAACAATTGAAAAAGCAAGCTTATTATCATAATCTTGAAATCCTTAATTTAAAGCGGTGTGATTTAAATACATTCTCTAGTATAATTGAAAATAGTGGAGAATGTCTTAAGAAAATTCTATTTAGACCCCATGACATTATTAAATGTCATTTTATGGAGATTCTCTTATTTTTATTCGTAAGGTTTATGAAAATTGCCCTTATATTGAATATTTATCAATTCTGTTTTCTCCATCAATAGAGCATTTAATTGAGCTTGAAAACTTACTAAAATTTTGTAAAAATTTAAAATCATTATTATTAAATATAGGTGTACTGGTATCTTACGAAAGAATTTTGAAATCTGGGACAGAATTATTGAAAATATTAGTTAGATCAGCACCAGCCAGTTTAACAGAAATTAGGTTCTTTAATATATTTAAATTCTCTTTAAAATCTTGGAAGAATTCTTAGAAAAATGGATAGACCTGCACTTTCCATACTTACTATTGATTCTACTTATATGAAGGAGGACTATATAAAATTGATCAATAAGTATAAAAATGATGGTGTAATTAAAGATTTTAAATATGTGCCTAATATAGATGAAATTTGTTATAAGCCATAATTTTGAAAGTTTGAAATCTATATTTTTGCATCATAGCTACAATGTTCTACGGAATTAGTCTGATTAATTAATAAATTTGCTCGATCCACATGTTTTTTAATTGCAATTATAGTTGGGAGTGAGGAATAAAAAATTTTAATTTCGTTCGATTTTTAAACGTGTATGTTTAAGTAACGAGTATGAATGGATGCGCAGTTTTATTTCGATCATGTCTGGAAATTTTGAGATATTATATCATATGTCATTTAAAATATACTGTACTTTATAAATCTTCATAATACTCATGATAACTATTTCTATAGAAAAAATTTTAGCAAATGTTGTAGTACTTACTATAATGTAAGCCTATTCACACATCCACTTTTTTCATTTCTTTCGCTCCGTACGCATAAGTAAAGTGTTTATAGTAATTATCCAGAAAAGAACAATAGATTTCTCTTATAAGGTCGCCAGATATTGCTAATAGAATTAGGATTTCACTTAGATAACCCATTTGATTTTATAGCACAACACAATAATTTCTCCAGAACCAGGTCTCTATTCTCCATCTACGTTTCAAAACCCGATTTACAATGGGCAAATAATCATAATCTCCAGAAATTAAAAGAAGTATGTCAGGGTTCTTATCCCAAAGGGTATCTAACATAGTAGCCACACGTTCCACGTCTACTTTCTTTTCTTCATTTTTAGAATTTCTGTCATAAATAATCACCTCAAAGCCTTTGCATCATCACAATCTTCATATGATGCATCCGTCTATGTAGTAATTTTTGTAAGTTTTGAAAAAAGTTGACCGTCTTTCAATAATAAAATTTTTTTAGCCTTATGTAAGTTGCTGAGTCAAACTTTTATCGCATCAAACAAATTAAAAGATTTTTTTTCATCCATTTAATAATAACCATTTCTTCTGTTCGCTAAATAAATTGTGACTAACTAGTGAACACCACGTTTTAATCTATGTTTTGGATATATTCAGTTCGATCATTTTAATTTAAATTAATTTTTTTTTACACGATATTTTACTTTTAACTTATGTATTTTGACTATTCGGGTGAAATAGCAATGAACAAATGATGATTTTCCACTTTTTCATATTTTTTTTATATTTTTTACGAATCTGTAATCAAATGAAAAAATTGCTAAATACTTAATTAAATTTATTGACATCGCAAAAAAAAAAAAAAATTAAAGTGAAGGACTTTTATTCTATTAATATTTAAATTTATGAGATCTTGATTGTTAAATTACATTATTGTTTTTGATAATTAAATAATAGGTTATTTTTCTAAATGATTTTTTATAATTTTTTTTTTTTAACAAATGATTATTTCTCTAAATTCTAAGATCATTTCTCTAAATTTTCTAAGATTATTTTTCTAAATTTCTTATTATTTTAAAAAATTTTTTTTTAAAAAATGGTTATTTCTCTAAATTTCCAAATTTCTTATTTTTTGAATAATATTTTCAATGTAATATATATTCTTCCATAAATTTTAACTTAATACCAATCTAATAAAAATTTCAAAATTCCCTATTTCAAATTTATGAATTTTTTCATTTTCCCAACTCCATTTAACGGTCATTTTTCCATTGACTGATGATTAATGACATAGTTTTCTTGTGATTTTTCATTTAAAATCAGGCTATTTTTTCAAAGTTTCTTTTCCTTTATCCACAAGGAGAATAAATGTGTATAATTTTAAATCTTTCTTGTTCTCCGGTGCAGTATGGTGATCCCGAATAATTTATTTTTGAGTCATGAGTCATTGCTGTAGCTTTTCACAGATGAAATCCAAGGAATATTATAAATATTATTCCTTAATATATATGAATTTGTCTATTTTCCATAGTTAATAGAAAATAAAATATTTGATTTTGTTGAGTTTGGAAATTTCTTGAAATGATTTATGACCGGAGATTAAGTCCCAAAATTGGTCGAATTGCATTAGAGAAAATGTATTCAATATATACATTATTTAGTCTTTTTAGTAAATGTTTAAAATCTAAATAAAAAAAGTAATTAAAAAAAAATGGTTTAAGCAATAAAAATCAACTAAAAAAAAAATTTGGAGTACATACTTTGATTATTGGTAAATATGACAAATAACGTGACCGTTAAATTATTATGAAATCTCCATATAAACAAACAATCCACCGCATGTTAATCATCAAATCAAAATAAACAAATCCAAAAGTAAAATATAAAGAAACTAAATGTACCAAATAAAGTTATTAAGGTAAGAATGGTACAAAGGAATAATAAGGGAATGATAAAAATAGTAGTTCAGAGCCGAATTGGTTAAAACCGCATGGGATAAACTATCGTTTAAAGATTAACGATTAAACTATTGGGATATTAACAAAGGGTAAGGAATTGATATTAGATATGGGTATATAAAAAAATTAATACAAAAAAAAAAAAAAAATTAAAATTTATGAAATGAGAAAAAGAGAGTAGAAAAAAATTTTATTATAAGAAAAGAAGGGGGAAAAACAATAAGAAAATAAAAATAATTAATGAAGAAATGTACCAAATAAAGTTATTAAGGTAAGAATGGTACAAAGGAATAATAAGGAAATAATAAAAAAAGTAGTTTAGAGCCAAATTGGTTAAAACCGCATTGGATTAACTATCATTTAAAGATTAATGACTGAACTATTGGGGTACAAAAAAAGGATAGGGATTTGAGATATAAACCATGAATATTAAGTTAATATATATAAAGAAATAATATAATCTATTATAAATATGTAGTGTTAATTCAAAAGAAGTAAGTAAAAAAATAGGAAGAAATTTAAGCAAAATAATAGGAATAAGTTTTAAAAAAATTTTGAATGAAATTTCGATTAATTGAGAAAAGTAATAAAATAGAATAAAAAGAAAAATAAAAGAGAAGAGAGAAATTAAAAGAGAAAATAAAATTTGAGAATCATTATTTGAATAAGAAAAACACTTGTTAATAGGAACTTCAGTCAATGGTGAACGTACAAAATTGGGACAAAGATCAAAAGACATTTTAAAAGAAATTAATATTTGTGAAAGAAATTTTAAAGAAAAAATAAAAGAAAAGTACATATATTTATAGAATTTTGAAATTAGATAATTACATTATATTTTACAATAATTATTATTACATGTATTTACTTTGTATGAGTCATTTATATTTTTGTTAGTAAAAATCAGTCAAATAATAAATTATTTACTTTGTATGAGTCATTTATATTTTTGTTATTAAAAATCAGCCAAATAATAAATTTGCATTTTGACTCAGCTTGTAATTTTAAAATAAGGCAATTACATTACATAAGTATTTACTTTGTATGAGTCATCTACATTTTTGTTAGTAAAAATCAGTTAGATAATAAATTTCAGCTTGTAACTTGAAATCAGGTAATTTCATTACAAGAATATTTACTTTATATGAGTCATTTATATTCTAAATCAGTAAATAATAAAATTTGCATATTGACTAAGTTTATAAATGATGATAATCTTTTTTGAAATAACAGAGATAATCTTGATGATAATATTTACTGCAGCCTCGTTATCAGGTTTGATACAAAATAATTGATATGCCGATTTTCAATCAAAGCCAATAGGAAATTCATAAAAAATCTGCCTTAATAATTATAATAGTTATGTAGTTATGATAATAATCACATAATTTAGTTTGATTTTCATATTTTTGTATTGAACACAAATTCAACACAAATTCAACACAAACAACAAAATTTGGCCAGAATTAACAAATTTTTACCAAAATTATCAACACAATTTGAACACATTATGAATTAAGTTAAAAATCTACCGATCAATTAATTCTCAATTAAAGGTGGATTAAATGTGAATTAACATATAATTATGCAAAAATGTAACATAAATTTTATTGTCATTGTTTACGAAAATTTTTTACTCATATTTCCATTGTTTGGAATAATTACATTAGAACTACATATAAAAAGTAACACAATTACATAGAGCCAAAATATTACAATATATTAATGTTAAAAATGGAGCAAAATTAGATGATCAAAGTACATCATTACATAAAATATCTTTATTCCTTTAACAATTTTTTTTTTTTTTTTTTAGAAATAGTAGTGCATTACAAACGTGATATGGGAGTGATGAGTCACGTCTACATTGTTTAAATGCATGTCTAGTGATGCCATGTTGTGTTTTCTATTCTTTGTAATGTTCGTTACGCTTTTTCCACACAGTCAAAAGGATAGGTAACATTCAATAATCGTATTTTAATATGATACTATTGAAATAGGTTTGAGTGGTTTGTGACTAAGAAAGTTGTTAGTCTTTGTGTAGGATAATTTTTTAACATTTTTCTAATATTACTGTCTATGGGGAGATGATAGTCTCATTGTTTCCATGTGACTGTTATGGAAGTGTTATAGCTAGAGGATTTATTGTGATTGAATGTACGTGTGAACGTCCTAAGGCAGCAAGATGATCTGCCTTATCGTTAAAGGAGTCGATCGAGTGGGCTTTAACTTGTAAGTTAATTGAGAATATTTTTTGTGAATAAATGTACCATATCCTATAAATTTAATTATTAATTTTAAGGAAATGTCTGTAATGATGGAAAAGTCGATTAAATGTATGTATAGTGCTAGGCAAATCCACGTTAAATTTTGGATCGTTCAGGAAAATGAGTAATTATGTAACCAAGGCCATCATGATTTAAGCTTTAGTAGCAAATGCAAAGACTGTTGTGGTCAATAAGAATTTGATATTATCAATCTCCGAGTTGGCTAAAAACCACCGAATCCCATAGTTTTGTCGGCGTTTGTCCATTTTCAAGGATCCATCTGTATAAAAATTTGAATGAGTTTATTTTGAATTCTGGGAGGCCTATCAGCGTTTTTAATATCTTGGGTAGTCTTCTCTATAAATGTAGGTAAGTTAGAAGATCAGCTATAGGTTCAGGTATTTGTGAGGTGGAGTTGCTACGTCAAAAATCTTGTTTGTGTTACATTATGTGGTCTTGACCTCGTTCTTATAGAATCTGATTTGACATGAACTATCATGAGATGAGTAAGTGTTAACCAAATGATACATTCAGTTTGGTTGGAGAGAACCAACTACACTACAAACTTTACAAGGTGTTATAGGTTATGGACTTGATCCAGACGACGGCCTGGAGTTGTTGGTTAAAGTGTGGTTGAAGATCCAATGTTCAATATAAGTCATGGGGTTAAATCTGGAAAATTAGTTTTGTATAATATTAATATTTTTCTGTAGATTGATGTCGATGTAGTAGGATTCCTGTTGAGTTGATTTTTAATGTGATTCCATATAAATAGCCGTTGACAAGCGTGATTAACTGGTCTAGAAGCATAATTAGTCTACTAGATAATGAACGAATATAAGAAAAAAAAAATATCTTCGACCTGAAACAAAATAATATATTAAGTGATATACTCGGTCTTTATACTATAGAAAATTTAAAATTAAACGAAATAAATAAATTATAATGTTTGAAAAAATAAAGTAGATATTTTAAATATGAAAAATTTTTCAAAATAAACGTGTTGTTATTAGGGTATCAAAATTTTTCTATGATAAAAGAAACATTAATTTAATACAGTCGCTAGTAATTGCAGAAGAGCTTGCGATCATAATTGTAGATCCAAATGATATTTGAAAAAATCGTATTATAACTGAATTATAGATATTTTTGAATAGTAATAGTGAAAGTTTGAAAATCGATCTAAATTTATTACAAATATGAAGGAGGACGAAGATGTGTTGAGTGAGGTATTCTATACGTGGTAGGATGACTTTGTTAATATGTATGATATATTATATGATCATGAGTTAAACGTTTTTTGATGAAGGTGTATTTAAGTTGTGCATTTTAATGATCTTGTTGATTGTAAATGAATTGTTGTCAAGTTAAAACAGCATCCTAAGAAACACTCTGCTTGATTATATTGGTTATGGGGACCATAATAGAGCCTTTACCAAAAGCAAGGTTAATATTCTTTTGCTTAATTGACGTTTTGTTATTGGTAAGTAGTTTTGATTTTTCTTTGTTAATTTTAATGTCCGCTAATCTCATAAAAATCTTCTGCTATCTTTAAATGATCTTCTAATGAAGGGATCGAATTAGTGACCAAGTCGTCATCCAAATATCCTTAAGTTTAATACGATCAACTGGTGCGAATCAGCTTGGTAAAAGTTGCGTAAAATAGATGCTGGTTATGTGATTCCTCCGTATATTGTTTCATTTATTACTTGGAAGAGTAGGTTATAATAGATAACCCAAAGTAGGGGCGAGATGCTTTCTCCTTGTATGATGCCCGCAATCATTTATTATGGGTCAGCTAGATGGTCTGGGAGAATAATGTGATGTAATGATTTTTAAAGAGATTGATTGATGGCGACATTTGAAAATTTTGAAGGGAGTGCTATATGTTTTAATGCTAAGTCCAGTAGTGGTAAATCCACATATCATAAGCTTTCAAGAGGTCTTGTAGTAGGATATAAAATTTTCTGCCCTGTTGGTTACATGTAGTTATAACTATTTGGAGGTTTGTAATTATTTTCCATCATTTGACGACCTCTGGACGCAAGCGAGGTTATTGTATTGCAAGACGTTGTTGATGGAAAAGAATTTATTTGGTCATGTGTTAATAATTTTGGTGAAAACTTTTGTAGGTGTCTAGGGGAATGAACCGAATGATGGAACGAGTTTTATTCAAGTCGCAATTCTACGCCTGAAGTTAAAATGTTATTAAAAGAACTATTAGATTATGATATTTAGGATGGAAGTGTTTCCAAATTTCTTACGAAATTCCGTTAGAACCAGGAGCTTTGTTGTTAGATATGTTTCTCTTAATTCTTCGATCAATAGTATATTTTATACAAGCTCATACCGTTAGCAAAACATCTAGATAACAGATAATTAAAGTTTTTTAAGTTTAAATAAATTGTCTTGATTGTATCTACAGTATATTTGACATATTAATGGTTATTGGTCAATTATATAAAATATTATAATATCATGAGAACGAAGTTTTTCAACCATCTTGATATTCTAAAGTTGTTATAATTAAAATATTGAGTGAAGTGTAATTTTCATCGTCCAGTTTTAATTTTTGATATTTTAAGTGATTATTATCGTTTCTAAATATTTTCTGGTGTTATCAAGACGTTGGATGGTGATAGGACAAGTAGACGTAGGATCGAGGTTAACTTTTTAAATTTGAATTGTATTTTTGCATTTTGAATAATGTATCCTTATAGTGATGTTGTTAGGATTGAAGAATCTATTATATTCTATGATGATACTGGTGACATTATTGATGAATTTGGGCTAGAGGTTGTCGTCTCGACGGTGTTACTAACTGTTTCTCGTTTTGGTGTCGTTATTTTTTGGATGAGCGATTTTGTGTCTGTGTCCATTGCTGCAAGGACAATTTTATGATTTGAATATATGGTGTGTTAATAGTTGATGTTTTAGTAAATGAATTAGTCAGATTATTGGATATAATGATGAGATCTATTCTTGTGAAAGTATTATTGCTAGGCTATGTTGACGAGGGAATGTTAAACTGAAAAAGTTTTGTGTTTATCAATCACGATGTGTGATTTTTAATTATGTTATCAAATTTTGTAATGTGGAGTATGATTGTACTTTATATTGAAGTTGCTTGCCTTTGTTTAAGTATTAATGTGACTTTTAGTTTTGAGGAAAAAGAGATTAAACGCAACAGGTGATGCGGATGGAGTTTGATGATCTTGGTTCTTATGAAAGTGAAGTTAATGGTAATTTGAACGCGTTGTGTTTACTACAAGTAATTCTCATTATTAGCAATATGAAACGCAGAAAATATCAAAAGTTATGCAAAATAGGAGATACAATACTTTGTGTAAGGGAGGAACCTGAAAAAAATGATCAGATCAGACTCGATATTTATTCATGATCTGGATGTTATTTGAGCTCTGCGTAAAGATGTCACCAATACCCATATTAGGATATAATAACTCGCCTCTAAATTCTTGTATAATGATATTTTCGTTAGGAAAACTGTTTTGAAGTAGTTCTAATTTTCTTAGTTTATTAACATCCCAAGGAATATCAACTTTCTACAAGCACAACTTATTTGCATCAAAATCAACAAAAGATTTTTTATTTTTTTTAAAAATTATTTCCTTGAGTTTCGAAATGGTGGTTTTTTCATCTCCTGTAACCTTAAAAGAGTTATTAATATTGTTACCTATGACAAAACAAAAGACCATGATATCGCAATTTCTATAATAAAATTTAAAAAAACTTTAAATAGAAAAAGATACTAAATTTGCATAGCATTATAAACATATTTATTATAGATACATCATATAGCTCAAAAAAACTTTTTAAAGAGAAAAAGATACTAAATTTGTATAGCATTATATACATATTTATGTCGATAATTTTGAGTTATACCACGATGAATTTGTCATAATTATCATGTCAAACAAGAACCTTATTCCATGATAATTATTCACCAGGTGATTTTTCAAATATCAAAAAATTTGATCGATCTGACATTTTTAAAATGACTGATAAATACAGCAAAATTACTCTCAGTTGACTTCTGACCTTTAAGCAACAGGCCAGTTCAGCATGAAAGAAATTTTCATTATAACAAACAATTCGGATATTTATATATAGAATTTTCGTCAACCTGACTAATGTGACTTTGTATATATAACAGAAAAATAAACCACAGTACACTGAGCGTTCTCATATATAAAGCCTTATTTTCCAACTGTGAAAAGATTTTTAACTGTAACTATTTAAAAAATTCTTGTGATTCCAGTTCTGCCAGAGGCGCTAGAAGTAAAGGACCTCTATCAATAAGCCTGACATTATTTTTGTAAACAATCAACTTTTTACCAATCACAGTGATATGTACGGACGAGACATTTTCTTGATCTCATTTTTCATTTCCGTCATTGCATTACGTAAGATGCTTACCCAAGGCATCTTAATAATGGATGTGATCCAGGATGTTTTTTTGGGAAACGTAATTGCATATGCAGTTTTAGCAGGTTCATTATCATTTTTTCGTAAAAATCAACTTGAGCCAAATAATGAACTTAAAGAATGCGCACTGATATGAATGGAGGAATGACAAAGAAATACCCACTATATACTCCAATATACTATCGAATTATATGTTTGCTCCAGACTGATTTTTTTTAGAATAAATAAATAGTTTTGAAGGTATACTAGTAATAATGATATATAAAATAATATTCAAAACTAGAAAAAATATTTTGATAAACCGAATTAATTATAATTTTAATAAATTTGTTTTAAATACGTACAGTTAGTTATACAACGAACTAAAATCATTAACCAAATGGCTAACTCTAGTTTAAAAGATCGCATCTATAGATTTATTACAGGATTGTAAATTTTCTCGTTAATTATTCTCATAAAGCTTTTTATTTTACATAACATTTTGCATGAAACATTTTTTATTGTATTATAAATCAAAGTTCATGGTCACATGGAATAATCCAATTTGGAAAATTTATTGGATTTCCCGTATTTAATCATTACACTTCTTATTCTGTAATCCACTTACTCTAAAGATTAGATCATATTTATGTAACAAACTAACCATAAACTGAATTCCTTGGTTGGATATCAAATATACAAATATAAAATTAAATCAAACAAAATGTCATAAGTATAATCTTTCTATTTTATTATAGCAGATAATATATTTTCTATTAAATACCTAATAAATGACAATACTATTTATCAAATATTTATAATATTAACTTAAAAAAGCTTTATATATAAAATCTTTAATTACTCCATTATTTTTATATTTGTCGATCAATTTTACATAATTTTCTTCTCTAATATAAATAACATCACCCGTAAGTATGGAAAGAGCACAACCTTTCCATTTTTCTAAGAATTCTTCCAAAACTTCCAAAGAAAATTTATACTTATAAAGAAATTTAATTTCTCTTAGATTAATTGGTGATGAACTAATTAATACTTTTAATATTTCTTTTCCATTTTCCAAAAATTTTTCTTCAGTCCCTCTTTCATTCATACATATAGCTATTGATAATGACTTCAAATTTTTACAAATTTTTAGTAATTTTTCAAATTCAGCAAAATGCTCCTCCAATGGTGGAAATGCAAGAGACAAAGATTCAATCACAGGACAATTTTCATAAACTTTACGAATATAAAAGAGAGAATCATCGTTAAGATCATCTATATAATCCTCAAGATAGGATCCTAATGAAATATTCTTTAGATGTCCTCCACTATTTCCAATTATAATAGACGCTGCTCTTAAATTGTAATAATCCATTCTAAAGATCTCAAGATCACGGTAAACAAACATTTTTAATTGTTCAACATCAACATCATACCATTCAGTTATCAACGTTTTTAGTTTATGAAGTTTTGGGAGTACCATTTGCAATGTGTGACCAATATGATTATAGAAAAATGTAAAATGATTTATAGTATCAGCCTTTTTTTCTAATGCAAGAAGAATTTCTTTGTAAGGATCTGATCCAGGACCATAAACTTCATAATCATCTCTCCACTCAAAATGCTTTAAATTTTTCTGAACTTCAATTAATTTAGCAACACAATGATAAACTTTTGGTTCTACATTATCAATGATGAGTCTTTGTATATGTTGACATAGTCTTGCTAATCCATAGAAGTATGAAGAATCTATAGATGTGTCACATTCTAACTCACATAGTGGTTCAAAAAGTAATCTAGCTTCTGGAAAGTAAAATATTTGATGTTTAATAGATCTCATATCAAAATACTTTAATTCTGGAAATTTCTTCATAAAGAGACTATAAAATTCCTGTTGCAAAAGGAATTGATCATAAGCTAAAGAAGATCCAATGGAAGTTATAATGCTTATAGTATTTACATTAATACTTCTACAAAAAGACAAATAATCAAACAAAAGTGATTGACATGAAAATGACGGTAATCGGATTCCTTGTCTTATTAGACATTCTTTAATATCATCAGATAAATAAGAAGCGATGATTATAAATAAATAATTCTTATTATTATAATAAATATCATAACACCAAGGATTCCTCCATAAAATCGGAATCACAGTTTCACACCAAAATCTATTGACCATCAAACATGAAAAGAGAAATCTTGAATCATATTGTAATTCTTCAAATATATATAAAAGGACGTCTTTATTGAGTTTTGACATTCTTTATCCAAAAATAACGAATAAATTAAATTTTTGATAATCGAAATATGGGAAACTAGAATATATATATATATATATATATTTATGAAATAACTTTAAATATAATTTTGAATTTTTTTTTTTTTTTTTTTTTTTTAAAAAAAAAAAAAAGGATAATGAACGGCTAAAACAATGGCGAAATTTTTTTTTTTGTTTTTTTTTTTTTTTAAAAAAAAAAAGGATAATGAACGGCTGAAACAATGGCGAAATTTTTTTTTTATTTTATTTTTTTTTTTTTTTTAAAGAACGGCTGAGTCAAACTCCTGACAAATTAAATTGTTCTTGTACGACTGTGCGACCATAGTGATGATCAAATGATCGACTAATGTTTCACGACAATCAAACAGCGACTAAGCCAAACAAGAGGAGTCTTGCAAACAAATTACAAACCCATGTAAGGCTTGATATTTGCTATAGGAAATTTGAAGATTTACAATGTAATTATTGGATTGGATTGAATAAATTATTTATTCTAAGTTCAAAAATATATCTGATATTCTTCGGTTTATTTTTTTCAGTTAATCAAGGAGTGCAACGAGTGACTTCACCAAAATGTTCCGTCAACATATGATAAGTTCATTTAGTTATATTTACGCTCGGACTTAACAATGGTCTTTAGAACCGTTCCCTATAATCATAAATATGGATATCTTATTATCAGTTGTTAGTGTTGACTTGATTGGTACTTTTAACAATTCCTTAACGTTAATATAATTATAAACAATGATTAAATTTTGTAATCTAAAATTATTAAAAAATCTAATTTCTCTTAATTTAGTTGGTGCAGATCTCATCAGCGTATCTAATAATTGTTTCCCATATTTTGTGATCTTTTCATAAGTTTCGTCATTACACGCCGCGTTATATATAATTAATATTAATGACTTCAAATTTTGACAAACCTTTAGTAATTTTTCAAACTCATTAAAATGCTCTTTTGATGGCGAAAATATAATAGACAAATATTCAATTAAAGGACAATTTTCATGAATTTTACGAATAGGAATAAGAGTATTTTCATCAAAATTTTCAAAATATCCATCATTTACACCATAATACTAATAATATATAATAATTTCCTTTAGATATCCTCCACTGTTTCTAATTATATTAGAAGCTATTTTTATATCGAAATAATCTATTTTAAAGACGTCAAGATCAGGATATGCAAAAATTTATAATTGTTCTTCATTTATAGGTGATGAAATCAGTTTTCAATGTTTTAAGAAGTTTTGGAAGTACAGGATCTATTTTAGAAATTGACCCGTTATAAAACCTATCCACAAATTTAAAATACTTAAGTTCTTTTGAACTTCGATTAATCTAACAATTCCAAGATCAGCTTCTAGATTTATATCATTAACAACTCATAAAATGATTCAAAACGAAGCTTAGCTTCTGAAAGACAAAATATCTGACGTCAAATTGTGTTCACATCCAAATATTTAAATTCTGGACATTTCTTCATAAAAAGATCTGCTAAAGACCCAGTAGAGACTATAGAATTTATAATTTCTGTATCAATACTAGATAAATAATCGAACAGAAGTGATTTGTTGTAAACTGAAGGTAAATGTACTGTTTCTTGCGCAATTATTATGAATTCTTTAATATCATCAGATAAATAGGAAGCAATAATGGAAAACAAATAATTTTTATTAATGTCATAGCGCCAAGGATTTTCCATAAAATTGGAATCACATTTTCACACCAAAGTCTATTGACCATTAGACATGAACAAAGGATATCGAATCATCTTGTAATTCACTAAATATCAAGAATAAGATATCTATATTAAGTTTTGACATTCTTTGTCTAAGAAAAAAAAAATAATCACAAAGTATATATGATAATACAATATAGAAGTAAGGCGATGGATATTTTTTTAAAATAAAAACGAAAAAAAAAATATTTTATAAAAAAGAAAAAAAAATATTTATAAAAAAAATATATTTTATAAAAAAGAAAAAAATATATATTATAAAAAAGAAAAAAAAATATTTTATAAAAAAGAAAAAAAAAATATTTTTTAAAGAAACGTAACCCATCATTAATTTATATGATGATGATTGAGTTACGTACTTACGTAATTATGTTTCACAGTATCATATAATTTTTGTATAATATATATACCAAAAGTATCTGTAATCATGATATAACTTTCCTACATTACCCATTAACTTTATTATCAGGTATTAAAAAATGTTATTTAACATTTAATACATTCAAGGCTTGGTATTATAAATACTCGTCATACAATCGCATATTATGTAGTGAATACCTTTATACATATAGCTTATATATCATAAAATGTACCATTTTCTAAAATAATACGAAATTTTATTGTAAAATATTTAAAATATACCATTTTCTAAAATAATACGAAATTTTATTGTAAAATATTTAAAATATTTGGAAACTTAATATGAACAAGTCATCATTATTTTTTCCTTTTAGAAGCCAAGGTTCGTCGTAAAAATTGGTTGGATCTTCAACTTTGATAATAATCTCGTTATCTTCAAAACTTCTGATAGCGTGAAAAAGTGACACTTCCATTTTAAAGTTGCAATACTTGGAATTTATTTAATTTGTCAGTCTTAGCACGACTTTGAAATAATATACAGATGGAATTAGACTTGTTCACTATTAAAAAAGAATGTAATAAATTTTTAAGTTTTAGAACACGTAGTTACAGTTAATTGGTATTGATAAAAGAAAATAGTTACGCTTAAGAATGTTAGTGAAAAGAAAATTATTTACGAAAAAATCGTAAAAATACTTAATATTTTAGCTATTAAAAATGACATAAATAATTGCTAAATTGTTTTTATTTTTATTTTATAAGCCAAATTTATAAGAAGTATAAATTTAAAAATATTTATCATTAAAATTTAAAATCCTGTTTAATGTAATTCACAAATATATAAAATAAAAAGATAAAAAAAAAAAATAAATAATAATACTAAAATTCTTACTAAGAATTTTTTAAAAAGTTAACATTAAACAAATTTTAAATTGTAATGATGTAATATAAAAAAGTTTGAAAGACAATGTTCATATCGAAACTATACATAACGACAACTAATAAATCCTAACTATAAATATTTTACTATTAGCAATATTGGTAACGACAACTAAAACCTATAGGTTAATTTTTTTCGTTCATCATTTAAATCTAAAAACAAATAAATGATATACTACTGATTCATGATAAAAAAAACCATTACCAACCCATTAATTATAAATTAAAAATTGATATTTAATTGAGAAATATCAATTTGTAAAGATTCTGTCCAATAAATAAAAACTTTATTAGTATCTTTAATAATTGGTTCATTTTAAAAATAACAAAAATTATTACTAATACCTGTAAACTCTGTGCTTATTATATTATCATTTTGTTCGTAATAATCACTAGAATTTTTTGGCACAGGAAGATTATTAAAATTAAGCAACCTACTTGTATAAATAGCTTCTGAATGAATTTTATATGTTAATCTTAAACTAATTGCAGTTATGCCGTTATTTGATAATTTATTATATATATTGTTTTCTTCCTTAATTTGTGCTAACATTTTTGAAAATTCTGCTGGTTCATTTTTCCATTTAAATAAGGTATCTTTAATTTCTCTTGCTGTTGGTCGATTTATTGGATTTGCATCCAAGCATCTTTTAATCAAATATACAATTAATTGAGGTACTTTAATATTAAATCTTGGCCTAAGTCCTTGACAAATTTTTACTGCTAATATATCATTATGGCTTAAATTATGATATGGAGGTAATCCAGAAATAACTTCGTACATAATAATACCAAAACTATAAATATCAGCAGCCTCATTATAATTTTGTCCTCTCAAAATTTCAGGTGCTACATAGGGTAAAACACCATATACGTTATTTTCTGCATTTTCTGATGTAATATGTTTTACAGGTTTACATAATCCCATATCGGTTATAGCAATATAATATTTAAGTTTTAATATATTACCAACATGCAAATCTCGATGGATTAATCCTTTTTCATGAATAAGTTCAAGTCCAATTATAATATCATGTAAGTGAACAATCCTTTTATGCCAACTCAATTGACTATATTTTTTATTTAAATAATTTCGTAAGCTTCCATCTTTTGCATAATCTAGAACCATCATATAATTTTTTGTTTTTGGATCCTGAGTTATTCCATAAAACCCAATAATAAAAGAATTATTTATTTTACTCCTATTATGTAGCATAACCTATACGACAATAAAAATAGATAATAGAGTGTATTAATTTTTAAAATAATTTGAGAATAATTAAATTATATGTCATTACCTCATTCATAAATTCTAATGTGGCATTTTTTGAATCGTCTAAACTTTTCAGAGCTACAAACATATTTTCATTATATCTTTTCCAATTTCCATCATGACTATTCCATCGATTTATATACCCATCAATCCAAGTCGCCTTATATATTTTACCGAATCCGCCTTTTGCAATATATTTTATATTAAGAAATCTATCATAAGGTAACCATTCTAATACCTTTTTAAATACATCATAGTTATTACCATGTGCTAATAGCTGAGTATCCTGAATAAATTTATCAATATCTTCATTATCACTAGTCCAATTTACAAAATTTTGTTGGAAATGAATTATATTACATGTATAATTACATTTTTTACATTTTTCATTCAAAACCATTATATAATTTACTGTTTCTGGGTTTTGGGTTATTCCATAAAATTCATAATCTAATTTAATCTATTAATATAAAATGTTAGTAGCAATTTAAAGATTTATATTAAACAACAAATTTACAATTGTACCTTATTTACAAGTTCCAATGTAATATTTTTTGAATTATCTAAACTTTTCAGAGTTATAATCATATTTTGATTTATTCTTTTCCAATTTTGACTTTTGTCATCCCAGTTTTTCATATTTCCATCAATCCAATTCGCCTTGCATACTTTCTTTTCTGCAATGTATTTGATATCATATAATCTATCATAAGGTATCCATTCCAATACTATTTTGAAGTCTTTATGAGCTGATAACTGAGTATCTTGAATAAATTTATCAATATCTTTATTACCACTAGTCCAATTTACAAAATTTTGTTGGAAATGAACTATATTACATGTATCATTACATTTTTTACATTTATCATTCAAAACCACAAAACCATCATATAATTTTCTGTTTTTGGATTTTGGGTTATTCCACAAGATTTAATAACCTACAAAATATATAATTAAAATTTAAAAAAAAATAAAAAAAAACTCAAAATAACTAATAATTAATTATACCTCATTATTAAATTCTAACATAATATTCTTTGGATTATTTAATCTTTTCAGAATTACAATCATATTTTGATTTACTCTTTTCCAATTTTGATTTTCATTATTCCAATAACTTATATATCCATCAATCCAATTCGCTCTGTATATTTCCTTTTCTGCAATACATTTGATATCATATAATCTATCATAAGGTATCCATTCCAATACTTTATCTTTACCATAATAATAGTGTGTTGTTAGCTGAGTATCTTGAATAAATTTATCAATGTTTTTATTGCCACTAGTCCAATTTACAAAATTTTGTTGGAAGTATATTGTATCACATGTATCATTACATTTTTTACATTTTTCATTCAAAACCATCATATAATTTTCTGTTTCTGGATTTTTGGTTATTCCATAAGACTTAATAATCTACAAATATATAGTATAAATTAAATTTAAAAAAAATAAAAAAAAACTCAGAATAACTAAAAATTAATTATACCTCATTATTAAATTCTGACATAATATTCTTTGGATTATTTAATCTTTTCAGAATTACAATCATATTTTGATTTACTCTTTTCCAATTTTGATTTTCACTATTCCAATAACTTATATTTCCATCAATCCAATTCGCTCTATATATTTCCTTTTCTGCAATACATTTGATATCATATAATCTATCATAAGGTATCCATTCCAATACTTCATTATCAACATTAGTAAGATAATAATGTGTTGTTAACTGAGTATCTTGAATAAATTTATCAATATCTTTATTACCACTAGTCCAATTTATAAAATTTTGCTGGAAATGAATTATATCACATGTATCATTACATTTTTTACATTTATTATTCAAAACCATCATATAATTTTCTGTTTTTGGATTTTGGGTTATTCCACAAGATTTAATAATCTACAAATATATAATATAAATTAAAATTTAAAAAAAAATAAAAAAAAACTCAGAATAACTAATAATTAATTATACCTCATTATTAAATGCTGACACAATATTCTTTGGATTATTTAATCTTTTCAGAATTACAATCATATTTTGATTTACTCTTTTCCAATTTTGATTTTCACTATTCCATTCATATATATTTCCATCAATCCAATTCGCTCTGTATATTTCCTTTTCCGCAATACATTTGATATCATATAATCTATCATAAGGTATCCATTCCAATAATTTTTTTTTACCATAATAATTATGTGTTGTTAGCTGAGTATCTTGAATAAATTTATCAATATCTTTATTACCACTAGTCCAATTTACAAAATTTTGTTGGAAATGAATTATATCACATGCATAATTACATTTTTTACATTTATCATTCAAAACCATCATATAATTTTCTGTTTCTGGATTTTGGGTTATTCCATAAAATTCATAATCTAATTTAATCTATTAATATAACATGTTAGTAATAATTTAAAGGTTTATATTAAACAACAAATTTACAATTGTACCTTATTTACAAGTTCTAATGTAATACTTTTTGAATTATCTAAATTTTTCAGAGTTATAATCATATTTTGATTTACTCTTTTCCAATTTTGACTTTCGCTATTCCAGTTTTTCATATTTCCATCAATCCAATTCGCCCTATATACTTTCTTTTCTGCAATATATTTGATATCATATAATCTATCATAAGGTATCCATTCCAATACTTTATCATCAACATTAGAACGATAACAACGCGTTAATAGCTGAGTATCTTGAATAAATTTATCAATGTTATCATTTCCGCTAGTCCAATTTATAAAATTTTGTTGGAAATGAAATGCATTGCATGTATCATTACATTTTCCGCATATTTTATTTAATTCATCAACTTTGGCAAAGAAATCCATTTAGGATTTTTTTTTTTTTTTATAATTTTATTATTGATGAATTTAGGTCAATAAAATAACTAAAGAATGTGCGTGAGAAAAAAAAGAAAAAAAAAAATCAAGTCTTATTCGTAATGAATACCAATATATAAACAAAGTTATTGATTATTTCCAAAAACAAGCATGTTGATCATCCTGTTTATAATCCATTCTGGATTTCACCTGCGGAATGATTTTGTGGAAGAAAAATAATTATACTAACAAATAGTCATTAGACTCTTATTACCATATATTTCCAAAAACAAGCACTTCTTTTGTACAATTCCGTCAATGATGAATGGTGAAAAAAATCATAACTTAGCAACTGAAAATAAACACCCTGGTCGACTTTTCGACTTTAGTTTGGTAATAATGATCGCCACAGATCATCACTGGAATGCAAAACTTTTGCACCCGTATATGTATTTTGACCTTTTTTTAACGTGTTACATGAAGAACTATTTTTTTTTTTTTTTACCGTTTGCACTTAATGATCATTTGATAATTTTGACAATCAATATATAGAAATTAAAATGGGCTAAATTCTCAAAAATGTTTAATTTCCAAACTTACGTTAAAAGATAATACTAATTAGAAGGACCTTTAGGGAAATACAACCATACAAGCAAGTCAAATAAATCAAATAAATGTGATAACTCAAAACAAAATTAAAGTTAATGGTACAATTTTAGAATTGTTTAAAAATCTTATATCGAAATCAAGCAAATAGAATAAATATGTGAAATTTTTGTAATTTTGTCCCAATCAACTCCATATTACTACACCTTATATTAATATATTTCATGACTAGGGTATTTAATTGACTCAAAAGTTGCAATCGAGGAATTGATCAATCATGAAGGTATGCGATCGATCAAAAATCGATTGATCACGCGCATTCGAATTTTTGATCGGGGTTTTCAGTTTTGGTTGATATTTATTGGGTGATGAAATTGTGCAACTTGATCAGTGACCCGATTTTACCGACCTACAAAAAAGTAGAATTTTTGATCGCAATTTAAAAATAAGCAAAAACAAACATGTTAATTGGTGGTGGTAGGAAATTTTGCTGACCAGCCAACTCAATTCTGATTTTGATTACATGTTTGGATTGGTTATGGACTTTGTGACCAAAAATCCGAACAATCAGAATTGAACTGGCCTAATTTAAACGTCTACCAATGATTGAATTTTGTTGAAAATTGCACATTCTTTACCATATTTCGTTTTAAATTTCAACCTACTTTACTATGTTTTGTATTAATTTATAATTTTATTACAACTCAAAGTATTTTTTTTATGCAGAAATTAGTTTATTTATGCACCATATTTTCATGATCGAATCAATTTGGATAAGTTTGATCGATCAAATTTGTCAATTTTAATCGATCAAAAATTAGTTCGATTAAGACCAACAAAATTAAAATTACTAATTAAAAATTTATAGCAAATGCTTTCAAGGACATCCTTAAATATATTATATTTTTAAGAGCATCCTTAATTTTGGCTATAAAAGATTCCATATAGCACCTTTAATTGATTCATTTATAATAAACACATATATTATTTATTTTCCCAATTACATCAAATGAACTAGAAAGAAGTGCTCACTTTTATTTTGCACAAAAGTTTCGGATTCCTAGTTATATTTAGCCAAAAGAGTAACACATTTCAATCTCACTTTAATATGACATTGATATTTTATTATAAATCGTAATATACTTAAGTAAATTAATAAATTAAAAATCTATTTGATTAAATTTTTTTTTTTATTATTTTGATAATTATCTAATTATCAGAAAGGATATTATTTATAATAATACAAAGAAAAAAAACCTTTTCGCCGATCATTCGTCCAAAATAAAATATGAACTAAATGAAGAGGGAGGTTGTTGTAAAAATTTTCTTCTCCCGTGTACTTTATCAAACTAGCTTTATAATACATTCATAATTTTCTAGTTAAAATAACAGTTATTCGCCAAAAAAATATTAGAAAAAGTACTGATCCCTTTTATCAAGTAAAAAACTATAAAAACTGGTGGTATGAAAGTTTATAAATGAAGGGCGGTCCTAAGGGCTTCTGCAAGTTAAAGACAGTTTCCACCGGACACCTATTATTACAGCTTTAGCATAATGAGGAAAACACTTTTTGTGGACGTCAATCAAAGGAATAAATTCATTCTTCCTGTTACAAATTAAGAAGATCAGACATGCGGAAAAAGGACCAATAATAAAAAATCATTGATTCATGTATTTAGAAAGTAAATATAAGGACAAAATAGTAATAAAAAATTAGAAGTAATCGGAAACGGTTAAATTATACCGATAACGGGCGACAGTAGAACAAAAAGCCGATACTGACACCGTTAGTCACGAAAACTCACTAGATCAAAAACAAGCGATTAATGACAATAAAGACGAAAGGCTTGTAATGAATCCTCAAGAGATCGCTGAATAATCAACCTTGTGATGACTCACACGTATAAGTTAGGCTTTTGATCAGCAAAAATAAAATAGTTTTTCGTTCTTTTTCGAAATCTGTCTGCTCTTTGGCAAGGACACGATCAAACGGGATTAGAAACGGAATAAGTAACATTTCCAAAATAAAGAAAATCTAAAGCGTTAATTGTATTCAAAGGATAAGAAGTAAATAAGAAATATAGTTACGATTCAAAGGATCGGAGATATAACATTAGTTGATATTACATGTTTTAAAACTAACAATTACATATTTCTTGTAAGAAAATAATTTTATTTCATAGGTAAGATTAGGGACGTACTAATTCATAAAAGCATGGAAGATTAACAGAATGAAATGCATCGCATTAAATTAATGAAGCCTAGTAGTTTCTGAAAAAAAAGTTTTGATGTTCAATTATTGTAAAAACGTACCTATTCAATATTATTTCCTTTCCTTTTCAATTGTTCCCTTTCGTATAATACGATACTTTATTGATAAAAGTAACAAAAGAAATTCGGTTTTTTTTTCACCAATGGAATGTATTGTGATACAATATATCATCACCAGAATTATTTATTTTCAATCACATAATAATAAAATAATAAACCCACAAAGTCATTTGCTTCTATTTATTAGAAAATTCAATATTATTTATATTATTTTGAAAAATATATATTTAACAATTTTGAAATTTTAAAATTATAAAAAATGTGTATACTATATATTAAAGTCCATATCTTCAATGTTCATAAAATTTTCACATCTAAAATCTTTAATTACTCCATTATTTTTATATTTATTAATCAATTTTACATAATTTTCTTCTTTATAAACAGATTGACCTGTAAGTATGGAAAGCGCACAACCTTTCCATTTTCCCATAAATTCTTCCAAGGCTTCCAAAGAAAATTTATAATCATGAAGAAATCTAATTTCTCTCAAATTAGTTGGTGATGATCCAATTAACGATTTTAATAATTCTTCTCCATTCTCTAAAAGTTTTCCTTCAGTTCCTATAACATCCATACATATAGCTATTGATAATGACTTCAAATTTTTACAAATTTTTAGTAATTTTTCAAATTCAGTGAAATGTTCCCTTGATGGTGAAAATGCAAGAGACAAAGTTTCAATTGAAGGACAATTTTCATGAACTTTACGAATAAAAATGAGCGAATCATTATCAAAATTATCTATAATGTCATCAGGGTAATAAGGTCCTAATAAAATATTCCTTAAATGTCCTCCGCTGTTTTCAATTATAATAGAAGCTGCTTTCAAATTGTAATAACCTGCTCTAAAGATCTCAAGATCACTAAACACGCACATTTTTAGTAGCTCTTCACTAAAATGATCAAATTGAGTTATCAATGTTTTTAGTTTATGAAGCTTTGGGAGTACCTTTTGCAATGTACAATCAATATAATGGAGGATAAATATTAAATGATTGATGGTATCCGCCTTTTGTTCTAACGCAAGAAGAATTTCTTTGTAAGGATAAAGATCAGTTCCAGGAATAAAAAAATTAATATCATCCTTCCATTCAAAATATTTTAAATTTTTCTGAACTTCAATTAATTTAGCGACACTATTATAAACTTTTTGTTCTACATTATCGATGATAAGTCTCTCTATATTTTGACATAACCTTGCCAACCCATAAAAATATGAAGAATCTATTAATGTGTCGCATTTTAACTCACAAAGTGATTCAAAAAGAAATCTAGCTCCTGGAAAGTAAAATATTTGATGTTTAATAGATTTCATATCCAAATACTTTAACTCTGGTAATCTCTTCATAAAGAGACTATAAAATTCTTGTTGTAAAAGAAATTGATTATAGACTAAAGGTGTTCTAATAGAAGTTAAAATATTTATAATTTTTACATTAATACTTCTACAATAAGATAAATAATCAAACAAAAGTGATTGATATGAAAATGACGGTAGTTGAATTCCTTGTCTCATCAGAAACTCTTTAATATCATCAGATAAATAAGAAGCGATGATTATAAATAAATAATACTTATTATTATAATTAATGTCATAACACCAAGGATTTTTCCATAAAATCGGAATCGTAGTTTCACACCAAAGCCTATTGACCATTAGACATGAAAAGAGAGATTTTGAATCATTTTGTAATTCTTCAAATATGTAGAAAAGGATATCTTTATTGAGTTTTGTCATTCTTTATCCAAAATAGAGAAAATTTCTTGAAATAAATCAAATTTTTAAATAATTAAAATATTTTTTTTTAAAAAAGATAAACTAAAATATAATTTAAATAATGGTGAAATAATTTTTTTTTTTAAAAAAAAAAAAAAAAAAAAAAAAAAAAAAAAAAATAAACTGCAGAGTCAATTGTTCTGTACGATGTGCGACCATAATGATGATCAACTAACAGCTAATGTTTCACGACAATCAAACTTTACGCCAAGTAAATTACAGGGGTCTTACCCATGTTTGATAAGAAGAATATAGGAATAAAATAAATGTTTTTATAGCCTGTCATCTGGATATACATTTTTGTATATCCGAATGACTACTTTCGCACACGCAATGACAACTTTTGCATATATACTCAAATTATAACTTTTATTTAATTAGGTAATAACTTTTATTATATTCACGTATAAAAATAATCATTTGAATGTACAAATTTTGTTTTTAAGGTGGGTCCGTTATGTTGATCTTTGCATATTTAAATAATAACTTCGGCATATTCAAATGTGCAGTATATTCAAATGAACACTTTTATATGTACTATAAGTAACTCTATATTGTATTCGAAAATATAAAAATATACTGTATATTCAGATAATAAATTTTGTATATAATTTTTGTGCCTGGGCTGGGTTTTACGTTTAATGTTGGTTATAAATGCATGCTTCTTTAAGTCTATGCAATATTTATTTTAAGTACAAATCTAAATTCTTCGGTTATTTTTTTTTTTAGAATAGAGTGTGACGAGGGATTATGCAAAGGTTTCACAAAGGCTTCGCCAAAATGTCCGTCTGTCCACCGCATTTAGTTGCACTCGCGATCAACGAGTTCCCCTATCAGCTATTATATCCATAAATATGAAACAGATTTCTCCATTTCTAAGAATTCCTTTGGCAATCTAATTTCTCAAATTCTTGGTGCCGCCTAATACTTTTAACAATTCCATTATTTAATTGATGTAATTAATAATAATGACTAAATTTAATAGTTGTTATTAATTTTTGAATTCAGTAAAGAGCATCTTCAAAAGTAAAACGAGAGTAATAAACATCAACCAAAGGATGGTTGTTGTGACCTATTAAGAAATTATTTGGGCAAATCAAGTGGGTTTTTGATCAGCAAAAATCATCATTGGGTGATGGAAAGAGATAATTAGGATAGACATATGTCTTGAGTTAATATTACAGAAATAGGGGCATTAGAATAGACGATATGCATCACGGGCTACGTCCCGATCTTGTATTTAGTTGGCAAAAGTATTGTTAACGCGCACGTGATTTTTTTTATTTGGAGTGTTATGCCGAATTTTAGACGGTGACAAATATCATGATCAAGCTATTGTCCGAAAAAGAGAAGCTTTGCACAGTCGCCGTTCAGATTGTCTTTGATATCTCTAGCAAACGCAAAGCAAACATGAGGACAATATCGATAAAATATGAGAAATTGTGACAAGTTATCGAAGCCCTTATTGTTGGTGAATATGAAAGTCATGGCGGGCGTGGAGGAGTTGACGGGAATGAAAAGGGTAAAGTTATTGAGCAATCTCACGGAGGAATAGATAAGCAACTCATGTATTAATGTTTAACTAACTCTGATGAATATTAATTTGACATTATCATACACGTCTGTATGACATTAAGAGCTAGTAAAACCAATAACTTGAAAATTATTATTTTTTTATTGCAGAGGATTCATTACATATTCATAAACCACAAGTTGATAAATTTTTTGCTAATATACATTGAGCGTCTTCACAAATTGCGTGATTGAGATTAAGATTGAGATTAAGATCGAGATTAAAGGTTAATCTGGTTTCACGAAAAATGTGATTAAGATTAAGACTAATCTCAAGCTAAAATTTCATATGTAATTTCAATCTTGCTCACTGAGTAATATTAGGAATGAAAAATTAATTATCATGAATTTTTCTAATGTAATATCTTAATTTCAGTCGAATTTATGATGGATAACTAAATTCTGGCCAATTTAATACTTTAATAAATTCAATCATAATTAATTTTGTGAAGTAAGATTGAACGTTAATCTTAATCTCAAGCTAATCCTAATCTTAATCCTAATCTGATCCTAATCATGCAATTTGTGAAGACGCTCATTGTCAATATAAAA
The DNA here is from genome assembly GCA_015698045.1 of Rhizophagus clarus. Classification (NCBI taxonomy): domain Eukaryota; kingdom Fungi; phylum Glomeromycota; class Glomeromycetes; order Glomerales; family Glomeraceae; genus Rhizophagus; species Rhizophagus clarus. Next base: position 418,948 of record BLAL01000357.1, on the reverse strand, counting down.
AATTATCGCTAGTCAGATAGAATGGGTTAAACGTTTTTAATTTACCGTAAAGGAGGATTAATTAGGAATTATGTAATATTACATTTAAGCCTTCTTGCATAATTTTTTTTATGAAGGTGCGGAAAGGTTAGAATAATGACTCTTTTCTAGTTTGTTTAACAAATTATTGTTCCATATTGTTATATACGTTCTCAATCACGATACCATATTTTTAATGCCTCAAAGAGTTTCTTTAATGGTTCTTTATAATGTTTCATTTCGTCGGTAAATTGCATCTTTTCAAATCGTTCTTCTGCTTCTGGCAAGGTGTCTGTTTGATCATGGAATTCAATGTTACTTTCTCTTTTCATTTTATACAACTTCTCGAAATCATCAGTTGACATTTGAACCTCATTTAGCGTTATCTTCAACTGCGAAATATATTCTTTATCTCGGCTTCTAAAATTTGCCATTTCATAAGACGTCTTTTGATCAAAAGCACCTAATAGTTTCGCCCAACCACGCACGTCATTATTCGGTGCATTATATCTTCCTTCTACTTGAGTAAAAAATTTTGTAATCCAATCTCTTAAACAGTAAATTTCTTTACTCTTTAATGAATCTATTACTTTATCAGTGAGTTTATGAGTATCTCCTATGATTTTATCCTTATCTTCCATAATTCCAGAAATTCGGTTGAAGTTAGTGCCTAAAGGTTGAACAGTTTCAGCACCATTATTACAAGTGTTGAGTATTATTCTTTCTATAAGCTTTTCATATTCTTTATTTTCATTCTTTAAACGTTTATCAATGGCTGAGGTTTTTTCCTTCAAAATATTAAAATTTTCACGGTAACTATCAGCGGTAATGGTCATAGTTAATTTTTATGCGATATTGATAAGCTTACGTATCAAGTTAATTGAAGATAAAAATCCGTAAACAATTATAATTAGCAAATTCTAGCTAGTTTTGAGGAAAAAGGGTTGCAAGAGTTTTTAAGAGAGTTTGAGAGTTTATATATACTTTCAGTACGCGTGGAATGAATAATACGGTTTTACCATTACTCATTAGAATTTTTTGGTAGTACGAATGACTAATGTGGCTTTGTGTGATTGCAGTAACGTCCTGTGATGTAAGATTTTCACGTGTAAAACTTTTTTTACGAGCCTAAACGTTATGGACTCGTTTAAAGAAACCCGCCTATCGAAGTTTGAAAAATTATTGAGTCCAGACGAGACACTTCAATTAAGATATATACGAAATATATCTTGTTTGGTTGTGGCTGTGCATTTGCCTTCAGAGCTTTCATAGTTTGATAAATTTTTTGAGAATAAAAATAACTGAAAAAATCTTTCATTAAAAATATTTACAATAATTGACTCATAAAATTTTGATAGAATTTACTTTAGATGATTTCTCTAATTATCGCTTATAATAGGTTAAAATATTTAATTAATTTTTGATAAAAAGTCAAAAAATTAGTTCATTAATTAGTTGTTCGTGATAGTAGAACATCTATTTTTTTTTTTAATTCAATTCTTATTGAGTTATCCGTCCGTCATCTTCGAATTCATATTTTCATTCGAAATGTTTTAAATTCTTCCGGTCTTCAACTTGTTTAACATAGAATCTCATCAAATTCAAAATTTTTATAAGCAATTGTGTGTATGATGCATTACATCACTACTAGAATTATTAATTAATAAGCTGCAAATGTGAAAATTAGATAACAAATTACTTAATAGACCACTGTATATTAATAGTCATTTATTTATAATTATTATAATATAAATACTTAAATGAAATACATTTCTATATAATGTTTACTATATTATTAATTTTCGACCAAATATAAACTAACTAATAACTAATTTAAAATTTATAATAAATATGGTAATACATAGTATTCATAACTTAGTCCTTGTTTTATTACATTCATAGAAGATTCACATCTAAAATCTTTTATTATTCTATTATTCATATATTTATTAATCAATTTTATATAATTTTCTTCATAAATAGGCTTACAAGTAAATATGGAAAGTGCATGACCTTTCCATTTTTCTAAGAATTCTTCAAGGATTTCCAAAGAAAATTTAAAATCATAAAGAAATCTAATTTCTCTTAGACTAATTGGTGATGATCTAATTAATATTTTTAATAATTCATCTTCATTCACTAAAGAATCTTCTTCAGTTACTTCACATATAATTAATAATATTGACTTCAAATTTTTACAAATTTTTAGTAATTTTTCAAACTCATTAAAATGTTCCCTTGATGGTGGAAATACAAGTGATAAATATTCAACTAAAGGACAATTTTCATAAATTCTACGAATAAAAGTTAGGGAATCATCATTAAAATTACTTATATGATTATAATTAAAGTTATAAGATCCTAATAAAATTTTCTTCAAATGTCCTCCACTATTTTCAATTATAATAGAAGCTGCTTTCAAATTGTAACAATCTATTTTAAAGATCTCAAGATCATGATAAATACACATTCTTAACAGTTCTTCATTAAAATATTTGAAATCATTAATTATTAATGTTTTTAGTTTATGAAATTTTGAAAGTACTTTTTGCAACGTGCGATCTGCATTATTCGCAAAGTATATTTTTAAATGATTGATGTTATCTGCCTTTTTCCCTAATGCAAGAAAAATTTCTTTATAAGATTCTCTAGAATTATAATTACTATAATCAGGATTACACCGGTAAAATTCGTCTATCCATTCAAAAAATTTTAAATCCTTTTGAACTTCAATTAATTTAATAATTCCAGTATTAGCTTTAGTGTATGTTTTATTAAAAATGATGAGTCTCCGTATATAATGAGAAATACGTGCTAATTCATAAAAGTATAAAGGGTCATCAGATGTATTACATTTTAATTCATAAAGCAATTCAAAACGAAGCTTAGCTTCTGGGAAATGAAATATTTGATTTTCAATTGATCTTATATCCAAATACTTCAATTCTGGACATTTTCTCATAAAGAGACCATAAAATTCTTCTTGTAAAAGTAATCGATTAGTTGCTGAAGATAATCCAGTAGAAATTATATATTTGATAATATTTATATTAATACTTCTACAGAATGATAAATAATCAAATACAAGTGATTTCCATGAAATTGACGGTAAATGTTTTAATTGTTTTACCAGAGATTTTTTTATATCATCAGATAAATAAGAAATAATAATTGCAAATAAATATTTTTTATTATAATAATTAATATCATAACACCAAGGATTCCTCCATATAATTGGAATCACAGTTTCGCACCAAAGTCTATTGACCATTAGACATGAAAAGAGTGATTTCGAATCATCTTGTAATTCTTCAAATGTTAAAAAAAGAATATCTTTGTTGAGTTTTGACATTCTTCATTAAAATATTCTATTATAACTGGTTATTATCGGAAATATAATTTATTTTGTAAGATTGAAATTTTTCAAAAAAAAAAAAAAAGTTTAAAATTAATGGAAACTTAATCCTCAAATATTAATGAATTATCGGAGCGAAATTCCGGATCATTCTGTGTAACGCACCAAATATTGCGCCAGTTGCTTGATTTGGCATTGCCGCTGATACACACACTGTGATACTACAGCGATTTTCTTATTAGCAATGTGAACCTATTACGTAACGAATACACAGTTTAAAAATGTAAAAATGATGGAATAATTAATCTTCTTTATAAATTCATTACAAAAACAATTCAAAAAATTGCATAAATAGAATAACTTGAATTTAATCCAAAATTCAAAATAATGCTTTAATTTGGCCAATGATATATATCAACAGCTCCGTTCCCAAAGATTTCTCTAAGACAAAACATTCAAAGAAAATTAGAAAATATACTTTAACAATTTCATGCGAAAATTGAATGAAATGAAAGTTTTAGCAGCAACTCATAAAAACACGCACTTATACTAGACATATTGATTTTCTGTTTAACAAAATCCCCCTCAAAAATTCTATATTATCTTTAAAATTTTGATTTTATATCGGATATGATTAAAAAAAATTTTTTATTAAATACTTTTTATTAATTACTTGACTATAATACAATATATAAAAATTAGCAGCACATACTATTCATACTACATACGTATATGATTAGACACTGGACGAATGAGATTTTGGTAAGAAATCAGTTCTTAACGAAAGGTTTTCTAATTTTTCATTTTTTCCTTTTATTAACCAGACGGTTGTTTCTTCTGGCTTCTTTAGACGCGTGAGAATTTAGTGGGTGGGTTTTTCTTTGAGTCATCTATTTTAATGAAACGTTGATTAACGTTTTAATCTTTTCTTTTTAGGTGAGTCTAGGCGCGTGGGACAGATAAGTTCCGAAGAAATTTTAATAAATAAAATAGTTTTTTTTATAGGAACTTCGGCTCAAACTCAATTACGGCAGGATTGGGTAAGGTTTAAAAATAATTTGAAACCCTTAAAAAAACGTTTTTATTAATGTTTTCTTCTTTTATATAGGTCCCCAGCTCATATATTTAGCGTAGAGAATCTTTGAATTTTCTTTTTGTAACTTTGGACATAGCAGACCATCAGAAATGTAAAGTTTTGTCATGAAACTTTGTTTTTTTTTTTGATTTTCTAAAAAAGAAAAAAACGTTTTTTGTCATTCTTCTATTTATTTTTATAGGATTCGGGACCTATCCACTGAATGATTGAGTTTCACATGTACTATTGTAAACTAAGTTTCATTTGTATTTTCGAAGTTAGATTTTTGTAATTTTTTTTTTTTATTTTAATAAATTTTAATAACTATTTGCTTTTTTCTCATTTTTTAGACGGTTAGTTTTTTAGTTCTTTGGAATTTGAGCATATAGAGTTTCGCATCACTTTTATGAAAATTTCTACTCTTTCGTAAAGCGTTTATTAACGTTTCTTGTTTCCCGTTTTTTTAAACAGATTGTTCTTCAGTACATGGGAATTTGGTAGATGTTCTTTTCTTTGAACTACTTTTCTAACAAAAACGTTTGCTAAAATTTCGTTTTGATTTTTAAGATGTGTGGGATTATTTCTTTTTTAGACAGCCAGCTCTTCACCTAAACTCAGAGAAGGAAATTACAACAATAATTATGCCTCTTCAGGTCTCCCTAGATCTCTTTGGACGGGTTGGATTTTTGGATTTCGGTAACAGGTAAGATTTTTTTTCCTTTAATTTGTTTATATTGATGAATGGTTACTCACACTTCATTTTTTTTTTTTTTTTTTTTTTTGGTCGACTTTTTTTGACTTCTTCATCCGAAAATTACCCTATGATCACTCTACGTTAGATTATTATCTGATTCAATGCTAATCTTCTTATAAAAATTTATTGCAATATTAAAATGATTTAATAGCTTATTGTTTAATTAACACTTATATATTTAGTATTTAATTTGCATTGAACTTTTCAAAACCCTACTTTACGTTAATTACATTGAATTTATATAAGGAAAATTTTGAGATACTTATGAAAGATTTTGAGAGACCTTTTTTTTATTTTTCTTTGATAGTATTGGCGTCTAAGTCAAAAAGATGAAATATGGTGAAAGAAAATTTTACGCCAAGTAAATGCACAATGAAAGGAAGAAAATTGATCGCAGGGAAATGGAGAAGTGTATGCAGAGAAATTTAAACGAAATATAGAGGATTGAAAGTGTAAATAAATCGTTTGATAAATAAATCGACAAACATTTAGTTGTGCCAACTACTAAAAAGAAGGAAGCCGAAGGAATAGTTGAAAGGAAGTAGAACGAATATAATGGTTATCCATTAGACGGGAAGCGAATCCATTACTGAGGATAAGGTTAATAACTACAATTCTTTATTCTGTTGGAACACATCTAAAAATTCAGTTTGGAGATGTTGGATCAATCAGGATATCGTTGATCATGAACGCTGTGAGAAAGCCCCAAATCGAGCAGTTGGTATAAGTCGGAGATCCTCGAAGTCAACATCCTACATTAATTTTAGGCAATTTTACATTAGACAATTAATTTATAATGTATTACCAATTAATAAATTTACAAAAATTTTACAATTAATTTCCATTAAACATACATGTTTTAAAATATATTTAAAATATTATAATTAATAATATCATACCAAATATTATACGACAAGACCAATACTGAGTATCTTATTTTGGTTTATATACAATGTATTGCGACATTAATTTTACAATATATTTAGTTATTAGCAAAGTATATGCAAACCCAACATAAGAAAGAATTTATTAACAATACATACATGAAACAAGAATGAATTAAAAGCAGTTCTAGACAGTTCTAGGCAAAATTTATCTCTAGGCGGGAGTATTATTAGAGGTAATGGTATTGGTAAAGAAGGGAGTGACAAAAGTATTATCAGCGATAATGTTGGCAGAAATATTTATAGTGTTGAAGTTGGTAATGATGATAGTTGCAAAGGAGATGTTGGAGATGTTAGTGGCTGTGAAACCGCATGAGGGAGGAAAGTGCATAGAACAACATTTATATTTAATCTAATCCGCAAAACTGATCTGCTGTGCGAATCATGGAATAAATTACTACAGAAAATTTTTATATTTCTTTTTCTAAACTCTAGTACAAAAAAAAAATGAATCCAATATTTTTTTTTTTTTTTCAATTGGTAAATGCATTATTTTATTGATCATTTATGTAAAAGAAACATGCATCAAAATTAAAATACATTAGAAAAATAAATAAGCTTTACTATATACCAATAAACGTGGACTAAAAGTACTATATGCTAAACTAAATATCTACTTTTCTATAATTCATGTTGATATCTAATGTAAATATATCCCAAATTTTCATTTTTTTTCCGTAGAGATTTTTACCAATTATTCTCTATGTATTTTCGTCTATTTTTGTTTTTAATTATTTTCGAATTTTTTTGTTTACATTTATCTTTTTTAATATTTATCCTTACTTCGAGAGTTTTGTTGATAATTCGTTCTTCGTCTTTTCTTATCTATTTTACTTATTCCTAACGATTTTTCAATCCCGGCTATCGTGTTACATCTTTTATTCCAAATATCTTTTTGTATCGATGATAGACATTTCGATTTTTATTTTGAGTGATTGCAATAACGACGTTAGTTTTTTACTAACTATGGATCTACTAATTTCAGCTAAAACATTTTCGCTGGTGATTATATCCGATTTCTCTGTTATAAAGTTTCGTATTCTGTCTAATTTTTCTTCATCAATTTTTTCGTTTGCTATAGGTTCTTGTTTCCATAAAGTCAATTCGTTATCGAAAATCTTTAATAATGTCGTATCATTTTTAGGATAATGCCAAATATGGAGCCAATCTTATCTATTAAATTACATCGTATACACTTTGACGAGTCTATTCTATATACTCCTTGTTTGTAACATATCTCATATGTTGGTAAAATTTTCAAAAATTTTTTTATCTAAAAGATCTGATCATGTTATTTTTTTTGTTCGTTGCGTTATTTTTAAACTCAATTAAATTATTTATTAGTTTAAACGTAATATCCCAATTCACTTTGCTATAATTTTTCCTATTATGATATCTCTTGTCCAACTGTTTCTTAATAGTTCCGCTTTGAATTCAGCGTTATTCATTCGTTTAGCGATAGATCGATATTGTCCTTCTATAATTATCCATCCACCTTATGATATACTCGTCAATCGCTATATTATCAAATTTAGATCAATTTCAATTAAGTTATCTTGTTCTTTAATAATTTCTTTTTCCATTGTTACTAATTTTTCTTCGATATCTACATCTTCGTTGTTATTATCTTTCTCATTCTCTCGTATCCAAATGGCATCACTTACTTCGTATAAAGCCGCAAGCCGCGAGGAACTTTAAGTAAATATAATTTGCATCGTCGTATTGTTTTCTTTCACTTTCGTTCATCCATTAATTAATTTGTTCCAAACATTTTCTTTTATATTGAATATTCCACACACACTTGTTGGAGAATGAATCCAATATTATATATGAATATTTAAATGATGATTAATTCTCACATGATATATTAAATATCTGATATGATCTGATTGGCTATAAACATGTGACGTATTTTTTAATGCAACAAAAGCGAGATTTAACGTTAATGTACATCGCATTTCCTAATTAAATTTTATTTTGCATTTGATTTGGGAACGCTATTAACGTTCCTTTTCCTTTCTTTTTCTTCAGGAATGGACTTTGACTTCAGATTTTGGCTTTAGGGTGAGTATTTGCATTTGTTTTTTTGTTTCTTTTTGTTTTGTTTTTGATTTAGGAACGCTACTAACGTTCCTTTCCTTTCTTTTTCTTTAGCATTCAAGATTTCTGTTTTGGAGTAAATATTTTTGTTTTTTGTTTCTTTTTTGATTTGGGAACACTATTAACGTTCCTTTTCCTTTCTTTTTCTTTAGGAATAAACTTGGATATTACTGAACTCAAGATTTCGGTCTGGAGTATTTTTTTTGTTTTTTTTTTTTAGTTTTTGATTAGGAACGTTACTAACGCTTCCTTTCCTTTCTTTTTCTTTAGGGATAAACTTGGATATTACTGGACCCAAGATTTCGGTATTGGAGTGATGTTTTTTGTTTCTTTTTCTTTTTTAATTTAATTTTCTTTTAATTTGAAACACTACTAACGTTCTTTTTACTTTTTCTTTAGGAACGGACTTGAACTCCAGATTTCAGCTTTGGGGTAAGTATTTGCATTTCTTTTTTAGTTTGAGAACACTATTAACATTTCTAATCTTAACCTTCATTTTTGCGTTTTTTATTACCTTTGTGTTCTTTATCTTTGGGATGTAATTACCCTTTGATCATAACCTTGATTTTCGCGTTTTTTATTGACTTTTGTGTTCTTTATCTTTGGGATGTAATTACCCTTTGATCTTAACCTTGACTTTCACGTTTTTTATTGACTTTTGTCTTCTTTATCTTTTATTCTTGGAATGTAGTTTGAAGTCACTAAAAATAAATAAAAAAATCGTGTTATAACATCAAAAAAATTAATCAAAAAAATTTATGTATAGTGAAAATTATTACTTGTGTATGTGATGGTTAGTAAAACCTCGTGAGATCTAAATATGTCGCATCCTGGGGTGGGCTAGATATAAATTTACCTTTTTAATACAATAAAATTTTATTATTTGCAGCGATAAGCGCGCATTCTATATTCTGAAATTTGGTGATGCAATAATTTGACAACTACTATGCTTAAATAAAAATAAATATGAAAAACAACAAATGAATACGAATAACACCAATTTATGAACATATAAGTAAAAAATCTATTTATGATTTACCGTACTTCTACCGCGTAAAATAACTCGATTTCTTTGTACATAATTTTCAAATCATATGGACAGATTTATGATTTCACCAATTTACCCATCATGTTGATTGTTCGATGACATATTAAGACAGATTGGATTTTATTATTGAAAATTTCTGTTCTCAGATTAATTATAAAAAATTTGGGAAACGGTGGTACGCTAAATAATTTACCTAAATACCCTAACCCTAATACCCCTAAACGGCCAAACCTAACCCTAATTCTAACGGGTAAATTAGTAATTTATTGTGACAATTAACAATTTCATAATATATGAAATTTTTAGAAAGAACAAATTTACGATTTGACTGCAATGTAGGAGAACCTATTCTCTATAATCGTACAACTATTTGCCGTTTTCGAAATTATTGTCAAAATCCAACTTTGCGAGGTTTTATGTGATTTTGTGCATTACTGAAATATGAGACATATATGATATATCCGCTGTTTGTAATAAATACAAGTTAACTGCATAATAAAATATGGTGTCAAATATAATCAATATCGATTATTGATTGAGTTGATCAATTAGATCACGAAGAGTCAAATTTTATGTTGATAGCATTAAATTGATTAGGATAATCATTTAGATTGGATAATTAGATAGTTTTGTTTTTACAGGATAAGTCAATTATTTTATAGATGTATTTTTTTATATGACTACGTCGGTTATATTAATTTGACCGATCTAACTTGGCAATTAATAATAATAAAAAAAAAGATCACGATCAAATAATTTATCGTAACATTCTGTATAACTTTGAAACTATTAGCCAAAGATATCATGAAAGTACTTAAAATAATTATCATTAACAGGGAAAATTTTAGCCATTCTAGCCATGTTTGAATAAAAAATTTAATTCAACAAAAGTAAAAATTTTATTAATTGTATAGTGATAGTATTTGATGAAAGTCTTACTTTTCATTATTATATTAATGAAAAAGTACTCCGGCCCTGCCACAAAGGGACTTCCTAAGAAGTGTACTATGCTCCACCCTATATATATAAATCACGCATAGCGCCATGCCGCTCCACCCAACCGGTCCTATCGCAGGACTGCAGCAAAAGCTGGTACCCACAAGCTTACTAAATGTAAGCGCCTATGCTCCAACCCTCGCATAGTGCTATACCGCTCCAAATAGTTCCCAGCTAGCCCTTTCCGTTTTTCGTTCGGTTTCTTCCTTTCGTTTCATTTTTCGTTTCGATCCTTCATTTTGTTCCGATTTCTCTTCATGTTTCTTCCCTTCTTCATGTTTCTTCTGTTCTTCATTTCTTTTCATTTCTTGTCTTCTTTCCGTTTCTTTCATTTGTCTTCTTTCGTTTCATTTGGCTTCCTTCCGTTTGCCCTTCATGCTTCTTGACTACTTTATATTTCTGAAATTTAATTACTTCCAGAATATATTTGAAATAGTTAAAAGAAGGTTTTTAAAAAACTGAAGTTATAATTGCATAATGTATGTATATAAAAAAAAAAAAATTTACATTGGTTAGTTAACACAGGATGGCACTTCTTCAATTTGCCTTCTTCACGTCTAGTTTGCCTTCTTCGTTTCGCTTAGCTTCTTCAATTAGTTTGTCTTTACGCTCCGTCTGCCTTCTTCATGTTTCGTTTGGCCTAATTCGTTTGCCTTTACGCTTCGTCTGCCTTCACGCTTCGTCTGCCTTCTTCATTTCGTTTGCCTTCTTAAATTCGCCTTCTTCACGTTTCGGTTGCCTCTTTCTTCATTTCGGTTGCCTGCTTCAATTAATTTGCATTCACATTTCATTCGTCTTCTTTGCCTTCTTCATTTCATTTGCCTTCTTCATTTCATTTGCCTTCTTCATTTCATTTGCCTTCTTCATTTCATTTGCCTTCTTCATTTCATTTGCCTTCTTTAATTAACATTTGCCTTCTTCAATTCGTTTTTCTTCACGTTTCGTTTACCTTCTTCTATTAGTTTGCTTTCACGCTTCATTTGCTTCTTAAATTCGTTGCCTGACTACCATTTGTAATAAAAGACGAGCCAGTCCATTATCACTCCAATCAGCCCTAGCTTGATATCGGTTTACACAAGCAATGGACTTTGTTTTCCTGCTAACTCTAGCCATTTGTTAAAATTTAAAACTTTAAAATTTTCGCCCAGGGGTACCACTTAAGCTTTGGATTTTTTCTTCTTTATTTCGTTTGACTGTTTCGTTTCGTTTGGCTTCTTCGCTTCTTTTGGCTTCTTCGTTTCGTTTGCCTTTACGCTTCATTTGCCTTCTTCATTTCGTTTGCCTTCCTTATTTTCTTCTCGTTTCTTGTTTCTTTAATTTCTGAAAATTTAATTCTTTCCAAAAAAAAAAAAAAACAGTTGAAAGAAAGTTTTTATTAGAAAATTTCAAATTAGTTGCCATAACATAAAAGAAAAAAAACTTACATTGGTTAGGTAATATTTGACCTAAAAGGGACTTTGTTCTTCACGTTTCTTTCCGTTCGTTTCGTTTTCTTCTTCCTGTATGCGTTCTTTACGTTTCTTGTCTTCTTCATATTTCTTCTTCCCTTCTCTTCCTATTTAATTGTTCCAGAAAAAACATTCAAAATTTAAGTTAAAAGAAGGTTTTTTTTAAAATACCAAATAATAATTGCCGTTATATAAAAAGAAAAAGAAAAATTACATTGGTTAGGTAACACAGGGCCAAAAAAGGATTCTCTTCTTCCTATTTCTTCCTTCTCTGTTCTTTCTCTTCGTTTTGTTCTCCTTCGTGTTTTTCTTTTCTCTTCATTCCTTAACTTTGACTTCTTATTGCTTCTTGGTTTCTTCCTTCTTTCCGTTTATTCTTCTTAATACATTTCTTTCTTCTTCCTGTTTTTTCGCTTTGTTTCGTTTCTTCCCTTTTTCGGCTTCTTTTCTTCCTTCCGTTATCCCTAAATGTAAGAAAAATGAATGAACAAAAATAAAAATTTTATTAGAAGCAGCCTTTTTATATGAATTTATTTAGTCACAGTCAATTACGTCATAGTTAAATGACTCAGCATATCTGGAAACAGGTTTTGTGGCACGGCAATTTGGAAAAAGAGAAATAACTATTCTTTCTTTTGTCATTTAGCTTTTAAAATTTTATCCTAGATATATTTTTATCCGCTCTACAAGTTTACTTAGAGTTAGAAATGCAGATTTAAAGGTCGTTTTTAACTTTACATATAAACAATTGATTTTATCGTCTTTACAGATCATTTCTGAAATTGGATTTGGCGAAAAAATTGTTTTATTTGAATAGATCAAAAGTGACATTTAAAACTTCCTTTAGCACTCTAGGTAAACTTGCAGAGCAGCAAAAATTACATCTATTATACAACTTTTATACCTATATGTTAAAACGTATAAGAAAAAATTTTGATTTTTGCATTCTTTGCTGCGCCATAATTTGCCACAAACCTGTCACAGATTTCAGATATGCGATGACTCATCACTCATGATTGCTGATCATGTGAATCATGTGAAAATTTCATACTTCGATTATCAAAATTCAATTTTTTTATCACAAGATATTTTTATAAATTATTTTAAATTTGGAAAAATGCAGTTAGAACTCGGTATAATGATTTTATTTTTGTCTACATATTTACGTAACTTCATGACCACTCTCAAATCTAAAATCGGAAGTGATACATCGATGAATAATTCATAGAGTGACACAAGGCGAGTTTATCTTTTGGACAGTAAAATTCTTGTTGAAAAAATATGATTATAAAAAGTCTAATAGATACTGTATTATAGTATTGTTCATAATGTTTACATTGATATTCTCACAGAATGATTAAATTAATACAGACGGTAATTGGATTTACTCCTCGTTTGGAATTCTTTGGTATCATCAGATAAATAAAAAATAATAGTAACGAACAAATAATTTTAATTACTATAATTAATTCCATACTTGACTCCTAGAATTTCTCAATAGTAGTTTTTACTAAAGTTTATTTACCAACAAGGGGACATTTTATTTTAAAAAAAAAGATAATAAAACCCGTTTAAAAACTTCAACAATAATTTTTATATGATAAAGTTTTTAGTTTTATAAAACTATACTGATCGAATTAGCTTATCAAATACAAAAAATTTTTTTTATTATGATACGGAAATTGGTAAATAAGATTAAAAAAAAAAACCCCTCGAAATCTACAAAGCGTACATTAAGTGAAACTATTTATATCTTAAAGTCCATATTTACTACATTTATATGAGATTCACATATAAAATCTTTGATTACTCCATTATTTTTATATTTATTGATCAGTCTGTTATAATCATCTTCTTTGTATATATAATCGGATGTAAGTATGGAAAGTGCACAACCTTTCCATTTTCCTAAGAATTCCTCCAAGACTTCCAAAGAGAATAGTGAATCACCACAAAATCTAATTTCTTTTATGTTAGGTGACGATGAATTATTTAATGTTTTTAACAAATTTTCTCCATTTTCGAAAATTTTTTCGCTATAATCTTCACATGAACAATCAGCTATGACTATTAATAATGATTTCAAATTTTGACAAATTTTTAGTAATTTTTCGAGTTCATTAAGATGATCCTTTGATGGTGGAAATAAAAGAGACAAATATTCAATTGAAGGACAATTTTTATAAACATTACGTATAAGAATAAGAGAATCATCAAAAAGGTTGTCTATGTCTATATAATCATCAAATTCATAAGGTTTTAATAAAATTTTCTTTATATGCCCTCCACTATTTTCAATTATAATAAAAGCTGCGTTTAAATTGAAACAATCTATTTTAAATATCTCAAGATCGTGATATACGCACATTTTTAATTGTTCTTCACTAAAATTATCCCAAAATAAATTTTCAATGATTTTTAGTTTATGAAATTTTGGAAGTACCTTTTGTAATGTACGATCCTTATATACTAAATCTATATTTAAATGAGTGATAGTATTTGCACTTTTTTCTAATGCAAGAAGAATATCTTTGTAAGAATCTAATCCAGGAAGTCCAGGATAATAGAAAAAATCAACTGAATCATAATCATCCTTCCATTCAAAGTACTTTAAATTTTTCTGAACCTTAATTAATTTTTCAATCACATGATAACTATTTGGGTTCACATTAAAAATAATAAGTCTCTGTATATATTGACATAGATGTGCTAATCCATAAAAATATGATGAATCAATTGATGTGTCACATTTTAGTTCATAAAGTGTTTCAAAACGAAGCCTAGCTCCTGAAAAATAAAATATTTGATGCTTGATAGATTTCATATCCAAATATTTTAACTCTGAAAATTTCTCCATAAAGAGACCGTAAAATTCTTGTTGTAAAAGAAATTGTTCATAATCTAAAGAAGATCCAATAGAAGTTATAATGTTTATGGTATTTACATTGATACTTCTACAAAAAGATAAATAATCAAACAAAAGTGATTGATATGAAAGTGATGGTAATTGTATTCCTTGTCTCGTTAAGAGTCCTTTAATATCATCAGATAAGTAAGAAGCAATGATTATAAATAGATAATTTTTATTACTATAATTAATATCATAGCACCAAGGATTCTTCCATAAAAGTGGAATCACAGTCTCACACCAAAGTTTATTGACCATTAGACTTGAAAAGAGGGATTTTGAATCATTTTGTAATTCTTCAAATATTAAGAAAAGAATATCTTTATTAAGTTTTGACATTCTTTATTCAAAAAAACAACAGAATGTTTAGAAAGGATTCTGTAATTAAAATATTTCTTAAATATAATTTTTACAAATTTTGAATTTTTTTTTTTCTTTTTTTTTTTTTTTTTTGTGAAATAAAAAAATGATGACTATTATTAGTAAAAAAAAAAATGTCCGGAAATAAACTCCGAACAAATTAAATTTTTCTGTGCGACCATAATGATGTTCAAGTAATGTTTCACAGTTTCGCGTAGATTACGCCAGACTACGTAAAATGGTAAGGTTATTATTAAATACTTGTAATATTAATTTTTAATAAAGCAACGACCTTAGTGAAGGTATATCTGGTGTTTAAAGTCAATACTGTATATATTTGTGGTTCAAATATAAAATATTTTCTCCATTAATTTTTTATAATCACGGTTGTCATCTCTGAATAAAGCATGAATTTCTTCAAGAAATCTAATTTCTCAAATTATTGGTGCCGACATAATTAATATTTTAACAGTTAAATATGACTGATTTTAATTAATATATTTTAGTAATTTTTTTATCCATTATATTATACTTTTGATGGTCCCCGCTATTTCCAATCATATTAAAAACTATATTTAATGAACTATAATCTGCTTAAAAGTCTAAAGTCATTATAGATTAACATGATTAATCAATTCTAGATCAAAAGTCAATTAATAATTTTTAATTATAAATTCTTGAAATGTTTTTTGTAGACGATTGCCTTTTTGCTAGTACAAGAAGGATTTCTTTATTAAGAATTTCCTGAAATATAATTGTCTTCGAATTCATCTTGCCATTTATAGTACTTAGATTCTTCCGAAATTCAACTGGTATGGTTGATTTTATTTCCGATTTATGTTATCTGATACGTTCTAATCCATAAATGTATAGTTCAATCAACAGACTGAAATGCAAAGTGATCTAAATGAAGAATGGTTCTAAGAAAAAAAAAAAAGATCTGACGTTTATTTATTATAAAAATGAAACTCGTTCAATAATATAGGAAAATTTTTCCAAAGTTTTTTAATTGTTTTCTCAAATCATTCAAATCATTGACGGTTTATTCAAAATTTACTAACATTATGATTTTAAACTACAATTTGCAAAATTTTTTTACAATAGTATGTATGAATAACATATTACATCATTATCAACATTATTTATTAATAAGATGCACATGTGAAAACTAAATAAGTTCCAATTACATAACAAACCTCTGGATAATCATTTTTATTTATGAGATATATAATTACTATATTGTATTATATTCAAAAAACTAACACTATAGTAACGTACTCAGTAGTATTCATTCCTCAAAGTTCATATTTGTTATATTTATATAAGATTCACATATAAAATCTCTGATTACTCCAATATTTTTATATTTGTTGATCAGTTCGTTATAATCATCATCTTTGTAAATATAATTAGATGTAATTATGGAAAGTGAACGACCTTTCCAATTTTTTAAGAATTCTTCCAATATTTCCAAAGAGAATTCAAAATCGCCACAAAATCTAATTTCTTTTATGTTAGGTGATGTTGAATTAGTTAATATTTTTAATATATTTTCCCCATTTTCTAAAATTTTTTCATTATAATTTGAATAATCAGTATAATCAAATGCAACTAATAATAACGACTTTAAACTTTGACAAATATTTAGTAATTTTTCGAGTTCATTGAGATGATCCTTTGATGGTGAAAATATAAGAGTCAAATATTCAATTAAAGGACAATTTTTACGAATACTACGTATTAAAACAAGAGAATCTTCAATGAAGTTGTCTATATAATCATCAAATTCATAAGGTTTTAATAAAATTTTGTTTATATACCCTCCACTATTTTCAATTATAATAGAAGCTGCTTTTAATTCGTATTGATCTGTTCTAAATATTTCAAGATTCCTATATACACACATTTTTAGTTGTTCTTCACTAAAATTAGCAAAACTAGTTATCAATGTTTTTAGGTTATGAAATTTTCGGAGTGCCTTTGGCAATGTAGGATTATTAATAAACATAAAGTAAATATTTAAATGAGTGATAGTATTTTCATTTTTCTCTAATGCAAGAAGAATCTCTTTATAGGAATCTGGTCCAGGATCATAAAATAAATCTACTAAATCATGATCATCTTTCCATTTAAAGTACTTTAAATTTTTCTGAACTTCAATTAATTTAGCGATCCCATGATAATTATTTGAGTTTACATGATTATTAATGATGAGTCTCTGTATAAATTGACATAGACCGGCCAATCCATAAAAGTATGAAAAATCTATCGATGTGTCGCATTTTAATTCGCAAAGCGATTCAAAACGAAGCCTAGCTTCTGGATAATAAAATATTTGATGCTTAATGGATTTTATATCTAAATATTTTAGCTCTGAAAATTTTCTCATAAAGAGACTATAAAATTCTTGTTGTAAGAGAAATTGATTATAAGCTAAAGAAGACTCAATAGAAGTTATAATGTTTATAGTATTCACATTAATACTTCTGCAGAAAGATAAATAATCAAAAAGTGGCCGATATGTAATGTACGGCAGTTGTATCCCTTGTCTCAATAAGAATCCTTTAATATTATCAGGTAAATAAGAAGTAATGATTAGAAATAAATAATTTTTATTACTATAATCAATATCATAGCACCAAGGATTTCTCCATAAAATTGGAATCACAATTTCACACCAAAGCCTATTGACCATTAGACACGAAAAGAGGGATTTCGAATCATCTTGTAATTCTTTAAATATTAAGAAAAAAATATCCTTATTGAGTTTTAACATCTAGAATAATTCTTTATAATTTAAATATATTTTTAAGAAGTTAGCTTTAAAAAGAATTATAAACAATGTTGAATTTTTTTTTTTTTTTTTTTTTTTTTTTTTTTTTTTTTTTAAAAAAAAAAAAAAAAAAAAAAGAGGAAAAAATGGAAAAGGAAAAAATGGAAAAGGAAAAAGGAAAGAAAGAAAAAGGAACGGAAACTATTAATAAGCCGGAGCCAAACTCCGAAAAAATAAATGGTTCTGTGCAACCATAATGATGATCAAACAACGTTTCACATGACGAATCAAACATAACAGCTTATTATAGTAAATTTGTTAAATTTCAAACTTTGACGTTATGCATTGAAGATGCGTCTGACATTTATGTTTTAAGGTCTATATTATGTTTTTTAGATTCAACCATTTTTTTTGTTGATTAATCGTGAATTTTACATGTCAATCCCTCCGGAATTTCTCCAAAGAAGAAATCTAATTTCCTTAAATAAGTTAATTATACTATGATGATTATTATCATTGCTAAATTAACGCTAAGTCAAATATAAAAACTATTAATTGAGGCAGTCAGTCATAAACCGCGTTCAATTAATATATATTTTTCACACTAAAATATCTTGCCATGATATGGAAGACGAGAACTTATTTGAAAGTAAACTCAAGTGAAGAAAATGAATTAGTAATGCTTGGCAGTCAAGGCAATGGTATTATGATATACTACCAAAATATGATTGATGATTGGATATTAAAATAATAATGAGAATGGGACCTGTTGAGTTTTAAAAGCTTGTGTTAATGTTAATGTTTTAATGTTCAGTCGTCAAATTTCTCAAAATAACAGTTTTTATTCACAGCTTCTATTGAGTTCCAACTTGTAATTTTTTAAAATTGGTTCTAAAGAAGGCATTTTTCTAAATATACAACACATAATTTTTAGCTTTTTGGCACTTTCCGTTTTCATTTTATTATCCCTCAATGATAAACAAATGAACAGTCAAGATTAATCCATGAAATGCATATGAAAATTTGATAACAGAAGTAAAAGATTATAAGATGAAAAAAATAAATAAGTAAAACTGAAATATTATAAAATAAATAACAAAGTTTATCAGGTATCACAAATCTTAAATATTTATACGTAATCTATGTTGTATATGCATAATTTATTAACACGAGTGGTTTTGAATTAAACCACAGTTCAATCCTAATGGATAACTAACTCTTTAATCTGCCTGGTATAATGATCCACTGGTGAGTATGGAAACTGAGGATTTCCTATGTTGAATATGTTGAAGTTTTGGTTTCCTAAACAGATCCATAAGAGTGCACGTTAGTTGTTGTAAAGTCTTACCTTATAATATTACAATTTAATTTGGCATAATATATATATATGTGTACTGTATATGTTTTTTCTTTATATAATAGGCTAACTATTAAAGCAAAAATTAAATTAAATTAAATAAGTCATCAAGTAAATTTTTAGATACATTGTAGAACTACGCAGTTTTATCCAATAGTACTACGCATAAAATCACGGTTTATTGTGGTGTGTCGTAGCCTTTTGCAGTGCTATATGCATAGCCATGTACAATAGTACTCAGATCTTAGAAATTTTGATCGCGCCGCGGTATTATATTCTTCTTTACATATTCACATACAAAATTCAGTTTGAACCGTAATATTATATTCCACAATGAATGGTAATCTTCATTGTAATTGATGATTAAAAAATAATTAAAAAATACAGTATTTATTAAAAAAGCATAGTATTATAGTAGGTAAAGCCTAAAAATTAAAGATCATTTGTTTATAGTTTAAATTCATCTTATAATACAAATAAAAATAATTAATTATCTTTACAAAAAAATAATCATTTTTTATAAAATAATAAATATAAAAACTAAATCATAATAATTTAGAACTTGAATATCATATAAATTAAATTCCTCTACTTTATCCTTCAGTCTATATTAAAGATTCCTAAAATAGTCAAATAATTGACTTTTTTCTTTTTCATTATAATATAGTAGAAAATTTCTTCACTAACTTCTCTTATTTGATTTTTTATAAATTGACACTTTTTTTAATAAAAATATTTTGTAAATTTTCTAAAATACTACTTTAAAATCTTTTATATTAGTATTAAGATTTAAGAAAAGACATTCTAATTTATTAGAAAGAACTTACCATAATTTTGAAATATAATTGAGCTAAGTTCAACATTATGGAAACCTAAAGAAAAATAATTTAGATTTTGTTTAATATTTTCAATTAAGATTAATATTAAATTAATATTTTGATATTTAACCAAAGAATTAAATGTGACAAGAGGATACAACAAAAAAAATTATGCCGACCATTTCAAGAGATTCGGCAAACCTAAAAAAAAGAGAAATCCAGGAGCAGCCGAAAATCTAAAAAGAAAAAGAAAAGCCGAAACCTACAAAAAAATAAAGGGAAAAAAAGAATAAAATAATGTTAAAAAAAATTTAGCAACAAAAAGAGAAACAACCACCTTTGACGCGAAACAAAAAAAAAAAGAAACAAATAACTGATTAAAGATCATTTACATGTGATAGAGGTGAGAAAGAGAAATAAATTTTCTCTATTATAGATATTTACAAACTCTTATTAAAATCAATAATTTCGTCTAACGTGAACTGATTTATATCTAACTAATTAAACGCGTCCCAACAAACGCGACAAATATGCAACTAGCAACTATTGTAAGACTACTACTGATCATTGACACATCACAATAGTTGATTATTCTAAGTTACTTACAACTGAGTTTCAATTTCGTGGGAATAAGCTTTTTTGTCATTTTAAAAATGTATATATATACTAGTTTTTTTCAAAATATTTTTTTAAATTTTTTTGTTCTCCTTTTAAACGTTTGCGATTGTAAATTTTATTATTATGGATTATGACAAAGGTATTATTTTGCATTTTGATTTTTTTGAGTGATTTTTTTGTAACTCCCTTTGTGAGAGTGCATTTTTTTTTACTTTAACTCTTCTTTCGTGTGATGCATTTTTTTTTTACTTTAACCCTCCTTTCGTGGGAGTGCAACGACCCTTCCTTCGTGGGAGTGCATTTTTTTTACTTTAACCCTCCTTTCGTGGGAGTGCAATGACCCTCCCTTCGTGGGAGTGCATTTTTTTTTTACTTTAACCCTCCTTTCGTGGAAGTGCAACGACCCTCCCTTCGTGGGAGTGCATTTTTTTTTTATTTTAACCCTCCTTTCGTGGAAGTGCATTTTATTTTATTTTTTTTGTAGCTCTCCCTTCGCGGGAGTTCAATTCCTCTTTAATAGAATAGAACATCAGGACTTATAATTGAAGACAAATAGGTAACAAATTCTTTTTTTTAGATTTACCTAGTTACACACTTCGCCCGTGTTGCGGCAAGCCAGAGAAAACGGTTCAATTTGAAGGTGACTTATGTGGAATAAGCTACTTAGCCATCGACAAATGGCTACGGGGTATTTCTCCAATAAATTTCGAACATATAGTAAAAAAATGGAGTGGGAAGTATGTACATTAAATGTATATTATTCTGTTTATTTACTTGTAAATTTAGTATTTTGTCTATTACCGTATAGCACATTGTTGATAGAAACGGATACGTTCATTTTTCAACCCAAAATGAAGGGAGAACATTTTTTTCATAGGATGAAAGAATGTAATTTTGATTTTAAAGACAACAGAATTGAGTCTTATTATTTTAATACTGGTAACCGTGTTTCATACGGAAGGGCAAGTAGTAAATTGTAATATACTAATTAAAATGAATGTTTAATATATTTAATTTCTAATTTATTAACAGGATAATAGTGTTTCCGGTGAAAACTCAGCATTATATGATAAAATTGATGATAATCCAATTTATCAGATTCCCCACACTATATTTGAAAAAAAGTAGGTGACATATTAATCATTTATGGTTATAATATACTTATATATTTATTTGTATGATACAAAAATTTACTAATTTTCTTATTATAAGAAACATATTTATAGTTGTAATCGCAACACCGGGAATTGAGGACAAATCCGAATTTACTATTCACGTTTCTGAAAATATGGTTGTAATTGAAGGAATGTTTCCTGACTTAAACATTGAAGATTGTATAAAAAATTCTTTATCATCCGGTAATTTTTCACCAAAATTAATTTTCATTCAAGGTAATATACTATCCATTACTGCATCTTGTATATTATTGTATTTTGACTAACTTATAAACACTTTAATTATTGTAAATATTAGAGTTGCAAACTTAATTGACGTAACTGTGATGTAACTAGTTAAGTCAAATGTTGTAACTAGTTACAACCTTGAGCGGAGCATAAGTTTGCAACTCTAGTAAATATTATTGATTTTAACATGCTGGTTCGTATGGATTTCAATAATGGATTACGACAATAGAGTTTAAATAATTATTATCCAATTGACGATTGTATAAAAGAAAATATTTAGAAATTGCAGAATTCCTTATGGGATTTATTAAATTACTTTTTAGCTAATTTTATATTTAGAATTGTATTATAAATCAGTTGATAAATATTAGTCTAATAAATAAATAACCAAAATCGCATTTTAAAAAATTGTATAGTAACTATTAAAAAAGGTTATATAGTGAACGCATTTAAAAAGTGGGGTTACATGTTAAACAAAACATTTTTTCTTATCAATTCGTGCACCATGATATTTTTATTAGTCCATAACTCCGCAGCAATCTGTCCCAATTTCTTGTCCGTGATGAGGATATTTGAATTTTTCACCTCCTCACTATGAGCAGCTTCTTCATTTTCTATGATATCAAGTGGAATACGTTGTTGGCGTAGTAATCACGTGACATTGTGGCAAAGTATATAGAGCCGCCTAAGCCAAAGCCATCATAGCCTGTTATTTTTGATATTTCTGATTTATTTGATATATCAGTTTTATTTGATTTATCTGATTTATTTGATTTAATTGATTTATTTTATTTATTTGATTTATTAGTTTTATTTGATATATTAGATTTATTTGTTATATTTTTAAATATATTTTATTTTGTATAAATATCCTGAAATTTCTTTTTAGTTGAAAAACATCAGAGAGTGTAATAACAAAGTTATAATAACAAGTTCATATAATTAATAAATAAACTCTTTTTACCTTATAAACGAACTGTCCCTTTGTGAATAGTGTGTCTTGTTGATTGGACTTGAGACATATCTATTGCATCCCTGTCTTCAAGTCATAGTTACCTGATCGACGAACTGACCAGAGTAACAATTGGTGATTCCTGCCAGGTATAGCGACGAACTGTCTATACTGGATCTCTCAGACGTACTTGAGAAGAAAAACAATTGCAGACGTACTTGCACCCAATTGAATGCCATATTACGGTACTAAAAAGAGCCAAAGAAAACATCACAGAAATAAGCACCTTCAAAGAAGAAGACCTGCCTTTGAAAGAGCTCCTTATTGTAATTTTTGTTATATTCCATCAGGAGAAATACTTTATAACCAACATCCTACTGGATTCTTTAACTTTTGGAATTGGATTAAAGATAATCATTCTGCTAGAAACTACAACCTTTGCACTGTTATTACCTTTGCCAAACTAAAAGAAAATATCACCATATGTGCCAATTTGAGGAATTTGCCGATCATCAATTATGTGGCGCAGTACTGATTAAAATCGATCAAAACCGTCCCTACATAAGAAAAAATAAGCCAAAAAATACTTAAAAAAACTTTTAAGACCTTTTCCAAAAAAATTTACCTCTTTAACCTGAAACCAGTAGAAAAAATTTCTAAAAAAAGGAATAAAAATATTATAAAATTAGTTTATTTAAAAAAAAAGTAAGAATAAGCACCAGAATAATTATTTAACGAAAAAAAAATTGATTGAAAAATAATTAATAACGAATATCAAATAGATTTTAACTAAATAAACTAATCAATATATAATTTAAATTCACTAAAACATCGTTATTAATCTTAGAATTATTTATTTATTGAAAGATTATTTTTGAATAATTTTGCTGCCTAAATAAATTTTTTTTTATAAACTATTGAAAAAAAAATAAAAAAATAGCTCCAAGTTATATTTAATGTAAAATAACTACTAATATACTTGCCAAAATTCTCAACTTACATAATGTAAAAACTGGTGGAAAAGTTTGATGGGGAAGTTGATGGGGAGTTTAATATGGAGTTTACGAAAGAAAAAAATTTTTTAACGCTACTTTTGTTGAAGTAATTTCTCGATATTTGTGTCATATGATCATGTAGCACAAGAGTGATCCTTTTTGTGAAACTTATTTAACTTAATTTTTATCTAATTATCATCAAATTCCTTAATTTAGGCTAATTTTGTTAATTCCGAAAATCGGCGGATATGCTGAACTGAATACTGCTGCTGACCTTACTACTGAAATTCTAAAAAGCATACTATTTTCCACCCTTAGCACTCCTATACTAGAATTATTATATTATATACCTGCTCTTTGTGAAGAAACCCAAGGATACTCCTCTGCACCTACTGAATATCAAACCACCAAGTTATATAATTTATACCACAACCTACCTCCACCAGAAGCACCTCCTGAAACTATGAATCAAGATCAACTTACTGCAGTTTTAACTACTATTTTTGGTGCTAATGGCCAAAATATTACACAGTTGACTACTGCATTAGGAAATGCTCCACCTCCTCGTGAATTAACCATAGCCAAAGTAGATAACTTTCATGGAAAAGATGATGAGGACCCTTATGAATGGTTAGAATGTTTTGAAACAGCTGCTAATACTAATCAGTGAACAGGTAACAGAAGAATAGCTATAGCTGCAGGATACTTGAAGGATGCAGCCCATGACTGGTTCAGAGCTAATGGTAATGGTCTTACTGTTTGGAATGATAATACAAACCAAAATGCCAGTTTTGTACACCAGTTTGAAGCATATTTCTCTCCTGAAACTAAGAAAAATCAATGGTACTATGAACTGATGACTATCAGACAAACAGCTGAAGAAAAAGTTGAAGATTACTCTAGAAGATTCAAGAAAGTCTTAAGGAAAGTGAATGGAACTACTGATTCTCCACCTGTTCCTGCTGCATTGCAAGTGCGAATGTATTTGTATGGATTAAATCCCCTATTAACTCCCCTAGTATCTACCAACAATCCTACTACTTTAAATGATGCAATTACCCGTGCAAAATTGGTAGAAACTGGATATAATTATGTTCCAACAAAGTCAGTTTCTTTAAATGTTCCTGTTGCTGTGAAAGAAAATGCTCCTTTACCAATCACTCCTGTTGCTGGATCTTCCACTAGCAAGAATGACCCAGATGTAGATGCATTAACTCAACAACTCCAACAATTGACTCTTAATTATGCAACCTTATCATCAGCATTGCTAGCTCAAAATAATAGTAACAATAATAGCAAGCCCAGAAATTTTAGAGCGACTACAGAAAAGGCTAGAGATAAAACTAAACTAACCTGTTTCAAATGTGGGAAAGTAGGACATATCTCCAGAGAGTGCAGAAGTAATAGAAATAACAACTCAGGAAATAATAATAATAATAATAATAGAAAACTTTTCACCAGACCTGTTAATTTCCTGGATGAAGAATATGTTGAAGAAGAAGAATACTACTCCTATGATGAGGAAGAGGAGGATGAAGCTGAATATGAAGTATATGTAAATACTCGTTCAGAATCTGGAAAAGAAAGACAACTAAGAAAAAGAGTGAGAACAGGAGATGAAATGGATGAAGGAGGAGAGGAATATATCATTCCAGTTGTCCCTTCAGCAGAAACTACTCCATCCACCATTAAAGCTCAAAAGATCAAAAGAAAATTTAAAATGAGACCCGCACCTATTGAAAATGTGACTGAATTTGACATTGCCCAATACATTAAAGACCTTCCTTGTGGCTTAACTATTGGACAAGCCTCATTTCAAATTCCAAAATATAGAAGTGCCATGCTCAAAAGTGTGAAGAGAACTAGAGAGACCAATTTTATCTCCTCAGCCAATGATGCTCCTACTACTGCTGCCAGATGCCAATTGAGAGTAGATGGAGAACCTATTTCAGCCGTCATTGATAGTGGTGCTGCCACTAGTATCATCACCAAAAAGCTCATGAAACGACTTGGATATTCTATAAATGGGCCTTCCAACTTAGTAATTGTAACTGCCAATGGTACTAAAGTTAGATCCTTAGGGGAAGTAAAAGATTTTCCTATAGAAGTAAAATCTCATCTCATTAACCTCAACATTCAAGTATTGGATTCTACAGATGAAGTTTTTATTCTTGGAAATGATTGGCTTAAAAAGGTCAAAGCCAATTTGGATTGGGAAGAAGGTACACTGACTATCTTGTGGAGAAAGAAACGAATTACTGTTCCTATGCAATGCACTAGAGGATGACCTGCTGAGTCCTATGATGAAGAGGAAACTGATAGTGAAGAATATGAAGAGGAAGAAATAGAAGAATCTCCTCTCTATCTTTCAGATTTAACTGATGATTTTTCTGATCTATCCGACCTAGAATTTAACCCTTGGACTGACCATACCCCATATGAAGAATCTGAGGAAAAGATAGAAGAAAGTGAGGATGAAAATCCAGCCATTTATTTAGCCGCCACTGCCACCCAAGAAGAGCCTCATAAACTTAACCTTGGACCTTTGGATGTGCACCAGCAACAACTATTCAACAATTTGCTTACATCCTTCAGAGATATTTGTGCTAAAAGTCAGACTGAGATTGGTAGAACAAATCTCATAAAACACAAAATTTATATTGGAGATGCACGACCCATTTCCCAAGCACCCTACAGAATTAATCCTAAAAATAAAGAATTTCTAAAGGAAGAAATTGTAAAAATGGAAGAAAATGGAATCATTAGAAAATCATGTAGTCCCTGGGCTTTACCTGTTGTAATTGTGGATAAGAAAGGAGGAGATAAGCGAATCTGCATTGATTATAGAAAACTAAATGCTATTACAAAAGCAGATGCCTACCCACTCCCTAGAATTGATGACCTGTTGGAAAGTTTTGGACAAGCCAAATGGTTCACTACCTTGGATCTTGCCAGTGGTTATTGGCAAGTAGCCATGGACGAAGCTGATATAGAAAAGACTGCCTTTGTAACTCCCTTTGGATTGTATGAATTCCTAGTCATGCCTTTTGGGTTAAGCTATGCTCCTGGTACATTTCAAAGACTAATGAATAGAGTGCTACAAGAATTTTTGAATGACTTTGTAGCCGTGTATTTGGATGATGTAATCATCTACACCAAAGGAACCTTTGAGCAACACATGGATCATATAGCTCAAGTTTTTCAAGCGCTCAGAAATTCCAACCTAAAAATAAAATTAAAGAAATGCTATTTTGCATTACCTAATATACACTTCCTAGGACATGTAGTAGGAAGAGATGGAATCAAACCAGACCCAGAAAAGATTGACAAAGTCAAGAATTACCCAATACCAACAAACCTAACTCAATTAAGAGCTGCTCTTGGATTATTCTCCTATTATAGGAAATTTATTAAGGATTTCTCCCGAATTGCAAGACCAATGCTCACTTTGTTAAAGAAAGATGCTCCTTTCGACTGGGAGGAAAAGCAACAGCAAGCCTTTGACAGACTAAAGGAGATGCTAATTAAAGCCCCTGTACTAAGTTATCCAGATTTTGACAAACCTTTCATTATCTATACTGACGCCTCTGGAATTGGATTAGGTGCTGTATTATCTCAACTAAAGGAAGGTGGTAAAGAACATGTAATTGCCTATGCAAGCAGAAGCCTTAATCCAGCAGAAAAGAACTACTCTGTAACAGACCAAGAGTGTTTGGCTGTAGTATGGGCCATAAAACATTTTCAACACTACTTAGGATTAAGACCATTCACCATCATTACTGACCACTCTGCCCTCAAATGGTTAAAGACTTCCAAGATGCCAAAAGGAAGAAGAGCCCGCTGGGTAATGGAATTACAGCAGTATGACTTTGAGATCAAACACAGACCAGGAAAACTTAATGCCAATGCTGATGCATTATCTAGAACTCCTGAAGAAACATTCTGTTTCCTAATAGAATTAGAAACTTATCCTGGACCTATCAAGCATACTTTATCTGCTCCAATAACTTTAACCCCCATAGAAGAGGAAGATTATGAAGCAGACTCTGAAGAAGACATCACTACCAAACCAGTAGCAGAAATATACGAAATTATTTATCCTCAACCATGTGAAAATTGTGAAGAAATTCAATGTATATGTTGGGGAAATGATAATAGCACTTTAGGATCAGACTATAAAAGAGATTGGCAAGAATACTACCAGCAAATACACGACCAAGAAGATCATCCAAACCATCAGGAAGAATGGCTAGAAGAAGGCCAAGATATTTTAATTTTGAATGATAATATAGAAGGAGTCCAAACTCCTGCATATTATTTTTCAAAGGAAGAATTACAAGAATTATTCCAAGAGTTTATTCAAATAAAGCAAGTAATTGCTGGTCAACCTATCAATAGAGGAGGAAGTAGATGCACATTTGAATGTGACATAGAAAATCATCATATTCATACTTATTGTACAATGTGCAAAAAGAACCTCCCATATGGAACTATCCTTCATGATTGCATTATTGGATTTACTTTAGGGAAAATACGACCTGATATGAAGCCAGAATTTTTGGTAAACCAACCTTGGTGGGAGGAACCTGAAGGAGTGAAACAAACCAACCTTGTTCATTATTTAAAATGTTTCTTACGACTTTCCTATGGATTACCCCCTTACACCATCTCTACTGAGCCATTTGTAGCTTCCTTAGATTAAATCCTTAACAAATATCAAATTTATTAAAAGGTGAAAGCGAAAAGTGCCTGCATTGTGACAGACAGCCTAATATTTTATTTTATTTAAATATTTTTATAACAATGGATACAACCCAATATAATAGAATTTTTCAATATTTAACTACTCAACAACTACCATTAGATTTAAATACTCAACAACTTATCAAACAATTCAAAAACTTTTGTACTCCTTTTATTATTAAAAACAACTATTTATATAGAAAAGACAAACAGAAAGAAGGAAATTTATTAAGAGTGATTAGAGTACATGAAATGGAACCAGTTCTTTACATGGTACATAATGATCCTACTTCTGGACACTTTGGAACTGAAATTATGTTCAACAAAATTCGTACTAGATATTACTGGCCTCAGATGTATGAAAATATTAGAGAATATGTTAAAAATTGTGACTCATGTCAAAGAAGAGGAAAACCTCAAACTCATCAATTATTACATCCAATACCTGTACATTCACCTTTTTATCAAATAGGAATAGATTTTGTAGGACCTTTACCAAAGACTTCTAATGGAAATAAATATATTATAGTTGCTATGGATTATCTGACTAAATGGCCTGAAGCAAAAGCAGTACCTAGAGCTACAGCAGAAGAAACTGAGAAATTTATATATGAAGACATTATATGCCGACATGGTTGCCCTCAGAAAATACTGACAGATCGAGGAACTCATTTTAATAATCAAATTATTGATCGTTTAACCAAAAGATTCGAAATTAAGCATTTGTTATCGACACCATATCATCCCCAAACCAATGGATTAGTAGAAAGATTCAATAGAACTTTATGTGAATCTTTAGCTAAATTAGTCAAACAAGTAGAACAGTGGGATCAGTTTATTCAGCCAGTTTTATTTGCTTATCGTACAAGTAAACAATCCACAACCAAAATATCTCCTTTTTATTTAACATATGGTCGTGAAGCAAAGTTACCAATTGATGATCTTACCCAAAATGAAGAACAATTATCCGATAGGATCAACAAATTAGTTAATGAGTTACCACATGATAGAGAATCTACCCGACAAAGGATAAATCAGCAACAAGCCAAACAGAAATTACATCATGATCAGCAAATTAAACGTCATAGATCTTTTCAAATAAGAGATAAAGTTTTATTGTACAAGGCTGAAAAAGCGAAACAATGGTCTGGAAAATTAGATGAAAAATGGAAGGGACCCTATTATATCCATGCGGTTTTACAAAATGAAAGCTATAAAATAAGGGATATGCAAGGAAAAGTCCTAAAAGCTCCTTTCAATAGAAGTTTACTAAAACCTTACTACGATCAGAAAGAATGGAATCTCCCAATAATAGATTAATTGACCTTTTAACTCAAGATTTACAACTAGAACTTCCTTTTGAAAATGGAGATTTAATACCACCCTATAATGAAGCTGCTCCTTTTGATGAACAATTTAAAAATGCTTATGCTGCATTATGACGATCAATTCAATTGAAAGAACGATTAAACTCACTAATCAATGCTTATTATATTGGAAAATTATTAAATAGTTTAGAAACTAAAGCTCAACAATTTAGAT
Source organism: Rhizophagus clarus (assembly GCA_015698045.1). NCBI lineage: Eukaryota > Fungi > Glomeromycota > Glomeromycetes > Glomerales > Glomeraceae > Rhizophagus > Rhizophagus clarus. The sequence continues at coordinate 388,741 of BLAL01000357.1, read as the reverse complement.
ATAAGCAAAAATTAACTAATCATTATACGAGAATGTCAGAAAATGTCTTTGATATATTTGAACATCAACCAATTAAAATACTTGGTACTTTTTACATTACTGCGCAAATAGCAAGGAAAATAAATAGAAGTCAGGTGAAACAGTTACGAGAAATAGTGCAAGGATTATTGGATCAAAATTCTTTATAATTACATCATAATTTATTGGAAAATTTATTGATTGAATTAAATAAATCAAGTCTAAATTAATTTAATTAATTGACGCAAGTATGATCTACAAAAATAGAAATTAGTAATGATGGCAGATCCAAATTTAATTTAATGTTAATTTTAGTTTCACAAATGATCAGCAAAAATACGCGACTTAACTCCCCAAAATAATTTAATAGAAAATAGAAAATTTTATGAAAATTTATTAGGAAAAAGAAAAAAGAAAAGAAGAAAAATCTAAATAGTAGATGGTGGTTCTAAATTATTTTCTCTCATATACCCTATAAAAAATAAGTGTCCGGATAATGTCCAGAAAATGTCCGGAAAAATTGTCTAAATAATTGTCTGGAAATTCTGGACACTGTGTGTCCGGAAACTGTTCCGAAAACACTACATTTCCGGGATATTAGGAATTTTATGGCGTACCGTAGAAGTCAAAAGGTTGTTGTAAAAACAACAAGTTAGTTGTTGTAAATCAACAAGTAAGTTGTTATAAATTAATAAGTTACTTGTTGATTTACAACAACTAACTTGTTGTATTGATCGACATAGTGAGGTAACAAGTAACTTGTTGCTTTTTATGTCGATCACATTTTGATTTCCATTTATGGAAAATGATCCATATATATATCGGATTACCGATTAACTGGGTTATTCGATTATATCACTTCACTCCCATCAAAAGATAAAATAAAATATAATAGAGTAGAATAAAGCAAAATAAAACTAAAAGAGAAATTTTGACTTCTTATTATAATTACAATATTTATCATTGTAATGAGACAAAAAAAAAAAAATTTTTTTTGCAATTTCATTAATTTTATTATATTTTATTTATTTTTAATATAAACATGAAAAAATAAACACTAGTCACGGAAATATGAAAAATAAAATTATTTCATTATATCATCATTAAATGGCTTTTAAGAAGATAATTATAAGGATAATGGATAATAGTATTGTTGTATAAATTTATTATATCTAACATGCATACATAAAGAAAACTATGAAAAAAAATTTTATTAAATAATTAAATGATTTAAAGAACATTACAAGATGCTTTTTTGTTTAATAATTAAAAAGACTTTTTTATTAAATTAATTTTAAAATAACACTTTTTCATTGAAATGACCAAAAAAAAGAATATTTTTTTATTAAAATAGTTTTTTAGAACGTTTAATAAAAAAGATCGTGATAATCATCATTTAAAGTAAAAACGATTTTAAAAAAAAATCATTTTTTTTAAGCGATTAAAACCTGTTTTTCTTTATGTAAAGTGATTTTAAAAAAATTTAAATCGATTTAAAAAATCGATTTTTTTTAGATTTAAACGATAAAAAATCATTTTATTTTAGTTATAAACGATAAAAAAATTGAAACAAATAAAAAAAAATCATTTTTTTTTAAATATAACGATTAAAAAAATACAACTAGGTACAGTTAGCGAACTTTAGAATACTAAAAAAGACTGTTTGGTCAATTCAGGCCCATTGGATTTGACCCGATTTATCCATTTAACCCGAAATTAAAAAAGAAAACACTGATACTAAATGAAACATTTTGGTGTTTTTTCAGAAGTTTATACGAAAAAATGCTAAACTGTTTTTCTTATAATGCAAAAAAAGCCAAGGCTCTTTTTTGCCAATTAATTTTATATTACTAATAAACGTTAAAGGACGGTTTTAACATTTTTATTATTATTAAACGCTTAAAAAAACGTTAAAAAAAACATATTTTAGTGTTTTTTAATCAAACATTTTAATTAAAAAAATGCTAAAATACGTATTTTGGCATTTTTTTTTAAACATTTTTTTTTTAATGTTTTTTTTTTAAAAAATTTTAAAATGCTTAAAAAAACATTTTTTAAGTTTAAACGTTTAAAAAAGCGTTTTTTAATATTTTTTTTAATTAAATTCTTAAAAAATGTTTTTTAAACACTTAAAAAAAAAATGTTGACATAATCGTTTTAACAATAATTGATTTATTTGTTAATCGTTTTCTTTTTTATTTAATCGTCTTAATAAAAGAAATGATTTTTTTTTTAATCGTCTTTAACAAAAAAATGATTTTTTTTTATTAATCCTTTAACAAAAAAAAAATGATTTTTTTTTATAAATCATCTTTAACAAATTGTCTTAACAAAAAAGATGATTTTTTTATTAATCGTCTTAAAAAAAAAAATCAAAAATCGTAAATTTTTTTTATTAATCGTCTTTAGTGTTCTGAATGGATCGGATCAATTCGGGTGACCCGTCGGGTTGTCCCGATTGACCCGTTTAACCCGAAGTTAAAAAAAACGTTTTTTTGGCATTTTTTTTTTAAATCAAACGCTTTAAATCCAATTTTTACTTAGTGAACTATGTGAATTGTTTGAACGCTTTTCATTACAAGTTTTCTCGGTAAATTATGCTTAGCTTTATCCCACTGTTGTGAATTTGTTGCATTTAGCGTTTTTTTTAAAAAATTAAACTCTTTAAAAAAACGCATTTTTTTTGGTGTTTTTTTTTTTAAATTAAACTCTAAAAAACGCTAATTTTTAAAAAATAAACGCTTAAAAAAAAGCGTTTTTTTTTAATTAAACGCTTAAAAAAAGCGTTTTTTTTTAATTAAACGCTTAAAAAAAGCGTTTTTTTTAATTAAACGCTTAAAAAAAGCGTTTTTTTTAATTAAACGCTTAAAAAAAGCGTTTTTTTTTAATTAAACGCTTAAAAAAAGCGTTTTTTTTTAATTAAACGCTTAAAAAAGCGTTTTTTTTTAATTAAACGCTTAAAAAAAGCGTTTTTTTTTAATTAAACGCTTAAAAAAAGCGTTTTTTTTTAATTAAACGCTTAAAAAAAGCGTTTTTTTTTAATTAAACGCTTAAAAAAAGCGTTTTTTTTTAATTAAACGCTTAAAAAAAGCGTTTTTTTTTAATTAAACGCTTAAAAAAAGCGTTTTTTTTAATTAAACGCTTAAAAAAAGCGTTTTTTTTAATTAAACGCTTAAAAAAAGCGTTTTTTTTAATTAAACGCTTAAAAAAAGCGTTTTTTTTTAATTAAACGCTTAAAAAAAGCGTTTTTTTTAATTAAACGCTTAAAAAAAGCGTTTTTTTTAATTAAACGCTTAAAAAAAGCGTTTTTTTTAATTAAACGCTTAAAAAAAGCGTTTTTTTTAATTAAACGCTTAAAAAAAAGCGTTTTTTTTAATTAAACGCTTAAAAAAAGCGTTTTTTTTAATTAAACGCTTAAAAAAAGCGTTTTTTTTAATTAAACGCTTAAAAAAAGCGTTTTTTTTAATTAAACGCTTAAAAAAAGCGTTTTTTTTAATTAAACGCTTAAAAAAAGCGTTTTTTTTAATTAAACGCTTAAAAAAAGCGTTTTTTTTAATTAAACGCTTAAAAAAAGCGTTTTTTTTAATTAAACGCTTAAAAAAAGCGTTTTTTTTAATTAAACGCTTAAAAAAAGCGTTTTTTTTAATTAAACGCTTAAAAAAAGCGTTTTTTTTAATTAAACGCTTAAAAAAAGCGTTTTTTTTAATTAAACGCTTAAAAAAAGCGTTTTTTTTAATTAAACGCTTAAAAAAAGCGTTTTTTTTAATTAAACGCTTAAAAAAAGCGTTTTTTTTAATTAAACGCTTAAAAAAAGCGTTTTTTTTAATTAAACGCTTAAAAAAAGCGTTTTTTTTAATTAAACGCTTAAAAAAAGCGTTTTTTTTAATTAAACGCTTAAAAAAAGCGTTTTTTTTAATTAAACGCTTAAAAAAAGCGTTTTTTTTAATTAAACGCTTAAAAAAAAGGCGTTTAGAAAAGCATTATTCCCGATTAAACGCTTAAAAAACCGTTTCTTTAAATTAAACGTCTAAAAAAAGGCGATTTTTTTTTTAATTAAACGTCTAAAGAGGACGATTTTTTTAATTAAACGCCTAAAAAAAAGTGTTTTTTTAATCATAAACACCTAAAAAAGGCGATTTTTTTAATTGAACACCTAAAAAAAAGGTAATTTTTTTTTTAATTAAACGCCTAAAAAAGGGCGTCAAAGATTTTTTTGAACATTTTAATGTTTTGATAAAAAAAAGTTTAAACCTAGTTTACCCATTTTTTAGCGTTTTTTTATTAATCGGTTTAATGAAAAATAACGTTAATCATTTTAATAAAAATTAAAAAAAAAATGATTGTTTTTTATTAATTTTTTAAAATGAAAAATAATTTTTCATTAATAAGTTTAAAAAACGTTAAAAAATTTTTTTATAGATTGTTAAAAATTATTTTTTTTTAATTATTCGATTAAAAAACTGTTAAAAAATAAATTATTGATCATAAAAACCATAAAAGACAATTATTTTTTCTTAATTATCTGGTTTGAGATTTAATAGGTCATTAAAAAAAACAAATTAATTTTTTAATTATCCGGTTTGATAAATAAACTGTTAGGAAAGGATAAATTGATTTTTTATTTTAATTATTTACTTTGATAATTAAAAAAAAAGTGAAATTTGTTTTTTTTTTATTAAAAAAACTAAAAAAATATCAATGAAGTAATTTTTTGTTACATTATTAATTAAAAACATTTTTTTAAGTTATTTTAATAAAAAAATGCTAAAGGATTCATTAAAATCATTTTATCAAAAACAATAAAAATCATTTTTTGTTAAAAATGATATTAATATTTTTAATTAATCGTTTTTAAGTAAAAAAGTGATATTAACAGTTAATATTATTTACTACTAGTCGTTTTAGTAAAAAACAAAATTGATACTTTTTTTTTTATCGATTTGAACATTTATCACTTAAAATCTCATTTGATAAATGAGTACCAGGTACAGCATGTATACTTATATACCATAGGGGATGAAATCCCCTAAATAAGCGCATATTTCTAATTATTATCTCCTTAAAAGTCATATAATGATAATATAATGAAATAATTTTTTTTCATATTACTACAACTATCCAATTTTCACGTTAATATTAATAAAAAAATGAAAAAATAAAATAAAATATAATAAAATTAATGAAATTCAAAAAGAAAATTTTTTTTTTTTATCTCATTGTAATGTTAAATATTGTAATTATAATAAGAAGTTAAAATTTCTCTTTTTAGTTTTATTTTGCTTTATTCTACTCTATTATATTTTATTTAATCTTTTGACGGGAGTGAAGTGATATAATCGAATAACCCAGTTAATCGGTAATCCGATATATATATGGATCATTTTCCATAAATGGAAATCAAAATGTGATCGACATAAAAAGCAACAAGTTACTTGTTACCTCGCTATGTCGATCAATACAACAAGTTAGTTGTTGTAAATCAACAAGTAACTTATTAATTTATAACAACTTACTTGTTGATTTACAACAACTAACTTGTTGTTTTTACAACAACCTTTTGACTTCTACGGTACGCCATAGAATTTGTCCTGAAATTGTCCAGAAATGTATTTTCGTAAAATTTTGCCACAAAAGATGATCAATGGATAGATGATCATCATTATTCCTTAACCCAAAATTTTTATATCATAGATATATAGTATTTTTGCCTGCTCTGCAATTTTAATTAGTACGACAGAAAAGATTTTGAATGTCAGTTTTGTGATTTTTGCATTTTTTTACAAAATTAATTTATCCTTTTTTGGAAATAGTATCCAGAATTTGTCCTGAACTTTTTCATGTCCGGAATTTGTCTATCTGGTTTTTTTACTATGTCCAGAATTTGTCCAGGTTTAACTGTCCAGAATTTGTCCAAAATTTTATACCGAACAAATACTGGACGAATTCTGGACAAAGTTAGGACATGTCAAAATTTTAAGTATCAGAAGTGTGTCAGACATGTACCAAAAAAGTGGACATTTTCCAGACACATCAGATTTATTCCGGACATTTTCCAGACATTTTTGATAACATTTTCCGGACATTTATTTTTTATAGGGATATGTTTCATAATTGGAAATAGTTTCTTTTGCCTCATTAGCCCTTTTATGTTCCCTCTCATGTCGTACCTTCCAACCTTTCCTTTCCCTCCTATACCGCTCCTTATCCTTAGTTAATGAAAATACTTGTTCTCGTAAATCTCTATTAAACCCTGCTAACTCCTTATAATGGCCAAGTTCCCCATTTTTCTGATTTATTTCTTGTTGTAATTTCTCTACTTCTTCTTCTTTCGTTACAAAAAGCTCTCCAGCAACTTCTAAAGCTTGTTGAGCCAAGTCTTCACTTTTTTGAGGCTTATCAATGCCTTTTCTTCAAAAATGCCTTCTTCTAACGGCCTTACTTGGTTTATTATGTTTTTTTTTATTATTTTGGCCTCGAGAGGCGCGCGAACTGCGAAGTTTTAGACGAGCAACATTGGTGTCAGTGCGAGTCATATTGAAAATTAATGAAGAAAAAAAGATGAAGATGATTTTGAGATAGTGCGATATTGATGAAAATTTAAATGATGAAACTTCCCAGAAATTACCACCAAAAATCAAACCGAATTTTATCAGAATTCTCCAACTCTTTTCCACTAATTTCCAATCCCATAATTCTAACAAATTCAAAAATTGGTATAAATATGAGTCCATCATCAACACAAAATTGCTGTCACACGTACTTGGTCATTCCTGGCCAAAATGATCAGCTTCTATGCCTCGCTAATTTTGGGCTTTAGCACGAATTCCCTTCGGGGGCCTCTTAGCTTGGTATATCACGAGTGACCCCCATGTACTAGCGGGTTGGATGTGTAGTGTGGTAAAAAGAAAAGAGTTTTCAACGGAGTTCAAACTAAAGAAGGGAAGAACTGTTGGCGTAGTAATCACGTGACATTGTGACAAAGTATATAGAGCCGCCTAAGCCAAAGCCATCATAGCCTGTTATTTTTGATATTTCTGATTTATTTGATATATCAGTTTTATTTGATTTATCTGATTTATTTGATTTAATTGATTTATTTTATTTATTTGATTTATTAGTTTTATTTGATATATTAGATTTATTTGTTATATTTTTAAATATATTTTATTTTGTATAAATATCCTGAAATTTCTTTTTAGTTGAAAAACATCAGAGAGTGTAATAACAAAGTTATAATAACAAGTTCATATAATTAATAAATAAACTCTTTTTACCTTATAAACAAACTGTTTCTTTGTGAATAGTGTGTCTTGTTAATTGGACTTAAGACATATCTATTGCATCCCTGTCTCCAAGTCATAGTTACCTGATCGACGAACTGACCAGAGTAACAATGTAATAATAAATCTGGGAAGAAAAATCTAGTATGATAAATAGCTTCTACTATTACCTTCGACTCGCAGTTCGTTCAATTCCCTAGTTCTCAATTTTTAAAGTTGGGTGAATCAATTATAACACGAGTAGAATCGATAGAAGACTGTTCTTCCTAATAATTACTAATAATCCCTCGAAGATTTTTTATACGATCTTTATCGTCATTTTTAGGATTAGTTCGAAATTTCTCCTTATTATTATTAGAAATATTAACTTTCCAAACTTTCAAATCATAAGCTTCAATATCAGTGAACATGTTGCCTTTTTTTCTTTGAATTTTGCAAAGCATTCGTCTTCAAAATTGTCGATTCTATCACTAGTACAAAATAACTACCGTAAACGCCTCCAAGTTTCTCTCTTTAATGACGTAACAAAGGCATTTAAATGTAAGTAATCCCTATAAGAAATCTGTATACGGAAAGGATACGTTTTATAAACGTTTGATATACGTTTTCACTGATTCCGTATAATAATTCCATCCCTATAAAAAAAAATTTCTCTAAAATATACTAAAAATATACTCAAATCTTAAAATACGCTTAAAATGTACTTAAAATACACTTAAAATTTTTAAAATGTACTTAAAATTGCAATTTTAGGTATAATTTAAGTACAAAAATTTACACTTAAAATATACTTAAAATTGCAATTTTAGGTATAATTTAAGTACATTTTAAAAATTTTAAGTACATTTTAAGTATATTAAGTATATTTTAAGTATATTTTAAAAGTGCATAAGTATGTTTTAAGTATATTTTTTTTTCATAGGGGCGTATATTTAATACGTAATTCATTTTTAAATGTTTTTTAAAAAATTGGTGCATATGGAATGTATGCGGAAAAATTAATATATACGGAATGTATACAAAATTTTTGAACTTGTTTTTTTTAAATAATGATTTTGTCATAACACGAGAACACGTGATTTGTTATGATACGTTTTTTGTTTATATAAGCCTAGCTTTGATCTTCCACCCTCTGTCTTTCCTGTCTTCCTGTCTTCCTCTCCCTGATTGTTTATTTCACTATTTTTTTTTTTTTTTTAAAAAAAAACTCTTTTTTCTTTTATTTGTTGCCCCCTTTTTATTCTCACTTGCTACTTTTCTTTTAAAAACTTCTTTTCCTTTATTTTTCTAACTTCTTTGCCCTCTTTTAAAAAAAAAAAAATTTTTTTGGTTTAATTCTTTTATTCCCATTCATTACCCCTCTTCTTTTTAAAAAAAATTTTATTTTTGCCCCCTTTTTTACTGAATTATTTCTGGATTTTCTCCCTTCTGGCAGCATAGGTTAGAGGTTAAAGATGGACTAACCGTGACTACTGACACGAAGTTTGTCAGGACTGGTGAATAAAAAGCCTTATTTAGTGCAGGTATTTCCTGAGTTTCTAATTTAAAAAGAGAAGTTCCTATAAGCCGGGTTATGTAAGTTACCTTCTGCTTTATTTTTCTAACTTTGTCATCCCTTTAAAAATCTTTTTTTATTTCCTTCCCTAACTTCGTTATTTCTTTTTCAAAAAAATAAATTTTTTTTTATTTATTTTACTTTTTTACTTCCACCTCACTATCCTTTCTTTTTTATTTATATTTATTCTTTTATTTTGTAGACCAGATTTTTTTTTGGCTGCTTGGTTTCTTTTTTCTTTTTGCGGGTCAATTTTGAAGTACTTTTTTTTGTAAGTCAAGTAGGAACCGGACGTTTGGAGACTTGGATGATTGCAGGTACTATATAGGCGGAGCTTATATTTCTTTTTTTTTTTGTTTTTGGGTTGTCTGACTCCTGATGGCTTGGACGAATCCAGAATTATAGGTACAATAGGGAAGCATTGGTCTAATTGAGTTAAAGAAACGTACTAGTATTTTTTTTCATTTATTTTGAAGGAATAGGTTATTTCTTTGGACTAAGTGCTCCTGGAGACTTTTGATTTCTTAAAAAAAATTAAATTTCCTAAAGAAACATCAGTAGAAATAGTATTAATGTTTCTTTTTGTTTTGGTTTGTTTGATAGGAATTAACTATTCATAATATATTTGTGTTTTATTTTATTTTTTTATTTTTTGATTTAATAAATAAAATTAAATTTATGTAAATAAGTCTAGTAATAAATTGTAATAAATTGTAATATAAACAGTAAATTTAATAAGCAATAATATAAATTTCATGGTAAATCAGTGATTAAATCATGTAAATTCCATATGAATTCCATGCAAATTCCGTATCCAAACCGTATTTATAGTGATACGGAATTGTGCATTTTTCCGTATCTTTTCAACGGTCTATTGTGATACGTTATTTCTAAGGAAAAAAATCGCATAAAAATCTTATTAAAAACGTATCCAGTTTTTTTATAGGGAATCACTATAAAGTTCAGCGATTTGATTATTATTCTTAATTTCTTTTATAATATTTTAAAAGATAATTTTGAACGTTCTCTCCAAGTAATTTCATCTGGACCTGCAACTGGTTATATTTAAGCTAATTGGGTATATTTGCTTGACTGATAGGTTATTGTTGAAGTGTTTGAGTTTTTTTTTTATTTAAAATTTTTAGATTAAACCAAAATCCAAAAAGATCATTATTTATGGGAGTTTTTCAACAAATAGTAGTTTACATTTACCATTCGAATAAAAATTCAATTTTATAATAAGTATGTGAAAGTTACGAAAAACAAACCTATATGAATTTTCAAATGAAGTAAGAAAATTTATACAGGGTATTTACTATGTTATTGATGACAGTATAAACTATCAATGATTTCTTTGTTCCTCAGAAACAAAAGGCTTGACTTTAGCAATTCGAAGAATTAGCCCATTCCACTAAATTATACAGGAAAAATCAGCTAATGAAATTATCCTTTCAAAGGAAACATCTTATTGGTTGCGTTGAAGATTTTTTTGTATATGTTTTCTTACCAATGATCCACGTAGTGGATTTTGTTTAGAAGGACGGGTAAAAAATGTATACGTCACATGTACTCGAAAAAACAATAATTCTAAACGAATTATGAATGGTAGGATCTAGTAAAAAAAAGAAATGGTCAATTTCGCTAAATTATGTCAACACTAGTATCTTAAAATTCGCCACCATAAAATACGTCTGCAAAAATGGAAAAACCAATGAACTTCCAGAAATTCCATTTCTAAACACTGTTAACGAAACAAGAATCAACAGCAGGAAAAATCTGACATATCCGTTTCGAAGGCTAAGTTAATCATTCTTATCATAAAAAACATGAGCTTTCTATGACTGTGCCACACAAGCCACAGGGGGAGGAAATTTCCCCCTGGTTAAGTTTAGTAATTCTCTTTTTAATAAATATTACGTTTTTTATTATCATTTTTAATTTTAAGCTAAATATTTTTTAATAGGTCATTGCGCTTTTTATTAATATTTTTAAATAATTGAATATTTTTTGATAAATTATTACGTTTTTATTAACAATTTTCTAATTAAGTTAAATATTATTTGATAAATAATTACGTTTTTTTTTTATATTTTTTAATATTAAATTGATAAGTTATTACGTTTTTTATTAATATTTTTTTAATAATTAAACTTATTTTTAATAAATTATGAGCAAATTCCCATTCAACTAATGCAAAAATTAATAATAAATCATTGCACTTTTTAATTTTTTAATAAATCATTACGTTCTTTATAATCAATTTTCTAATTAAGTTTTAATTAATAAGTTAATTCCGTTTTTTTTAATATTTTTAATTAAGTTAATAAATTATTATATTTTCATTAACAATTTTTATAATAAATCCTTACATCTTTTATTAATATATTTTTTTATAATTAAATTTGTTTTTTGTTATAGTGATTAGGTGGCCGCGGTATAATATTTCTTTTTAATACAGATAAGAACTATGGATGAGAACCTAGCAACCCATAAAAATTTTTAATATTCTGGCGGTGACGCAGTCGCCGCGCATCAACCTAGTCTAGTTATATATTAATAAAGTGTTCCTAGTACATAAATAAATTAGTTATTGTTAGTGAAGCAATGTAATGGACATTTACAATTACAAAATAAAATCAAAAAATTGAATTCCAACAAAAGTGAGAAACATGATTGTCTTTTTTACATTTTTTTTTCCATATAATATTAATACACATGTTGGATCATTAACAGGCTTAATACAAAAAAAATTCTATCCAAAAGTGTCACGTTGTACTCACTCCTGGTGATCTGCTTGAATCTTTCTGAACCTTTTGGTCAGAATTTTCAACTTCACCCCTAGTTAGTAATAAGACTTATATTAGTAGATTCAAATTATGAATGATTGTATAACAATTTATAAAATAAACAGTTTTCATAAACTTAACTGAAATTTATGACATAAATAGACAGAGACTTAAACGTTTTTGTACAATCACCTTGTTTATGTCCAGAAAATATTTTCTATGAAAGAATTCAAATACTCGCTATTTTATCTCTATATGAGTATTCTGAAAGTTCACCATCATGAAGCAAACAAAACAAAAGTCAATATTATCAATTAAACAGAAAGTATGACATTATATACAATACATTATAAATTGATTGCATCCATTGTAACCCATTATAACAGCCATCTTATAAAAAGTATAATAACTCCAATTGATGAAGTGCTGATAATTCCACTCAAATTCTAATCGTTACTTTCTTAATTGCATCATCATATTTCTTCAGTAAATTCTTGACCGCTCTACCATTTACAGCCATTATTTCCTCAATTTAGAAAAAATAGTGTAAGTTTGTTATCAAAAATCATTTTAATAAATTTGTATAAGGTTACAAACTTTTTGCCAACCCGTTTCCTACTATGTCCATGTATCTTTATTTTTTTGTAACTATCAAATATCATCAATTAGACAAGATAAACGGTTGACAGAGTAAAATACTTGAACAGATATCTTCTATTCATTCATAACGCTATCATGCTGGCAGCTTATCGTACTTTCCATTAGTAAATATAATCATATAAAAAAAAATATTACGAATATTTAAGTCCAGTTCCACTGGATTAGTTGAAAAAGTTATTAGAACAATATACGAGTTATAATCAATAAAATGTGCCATTTCAAATGGTTACCGTCATTACGTGATCAGTGACAGGTAAACATCACATTAAGATCGACAAAACCTGGCACACAAACACATTTTTTATTATTAGGTAATACAATTCAAGAAATTCTTATCATGTGTAATTGTGGCTTAGAATAATCTTTACTGTTATTTATAAACTTTTCACATTTTTAAAGTAATTACGCGTCAAGTAATAACAACTACGCGTTAAGCTCTTCACTATGACCTCAAATTCGATATCAGAATATAAATATATAAATAAACTATCCCCCTAAAAATTTTCTTCAAACTCTTCAAACAATTTTTTCTTTTAAAATAATCATCAAACTCTTTGAACAATTTTTTCTTTTATATATTATTTTTTTTCTGATAAGTTTATATATTTACATCAAAGAAATTACTCTAAAAATTTCTAAGTGTTAAAGGCAAGTAGAGATCTTTACTTAATATGTGAAACACTATTTGGAAGTTTTTCTGTTTTGTCTATAAGGTCTACTATTCTGAAGGAGGGATGGTTACGTACCTTCCTTATAACATACAGTCAAAAGCTTTGATATTTAAAGTCCACCAAGTGCTAACTGACTAGCAAACAATATGTTGCAACTAAAGTTAGACTTAGTGTTTAACTTTATATATCATTAAATATAATGCAACTTTACAGCTAATGATTAGTGAATGTTGTTTAATACATTATTTTTCACTCATGTGTTTGAATTAAGTTTAACTACTTAGCAACTCCATTACTAAACTAATGACTCAACATAGTACTAAACTAGAGTCAAACTTAGTGATAACTAAACACTCATCACTAAACTAATGGCTCAACATAGTACTAAACTAGAGTCAAACTTAGTAATAACTGGCTAAACATCATGGTTTGATTTAATGATTTCTATGAGTTATTTGTAATGTTCGACACATTCTGCTAAACTAATCATTAGACTTTTAGGGCATTATATTTATCTGAGTTTTGTTTGCATTTTTACGTATGTTTTTCTATTTGTTAGAGTCAAACTAACTTTCCATTTTATGATATAGCCATGGAAATTCATATAGGAAATTATTTGGATTCAAATAATTATACAAATTGGAGTACTTCGGGGCTTTTGCAATACTTGGTTGAAAAAGAAAATTATACGACTGAAGATGCTACAAATATTCATAATGCTTTTTGCCGTCATTTAGAAAAGAAATCAACTGACCATAATATGTTTAAATACGCAAGAAATAAGGCCGAAAGATTAGCACGTACCTTGGATCTAGCTGAAGTGACACAATTTTTTAATTTGTCCTCACAGGTTAACTTAAAAGAGTTTATATATACAGTAATATTTTGTAAAATCCTAACAAATTTAATTTATATTATTCACAGATACAAGAGCAAGATCAACGAGCCCAAATTCAAGAATATCAATGGGCCCAAAGACAACATGATCAACGGATTCAATCACAATGTCAATTTATCCAAACATTGATTCATGATTATTCTACACTATATGAACAAAAACAACGTTGTAATCTAAAAATTCGAGTAGCAGATACACTAGTGTTTGAAGTGCATTCCACGATTTTATATGCACGCTCTTCTTTTTTTCGGGAAGTTCTGTCAACTAATAAAGTGAATATGAAATTTCTACACCAGATGTTTCACCACAATGTTTTAAAACCTTATTAAAGTAAGTATTTTATGACTTTAAGTTCAAAAAAAAAAATGTTAAACTTAGTTATATTTAATTAATATTTGCTTATTCATTATTTCACACTAGCTATATGTATTCTGGAAATATTTGCTTAGAAAATTATGAAAAATCCGAAATATTTGATCTCTATTTTGTAGCCATGAAATTCAATTTAAAAGAAATTGTCAATTATCTAAAAGAAATAATCAAATTTACATTCTGATATCAATTATTGAATTCTATTATGATATGTAATTTACTAATTACGAAAATGTGTAAATGAAATAAATTAATGCAAATTTAAACTGAATACAGGGTTTGTTTATTTATTTATTACAAAGTGAAATTCGTACAATAAATAGTACAAGCTGTAAGATCATTTATAAAACAGAATCTATAACTAAGTCACCGATTCTGATAGATGCACTTTTATATTGTGAATTTCTTGGCAGACGTTGTTCTACATTATAGTATCTGTATCTTAATAAGTGTATAAAATGAAAAATTAGACAAGTTAATATAGTGATTATTTTTTCTAAACATATAATTATATGATTCAGCTTTTTTCTGGTCAAGCGTGTCGGTCATATTACCTGTCAGTCTCTCGTCAATTTAGGCCCTCTGAAATTTGTATGACAGAGCATTTTTTGGGAGGCATTAAAAATTAATTATGGCGAGTATCACAATAAGTTTTGAAATGTATTACAGAATTTTTTTTTTCTGGACATTTTACTATTGTAAAAATTAATTATGGCGATTTATTTATACTTTATGTATCACAAAAGTTTGAATAGTATTACAGAAATTTTTTTTTTCTGGACATCTTACTATAAGTAAAAATTAATTATGCCAATTTATCTATTCAAAAAAATAAATTTCCTAAAAATAAGATTCTATTTAAATATACTGAAAATGGTAGAGTGGACTAGTAAAGATCATAAGTACGTATGTCACGGTAACAAGTAATTAATCAGGTTATTTCATTTATTGGTTTTCATAAAAAAACGTTGAATGGCAAAATTAGTTAGTTCCGTGTCACTAGGGAACAGGAAAAAAAACAAAAAATGATAGAAGCTAGCCCTAGTTACTATAATTAATATCATAGCACCAAGGATTCTTCCATAAAATTGGAATCACAGTTTCACACCAAAGTCTATTGACCATTAGACATAAAAGAGGGATTTTGAATTACTTTTTAATTCTTCAAATATTAAGAAAAGAATATCCTTGTTGAGGTTTGACATTTTTTACTAAAATGTTCACTTTATGATAATTTGTTTAATTATATTAAATGTTTAATAAAGTAAATTTCCTGTAATATTGAAAGTGGAGTAGTTTCGAAGTTGAATCCAAATTCCAAATGAAACATCGAAAAAAAAAATTCTGTATGATGACGACAAACAATGTTTCACAACAAACGCCATAGTTTCGATTCGACTAAATTTTGTAATTTACCATAGTTCTCAGACTATTATATCACAAACATCATGTGATAATTGTGATGCGCATATAACTTGAAATTACGGTTATTCAAAATTTGATTGACATTAGTGAATTTAATTAAAACGAATCCATTTAATTCTTTTTATTCTGATCCTAGTTTGTAAATTCTAATTTATTAAATCGAACCAGATCGAGGAATTTGAGTTTAGTAAGTTTGGAATAATTTGATTATGAATAATTCTGTAAAATGGAATTAGCAATTTTTCATACATATTGAAGCTGCATGTTAACTACACGTCAGTTGAAATGTTTTATTAGTAAAACGTACTTTAAGCTGTAATCATTGAATGTTAAAGCAATAAAACATGTAATGATGTTAAAAGAAGTCAAACATTGATTACTAAATGACGAAAATACTGTAAATGTGGAATTGCTAAAGTAGAATTTCAATATACATATCGGCAAATTAAGGAAATTTGATTAACTATATTAACATAAATCAGCATGACAGCTACTTAATTGATCAATATTGGATATTATCAACTATTTGAATTATTTTTTCCTACATAAAATCACTATTATTTTAGAATCATGAAATCATCATATTTTCTTGAACCTCTTGGTCATAAGACTTAATTGCCATAAGTTATATAAAAAATTTTGATGTAATTATCGTCAATGACTTTTATACCACATTCCGTCAGAAAAAGAAAATTTCGTACTTAATATATGACATACTTTTAAAATTTATCAACTTTGGAATAAATATTAGATAATTTGTTACACTATCTGTACTAAATTTAGGTCCACAAATATATTTAATACAAACTCCTTTATAACTTATTGCATAAGACAATTTTCTAATTAACTATGATAACGTGATTGACCCATTAAACCTTATAAAAATTTAATAAATTTGAGGTACGTCGTTGACGTTATAATGGTTAATTTTATTTTTATGCACGTAATATTGTTAATAGGATGTTAAAAAAAAACTGCGTCATGTGATGCAACATGATTATCATCACATGATTTAAAGAATATTAAATAGTCCAAACATTATGATAAATTCGGTAAATACAAATCGAGCATATGGTGGCGCTTTTGTGAAACGTACTTTGCTATCACGCGGGAATTTTACGCCGATGTTTCATTATTTGAGGCGTTAATTTAAAAAAAAATTTTCTACTAAAATATCTCATTACAAAAAATCTTATTTAGAAGATTAAACCAATTATAAAAAGTTATTCGATAAAAAATGTCAGAACTCAATAAAGATATTCTTTTTTTAATATTTGAAGAATTTCAAGATGATTCGAAACCTCTCTTTTCATGTCTAATGGTCAATAGACTTTGGTGTGAAACTATGATTCCAGTTTTATGGAGGAATCCTTGGTGTTATGATATTAATTATAAAAATAAAAATTATTTATTCGCTATTATTGCTTCCTATTTATCTGATCATATTAAAGAATTCTTAAAGAGACAAGGAATACATTTGCCTCCATTATCATATCAATCACTTTTGTTCGATTATTTATCTTTCTGTAGAAGTATTAATATAAATACTGTGAATACAATAATTTCTATTGGATCTTCTTTAGCCTATAATAAATTTCTTTTACAACAAGAATTTTATGGTCTCTTCATGAAGAAATTTCCAGAATTAAAGTATTTGGATATGAAATCTATCAAACATCAAATATTTTATTTTCCAGGAGCTAGACTTCGTTTTGAATCACTTTGTGAATTAAAATGTGACACAACAATTAACTCATCATATTTTTATGGATTAGCACAGTTATGTCAATATATACAAAAAATCATCATTCTTAATATTGCCCCAAATGATTATCATGGGATTGCTAAATTAATTGGTGTTCAGAAAAATTTAAAATACTTTGAATGGAAGGATGATCATGATTTATATGTTCCTGCTGGACCAGATTCTTATAAAGAAATTCTTCTTGCGTTAGAAAAAAATGCAAATATTATCAATCATTTAAATATATCCTTTATATTTATTGATCGCACATTGCAAAAGGTACTTCCAAAACTTCTTAAATTAAAAACATTAATAACTAATTTCAGCACTTTTAATGAAGAACAATTAAAAATGTGTGTATATCATGATCTTGAGGTCTTTAAAATTGATCATTTTAATCTAAAAGCAGCTTCTATTATAATTGAAAATAGTGGTGGGCATTTAAAAAAAATCTCATTTGAACTTTATGAATTTGAAGAGAATGCATATAACTTCATTGAAGATTCTCTTATCTTTATACGTAATATTCATAAAAATTGTCCTTCAATTGAATATTTGTCTCTCATATTTTCACCAATCAAGGAACATTTTAGTGAATTTGAAAATTTACTAAAGGCTTGTCTAAATTTAAAGTCATTATTATTAATTATATTTGATCATACATATAATGAAGTTACTCATGAAAATATTTTAAAACATGGTGAAAATTTATTAAAAATATTAATTAATTCAACACAAACCAATATAAAAGAAATTAGATTTTGTGGTGATTTACAATTCTCTTTGGAAGTCTTGGAGGAATTCTTAGAAAAATGGGAAGGTCATGACCTTTCCATACTTACATCCAATAGTGTTTATGAAGGAGATAATTATAAAAAATTGATTAATAAATATAAAAATGATGGTGTAATTAAAGATTTTAGATGTGAATCTTTTATGAATGCGGCAAATATGGAACTTTAAGGATATGAACAACTTCTTAATAACATTTTGAATTAATGTATTATTTTGGTTAGAAACTAGATGAACTCTATAAACACAATATATTAAATAATCTAAGTACTTATTTAATAAATGATTTTAAAGCTTCGAAATTTTTAAATTTATTGACGTGTAAAATTTTTGTTCGTACTGTATTTGATAAGCTAATTCGTAATGTTTGTAAAAATTGTGAAACATTATTTGATCAATTTGAGCATCGTTATAGTCACACAGATTTACTATATAAACAATAGTTTTGCCCCTTTTTTTTTTAAAAAAAAAAAGCTAAAAATCCATATTTGAAGTTTCCTTATTCCAAATTATACAAAAACGTATTTTATTATCTTGGATAAAGAATGTCAAAACTCAATAAAGATATTCTTTTTTTAATATTTGAAGAACTACATGATGATTCGAGATCTCTCTTTTCTTGTCTAATAGCTAATAGACTTTGGTGTGAAACTGTGATTCCAATTTTATGGAAGAATCCTTGGTGCTATAACATTAATTATAGTAATAAAAATTATTTATTTTTAATTATTGTTTCTTACTTATCTGATGATATTAAAGGATTCTTGACAAGTCGTGGAATACAAATACCGTCATTTTCAAATCAATCGCTTTTGTTTGATTATTTATCTTTTTGTAGAAGTATTAATGTAAATACTATAGGTATTATAACTTCTATTGGATCTTCTTCAACTTATAATCAATTTCTTTTACAACAAGAATTTTATGGTCTCTTTATGAGGAAATTTCCAGAATTGAAATATTTGGATATGAAATCTATTAAACATCAAATATTTTACTTTCCAGGAGCTAGATTTCGTTTTGAATCACTTTGTGAATTAAAATGTGATACAACAATAGATTCTTCATATTTTTATGGATTGGCACATCTATGTCAATACATTCAGAGACTTATCATTATTAATATAGAATTAAATGATGATTATCACGGAATAGCTGAGTTAATTGGGGTTCAAAAAAATTTAAACTATTTTGAATGGAAAGATGATGATAGTCTATATTTTCCTATATTAGATCCTTATAAGAAGGTCCTTTTTGCGTTAGAAAACAAAGCGAATACTATCATTCATTTAAAAATATCTTTTGTATTTATTGATTGCACATTACAGAAGGTACTTCCAAAATTTCATAAACTGAAAACATTGATAGCTGCGTTTGATAATTTTAGCGATGAGCAATTGGAAAAGTGTGTACATCGTGATCTTGAGATCTTTAAGATAGATTATTTCAATTTGAATGCAGCTTCTATTATAATTGGAAATAGTGGAGGACGTCTAAAGAAAATCTTATTAGGGCCTTATGATCTTGAAGATGATTATGTGGAACGCTTTGGTGAAGACTCTCTTATTCTTACTCGTAAAATTCATGAAAGTTGTCCTTTGATTGAATGTTTGTCCCTTGTATTATCGCCATCAAAGGAACATTACATCGAGCTTGAAAAATTACTAAAAATTTGTCAAAATTTGAAGTTGCTATTATTGGTTATAGTTGATCATACGTACTTTGAAGAATTAACTCGCGAGATCACTTTACGATACGGAGGAGAATTATTAAAAATATTGAGTTCAACATCAACCAATATAAAAGAAATAAGATTTTGTGGTGATTTAGAATTCTCTTTGGAAGCCTTAGAGGAATTCTTAGAAAAATGGGAAGGTCATGCACTTTCTATACTTATGTCCAATTATGTTTATAAAAGAGATGATTATAAAAAATTGATTAATAGATATAAAAAGAATGGGATAATCAAAAATTTTAGATGTGAACCATATATGGATATAGTAAATATGGACTTTTAGATATATTACGTTTATAATATACATTTATTATTTTTCAAAATTTTAATTATTATAATGTTATGCTTTGTCCACTCAATACTAAAAATTCTAGTTTATATAAATCACTACAAAATTTTTTACTAATAGATTTAGGCACTTGTTTTATTATAATCATTAGGCATTTGTAATTGCTAACTTTAAAATTCTTACAAGTACACTTCATATTTTAATTTTGTAATTCTTCTAACAATACCTTGTCTTTCATGGTATTCAAAAATTTTTCTCGATACAAGTAAATATTCGATGTTAAATGATAAATATAAGTATTGCAATCTTCCCGAACTCAATAATGATGAAATAATAAGGATACTTGCTAATATAATGTACATTTGGCTCCTATATTTAACAAACATGTAATTCCTTTAATGTAACCAATAAAATATTCGATATTTAAAACAAGCGAAAGTATAAATCATGTAAAATTTTTAATCAAAAGAAATAAGATCACGTAATTGTATATTGCTAATCGAGGCTATCGCTAAATAAGCTACTTAAAATTTTCAAAAAATAGATAAATAATATATTTTTTATTAGCTTAATTTTGTCGAAATAAGAATCCTATTCTCTTGGTAAGCTACCTAAACTGCTATTCAGATATGAAAATGGAAAGTTGCATATCTTCTTTATTTCTATCTCTCTTCGCACTTTTCTTTTGATACATTATCATTGTCCTTTTTTCAAACAAGCATATTGGGTACAGTAGATCGACATTTTAGTGTTATTGTTGGATATGTGATGATATTGGTTTCCAAAGGAATAATGTTTGAATACGTATTATAATAATAAGAATGCATATGCGGGTAAAAATGATAGTAGGTTCAGCTTATACATGAAACTTGGATATGTAAACATCCAAGAAGAATACCTGGTATTGATAAAAGATAAGCGTTAATTTTGGTAAGTGAGATGGGTTGATTATGAAATTAAGATGATGAATTCATCTGGTTTCACAAATTTTTATCGTCTCGTGGAATATACTAATATCATATTTTTATTTTAAGAAGCCGAGAACCTTATTTAGCAAGATAGCAGGTTTCCACTTTGATATTTTATGGGTTAGTAAAATTGGTGTTTTATATAAATTTTTGGTGATGGATTTGTGTGTTTAGTTGCGAAGTTTTATGAAGTGATGGTATCTTCAAATTATTCGGAAGATAAGTATTGTTTGGTAATTTCTGCCTCTTTGTTTTTGTGAAAGAATTAAATATATGAGATAACTATGACTTGTATGATACGCTACTTGTTAATAATAATTACGAATTTGAGATAAGTATAATTGTATGAACAGCGCGTTTGCATCATCACATCACATCCATTAAATTATTGCTGTTTGTGACTAGTATTATCAATATCGCGACATTTTTATTATGAAGGACGCGTAAATCACGTAAACCAGCATAAAAAATTTTTACGCGATGACAATTAACTATGTTAGTTATATTGTGATTGAAAAACCTATTTTGTATCTTGTACAATACTTTCATGTGTTTATTGATATTTCTATTACGTAATTCATAAAAACAAAATTCGTACAACATAAATACATATAAAACGACCTTACTCCCCCCTTTTTCATTATTTTATTGAAATTAATTTACGGCCTCTCTTCTCTCTCTCTCTCAATAAAATTAAACGAATTTTCTTCTAATTGTTGTTAATATTTTATAACATCGATCAACGTGATATCTAATCTGATTGTTCCAACTCGTCTTTACGTTGTTTAATTATGAAAGATAACAGAGAAAAGGATATAATTTTTAATATCTTTTTTATCCGCCGTCCTGTATATGACATGCTGACCCACTTCCCCTCACTCTTTCTACCGAAAGTGAGGTTTCTTTGGTAAAGAACTATTGGCTCTGGAGGAGGAGTTAATTACGTATCTAACTTTACAACAAACAAAGAAACTTGTCCGTGAGTGGGATGCCTTCACTACCTGTATATGAACATGAATCGCCACCCTTCCTTCATGAAGGAGTCCCGCCGTTCTGTACATGTAGTGTAGTTTATTTCCTTCCCCTTCATCCTTTCTTGCGAATGTAGTTATGAGTGAGATGCTTTGCCCTCATGTCTGTATATGGACGTGCTGTTTCAATTGACACTGCCATTCTATACATGGGTGTGTAGTTCCCACCTTCTTTCGAAAGTGAATGGATGTCCTCATTGCCTATATTTGAGCGAGCAACACCACTCTTCCCTCGTGGAGGAATTTCGCCGTTCTGTACATGGAGTGTAGTCCATTATCCCATCCTTCCTTGCGAAAGTGACTGTGAGTGGGATGCCTCCCTACATGCCTGTACTTAGGCGTGTTGTTCAATTGCCAACCTTCGGGTATGTTGCTAACATGATAAGTGTATAATTTAAATTTACTAATACAGATTTACCAATCACTAACACTGTTAACAAAAAACGAATATGCTGCGGAAATTCAGAACTATCTGTTCTCGTATCAGGAGCAATCGAAAATATAGATGGCACTGAACTGGAATTGTGGTTGCAGGAAATTACTTCATTATCCTTTGAACATATCATTAAGAAACAAGAAAATGGTTGGGTCACGTACATTTTGGTACGCATAACGATGCATCAAAGTTCTTCTACAAAATGAAAGGGAAACTTTTACAGGGCCAAATCATTGTGAAATTAGCTTTTCTGCCGTGATGCACTTCAAGTCCAAAAAATTAGTTGATTATCATATTATTGTATGTTTTCTTGGATTACATTATATAATACACTTTGATATTCTTACTTATCGCTGTTTTTTTTTAGGAGACCGAGTCGTCAGATAAAATACGTCCTCCTTCTGATTTATCAGACACTGAGTGCTTTTCTTTACAGCCTAAGACCGATGATATCCCCTATCAAATAGTTTAGTCAGTAGAACAGTCTTTACCCAAATCTCAATATGCGTTGCATGACAACAATAAAGAGCTTGTATCAGTTAATATCTTGTATTGTTTAATATGCATGCAACTAAATCTCTTTTTTTTTGTAATAATTTTTATATTGTTAAAATGTATACGCCTACAACAAAAGGAGCAAGTGCAAATCGATGTCTCCCACGATGACCGAACTATTGCAATTATTGCAGAAAGTTCAATATTCGAAGAGAATGATTGCACAGTAATTGAAAATAATCTTCAACCGAGAATATAAGTTATAACATTTAATTTTACATTTTTGGTTTTTGAATCAATTTTATTAATGTTCGTGCTTCCTAATTAGGATCAATACGGATTATCCTATTAGGGTTGATGTCGAACATGGCGTTACAACAGCCATGTTTAATATTAAGCCCAATAAAAGAAAACAAATAATTTAATAATGTAGATTTCATATGTTACTTCATTCTTTATTAAAACATAAGTAAATATCTGATAAAAAGTACAAAACAAATAAAGTGGAAAAATGAACTGGATATTTGCTTCTAGCATATGATTGAGCCTATTTTTTTTATATCAGGTAAAAGTTAAGAATTTTTGACTTTTTCGTAGCTTGTATATTCTTGTATCTTTTGACCTTATAGAAAATATTATACTGTTTTTAAAATACCGAAAACTTTTCTGATTTTTCGAAATCGGAAAATTTTATTATAAAGGAATATATAATTTCTATCATCACTTATTATGCCTTGATTTTATAAATAGTTGTCTTAGCCATCAATTTCAAATATTATTGAGAAATACTATCAAAATAGATTTGCTTACACGTAAAGATGCATTATAAAAAGTATATCACCTACTTCTTCACGTCAGTCATATAAAACTATAAATGTAATTTCAAACCGTGTATATGAATAATGTTAATGGTTTTTGCTGACATTTTCAATTTTTGTAATAATATAATCGATTATATTACTCATTAGATCGCTTTAAAAGTCAATTTAACAAATTAATATTTCATACTAAGGGCATCCTTTACATACACATCATATATAAGATATTAATGTACACATCTTGACTTTGTTTTTAAAAGGTGAGCAGATCATTCTATAATGATTTCATTTTGTTTTACTACAAGACTACTTTACATTCCGATTACCCATATTTTTATTAGTACATGAGTATCTATTTCAAGAATTAATTGGTCAAATTAAGAGAGTTCACTTCCGATTTAAAGAATTTTCTCATGACAAATTGGTTTGGCGTTTTTTGTAACATGCATTTAATTTTTATCAAGCTCCTTTGTGATTCTATAAACTGGTTTGACGTAAACAATATATCATACGAACATTCTATATCTCACGCGCACAATTGAATTAATCTGAGTCTTCATCAAATATCTACATAGCTAATTCTCCAAAAAATTCGAGCAGTATCAGAAAATCAATATTTCCAATCCACCTACCACCAGAAGAATTGCTATTTATCCTCCCTCTTATTGGTCTATTGAAGCCCCTCGTGATGGGATTCAAGTGAAATCATCTGTTGACAAACATTTGATCTATAATGTCAACAATGTTTAAAAAATGACCAATGGACACTTAAAAAGTAATTAATAAATGTCGCAAAACAGCACATAACAAATACAAAATGAAAATTATTTAAATGCATTTGGAAAACCTAACATCTTAATATAAAATTAGAAGAATTATTTTTACATTAGTCAGTCTGTGGCAATAGCAAAGTTATAAATTTGCGGAAAATAAGTAAATTCCGGTCGGAATTATATAGATAATTGGTCAGAATTATTGAAAATCTGGGAACTCGGACCCGGTCCGTTCTTTATTATAAGCGACCAAAAAAAAAAAAAAAATTGTCGAATAAATGACACTCATGAATGACATTAACATATGATTACGTAGAAAAAATTACATACTCATAAGTGATGCACATTTAAAGTTAAAAAACTTGAAATTTATTAATGATTTTTTTTTTATTTTAGTAGTGAGTGGCTAAACATATGCTATTTTCACACAATTATGCTGTTTTGTAACACATTATTGAAATTGCATCACATTAACGATATATTTCGGCATTATTTACTAATCATTATTTGACCTCTTTTCACGTCAATACATGTTCAACCTTCAGTAGTTACAGCACGTTTTAACTAACATAAATTTAATGGACCCCATTTATAATCTTCTATTTCGCCGACTCGAAAAATTTCCAACCTTATTTTCCAAACTTATCACCATTTTGCGCAAATTACTATTTGACATAAAAAATTAATTTTACAAAATTTTCCATCCATTTGATGCAGTAGATCATTTTAACGAGTTTGATTAGTACTTTACTAAAATACTTCGTTACTTGTTCTAATATTCGAAAATTAATTGGGAGAAAAGGATGTAAGCTCATTTACATAACCAATTTTTTCGTTTAGTTCGGTGTACAACGCATTAAGTATAAGGAGCACCACAAAAAAACGCTAAACTTTGAGAATATGACAGGTACAGTACTTACCGTTTCGAAAATCATTATAAGCACGGTAATATGCCGAATTGGCCTAACTCAGAATTTAACAAAAATCGATTCGCCTTAATTACTGAATACTTACAATTTTCATGATTTGTACTTTAAGAAGATTAATTACTGCACCATCGTTTTTTTAAATTTTTTTTTAAAAAAAAATTTTTTATTTTTACGTATAAAATTGCTATACTATCATAATGTGCATATCAGATATGCATATTTCTACGGGCTCATACTTGCCGTCGATACCTAAAAAAGGCAATTTTAACAATGCACCTCCGATCATCTATTGTTGTAGTTTCCTTTTTTGAATATGGTCGGCAAGCATAATTATAATGTAATGAAATGGTTTCATGTCAATATATTAAAAGAGTTGTTTGATATCATTATTCCGAAAATTAACCTAGGTAGATTAAGCGTTTAACCTTATTTGTGTTCTTTAACACTCAGTAACCCGTATGAGAGTAGATTTCAAATAGCCTGAACACTAGGACAAATTTGGTAAATTACGAAATTTTCCAAATCAAGTATTTGGCGTAAAATTTTGTCACACAGAATGAAACGAGTGTTTTATTACAAAGCATTCGATAAATTCTTTTTATTTTAAGCATACATTAGTACTCTGGTTTAATACAAGACTTACTCTACGTACTCAACAATAGGTAAAGAATGTCACAACTCAATAAAGATATTCTTTTCTTAATATTTGAAGAATTACAAGGCGATTCGAAATCTCTCTTTTCATGTCTAATGGTCAATAGACTTTGGTGTGAAACTGTGATTCCAATTTTATGGAAGAATCCTTGGTGCTATGATATTAAATATAAAAACAAAAATTATTTATTTGCCACTATTGTTTCCTATTTATCTGATGATATTAAAGAATTCCTAACAAGACAAGGAATACAATTACCGTCAGTTTCAAACCAACCACTTTTATTTGATTATTTATCTTTTTGTAGAAGTATTAATGTAGATACTATAAACATTATAACTTCTATTGGTTCTTCTTTAGCTTATGATCAATTTCTTTTACAGCAAGAATTTTATGGTTTCTTTATGAAGAAATTTCCAGAGTTAAAGTATTTGGATATGAAATTTATTAAACATCAAATATTCTATTTTCCAGAAGCTAGATTTCGGTTTGAATCACTTTGTGAATTAAATTGTGACACATCAATAGATTCTTCATATTTTTATGGATTGGCACAGTTATGTCAATATATACAGAGACTCATCATTCTTAATGTAAACCCGAATAATTATCGTGGGATTGTTGAATTAATTGGAGTTCAGAAAAATTTAAAGTATTTTGAATGGAAAGATGATCATGATTTTCCTAGATCAGATTCTTACGAAAAGGTTTTTCTTGCATTAGAAAAAAATGCAAATACTATCAATCATTTAGATATATATTTTATATTTACTGATAATCACGCATTGACAAAAGCACTCCAAAAACTGCATAAATTAAAAACATTGATATCAAGTTTTGTTACATTTAATGAAGAACAACTTAAATTGTGTGTATATCGTGATCTTGAGATCTTTAAAATAGATTATTTCAATTTAAAAGCAGCTTCCATTATAATTGAGAATAGTGGAGGACGTCTAAAGAAAATTTTATTAGAACCTTATGAATTTGATGATTATATAGACAACTTCATTGAAGATTCTCTTACTTATATACGTAATATTCATAAAAATTGTCCTTTAATTGAATATTTGTCTCTTGCATTTTCACCATCAAGAGAGCATTTCACTGAACTTGAAAAATTGCTAAAAGGATGTAAAAATTTGAAATTGTTATTATTAGTTATAATTGATCATACATATGAAGAATCAATTTATAATGAAAAAATTTTAGAATATGGAGAAATTTTATTAAAAATGTTAATTAGTTCAACACCAACTAACTTGAAGGAAATTAGGTTCTATGGTGATTTTAAATTCTCTATAGAAGCTTTGGAGGAATTCTTAAGAAATTGGAAAGGTCGTTCACTTTCCATACTTACATTTAATTTTATGTTATTATCTAATATTTATGAAGTAGGGGATTATAAGAAATTGATTGATGAATATAAAAATAATGGAGTAATCAAAGATTTTAGATGTGAATCATTTATAAATGTGGTAAATATAGATTTTTAGTTATGACTTATGAATAACATTTATAATAATCAACATTTATAATGTTAAAGATAATAATAATAACTTATAATAATATAAATATTATATTATACAATAAACCAATTCCATATCGCTCAATGATCTTTTTAAAATTTTTTGGTAAAAAATCTTTTGTTCACATTTGATAAACTAGTGCTAATTCGACCTAAAAAACACGTGATTATATAAAAATAAACACCACACAGTGCCAAACCTCTTTTTGCAAAGTGTACTCGGCAAAATTTACTATTTATGATTTTTTTTTAGTCATATTGGGCTATTTTCTACTGATTCTTCACCTTAATAACTCTGAATTCTCTTCATTATGCTCTTTCAAAATCTGCAAAGTATCCCGAACAATTATAACAGAATGTCTTTTTTTAATAAAAAAAGTATTCAAATTTCAAAAATAATAAGTAATAAGCATTTACTCTTGAAGACATTTTTTCATAAGAAAAATTTTCATGAATATTTTTTTTTTTTTTTTTTTTTTTGAAAAAAGCGAGGTGTTATTTTTCAAGTTTTTTTTTGTTTATTTCTATTATGAACATACATGTTGAACATTACACTGTACATACGATTCCCAATCCAAAAGCCTATCTAAATTAACTAGTTACTATTTTAGCATTGTACTAATTTCATGTATAAGGAAAACAAGAGTCTTTGACGAAATCATTACTGGATTTGTTAGTTATAGACTATATATGGATTCAACCAATAAAAATTTTAGAGACTTTATGATAGACGTATGTTACGAATTCCAAGGTCAAGTTAGACTATACATTTGGAAAAGACGTTGTGATGATATTTCAGACTGGTAAAGATCGGTAGAAAGTTAAAATATAGTCAGTCATGTGATGACTGGGTTATTCAGAACAGTTATATACGTATCAAGAATTATTATGATATTGAACGGAGTATAAAGTGTCATGATGACTTCTTTTGCGGGGGTCCTCTCTCATGACGAGAGTTTTTACAGTAGTGTTATGCCAGTTCTTTGGGTGCTTATAAGGGATAAGCGGTATGTATGGTGGTGGTAGCAGAAGGAATGTTTATAATTAAATGTAAATAAAGATGAAATAAAAGATAATAATAAAATAACGAATAATTCACTTATAACAAAATCTGCGAAGGTTACACAAAAACCAACAAAAAAAATAAACGTAAATCTATCACGATTTACAACACAAATTCAACTACAAAAAAAAAATATAAAAAAAAACAAACAAACAACGAGATAACCTTTTATTAATACTATCTGATTAACTTTTACAACAGAGTAAACATACGCGTTTTTATAACTATTTAAACCACACTAAAAATATTTAACATATTTAATAAATTAAACATATTGCACATATTGCACATATTGCACATATTGCAACATATTGCACATATTGCATATATTGCACATATTGCACATATTGCAACATATTGCATATATTGCATATATTGCACATATTGCATATATTGCATATATTGCACATATTGCACATATTGCATATATTGCATATATTGCACATATTGCACATATTGCATATATTGAATATATTGCACATATTGCACATATTGCATATATTGCATATATTGCACATATTGCACATATTGCATATATTGCACATATTGCACATATTGCATATATTGCATATATTGCACATATTGCACATATTGCATATATTGCATATATTGCACATATTGCACATATTGCATATATTGCATATATTGCACATATTGCACATATTGCATATATTGCATATTTATTTATTTTAATTACAATGAGAGTAACAAAGTATAGAGAGTGAGGTACGTTGCTCTAAGAGGTACAACGTGCAGGTAACTATACAAAAGCTAAGCGCCTTAAGGCTCATGTCAATAAAACCCCCCATTGAATGGAAGATGGAGCTCCCCTAACCACCACCTGATGTGGGGAACTCCAGAAAAAAATAAGGAAACGCCACTAATAATGTAAGGGAAAGCTAAAACTAAAAAAATAAAATGGAAAAAAAGGAGTTAGTAGTCTGGGAAGAAACACTACAAAATTTATGTTAGTATAAAAATAACTAATAATTCCCCACGTGTAAACCTAGTTAAATCTACACTACTACCACTAATCCAACAACTTTAAAATAGCTTCAAACATCT
Organism: Rhizophagus clarus; assembly: GCA_015698045.1. Taxonomy (NCBI): domain Eukaryota; kingdom Fungi; phylum Glomeromycota; class Glomeromycetes; order Glomerales; family Glomeraceae; genus Rhizophagus; species Rhizophagus clarus. The sequence goes on along the minus strand of BLAL01000357.1, from coordinate 358,755 downwards.
GCTTAATGCCCGCTTTCATCTGATCATTAAGTGGAAGAAGCTGATCACAATCCTTGGGTTTACCAGCTAAGGTTTTTCCCCTTTAGCATTACGGCGTGATTGTTTTGAGGAGTCATTCTTGCCTTTGACTGCATTTTTGGATACCTGTGATGTTGACTTTCCAGTCTTCTTCTTTGTCTGGGTAGTTGCGCCTGGGTGGAATTGATTCCATCGAAAGTCTTGACCTTCCAGATTAAAGCGAGATTATAAGGTGTTCTTTAAATCATCATAATTTTCAAAAAATGCTATTAATCTATTCTTTTCAGCATGCTTGATAATTTTGTAGGATTTAAACTCAAAATCCTTAAAGAAAGGGTCCTGGTTGTTATAGTCTTGCACTAATAGTGATTGTTTGCATACAGAGTCAGGGACTCCATCAACTACAGCTGTGAACGTTTCCCTTTGCTTACGCTGGTTTAGAGTCCACGAGCCAGAAAACTATCAGACAGTTTCAGATCCAAGGGTATAACACTATTGGTTGCGGTCAAAACAGGTTTTAACAAAAGAGTTTAGGACTATTCATATGCACACCGTCTGGTACTTGCGTTAACTCTTCACTAACATCTGAAGAGTATGGCCCCAAGCTACAAGATTGTTAAGAATTTTCTCCTTAGTCCAATGGGCAGGGATATCATAAATCATAATATCCCAGACGGAATTAATTTTGATATCTTGGAAGACTGCGGGTTGCAGAATTACATACTTCTCGATGATTTTGAAATGTGATTTTTTTGTTACATGACTTCGTGACTTATTGGCTGCAGAGGAATTTGATTGGCGCTATAGCTGATCTTTTTGTTTATTCTTGATAATCTTATTCTTCTGTGACTTGCGTGATTTTTTTCCTGAAGGAAGAGAATTGACACGAGCCTTACTGGAAGAGAATGATATCTTGGGTATATTCTCCATAATCATACAAGAAGGTTCTAAATCTATTGTGGAATCTGGCTTTTCTGATGTATCTGATATATTGAGTTCTTGTTGCGGCACAGGCATCGATGAGTGAGAAGGGTCAGTTTCTGTCTTATAAGAAAAGTCTTCACCATTAAGATAGTTTTCTAAGTGACTTCAGTATGCATACTTAGCCACTCTTAATGTTACTTAGAACAAAAATGAACACCATATGGCCGGCACTCTTAGATATGCAGACATCTTTTGAAAAGCTGGAAGTTCTGGATTAGAAGAGTCTCTGTAAGCCTGCTGAAAAAAAGCCTTCTGGGTATCCTGTGGCTATCCAAAGAAACCTTCTGGAACTTCTTCTATAGATGCGTTTACCGCATCTTTTAGTTCAAGAGCAAACTCTGTTAATAGTATTTGGTGGTTGAAACTTGGGAGTTGGGCAAATTTTTCACGAATATATATTGTATTTGGATCTGAAGACATTTTATTACAAGGTTTTTAGCATGAAATATTAATAAAAATAAAAATATTTCTTTTGCTGCGGGTTGGTAATAAAAATGAAATTTTAGGGAGAGAGTTTTTTTTGCACATATTGCATATATTTATTTATTTATTTATTTATTGTTAGAAACCAACTCGTGAAAATACAAATCATAGAAAAACTAGTCTATAATCTATGAAAATAAAACTATTAACTACATCATGTAAAATCTAAACCCCACCAGCAGTGACATCAGCCTGTGTTGTTAAATTATACAAGCTATGACCGAGTATACACAAATCCTAGGATATAGGTTACCGAATTATCCTTTTTGGTGGATGCCAGCTTCACGTGAATTCTGTTAGGTGAAAAATGATTCAACACTATTTTCAAATTGTAAATTATTGTATATGTGGATTTAGAAAAAAAAGAAAAATGTGAAAATAAAAAATATAATAAAATAACAATAATGAATCAATCGCCATTATTATGGGTAAATTTAATACGTTTTAACCGTGACGCATCATTGTGGAAAATGGGTGAACATCCTAAATAGAGATTTTTAAATGTATCAATAGGACGGGAGGAAGTGGTCGACAAAGAAACTGATGTAACCCTATCTTGATTGTCTATCGTAAAAAGTGAATCTATAGGATGAATTTGTTGCATTTGTTTTTTATCACGTAATCATGAAAAGATGAAATGCGCTTATTAATGCGCACTTTAAATATTAGAAGAACAGAATTTGCTGGGGATTGTTCAGATATAATCATTCCTGTGTCTTCATCTGATTGTTCTATACTCGGTGAATGAAAAATCTTGGGTAATTTTTTCTTTAGCAGGTGATGCATATGGGCACAGCTGTTTCTATTACATTCAGCGATGTCTAACAAGTCAGGTGAGTCAAATCAGCTCAAGCTGACGTTCTTGAAATGTATGCGTAACTATACGTAATTGAGCATCTAAAGTGTCCAATAATGAAACTAATTTTTTGATTTTAGAAGCGACAGTATTATATTCGTCCAAATCTTTAACATCATGATCGTGGATTAAATCCATTTGTTGTTGGTACTTCTTGTTGGCTTTTTCTTGGGCTAAGTCAATAGCATGTTGTTGACAAACCAATTTTTGGTGAGTTTTTTTCCCTTTATTGACATATTCCTACCATCGAGCCGATCCAAGAGGGAATTCAATCGTGCCTGAATTATTAAATAGGTGAACACGTGGTATAAAAAGTAATAATTCAGTTAGTTGATCCTTACAATCTTCTGCCAGAAGTTCGTCTGGAATAGGATTAAAGTTGGTGAAATCATTTTGATTAGGAATTTTTGGTTTTTTGACAGAAGGATTAATGTGTTTGTCCCTGGCAATAATATGATCCCTTGTAAGAATATATGGTAATGCTTCTGGAGTTCTAATCAAACGTGATAGCAGTAAGTGCTTAATAACTTTGTAGAATGTTCTATTGTAAGGGCTTAGATATTGCGAAACTTTAGCCGCTTGTTTAATACTGTTGTGACCCAGAAATTTACGAGAGTAATAAGCTGACATGGTGATTGCTTTAGCCTTTTTCTCATGATGACTTCTGCGTTTGGCTTGTTTTTCTAAGGTTTTTTTCTGGTAATGATCTGGTGAAATGAAAGAGGAGTTAAGATACTTTTTACAAAATATGTACTGTATCTTCGTGGAATACCATTGAATAAATCACAGTCTAGGTGTTGATATTTGGTCTGATATTCTATGCCACGACGGTGGCTGGTAACGGTGGTGATGGTGTTGTTAAACCATTTCTTATATATAGCTTTTAGGTGAGAAAGTTTATCATTACTTTCTGGAAGAAGAGATAATGTGAAAGAGGATGCCATCATATCTGAAGATAATGATGCGCTAAGTGATGATGATTTATGAAATTTGAATATGTGTTTTTGATGGTAGATGCAACCTTGACAATAGTAGTTCCCAATCTTATTGGTGATCTGTGAAGAAGGAATTAAGTGTGACATCACTATGGGTGAAGGAGTAGTACAAAAAGTTTCATTTGGGTATTAAAAGTAAAGTGGCATGGAACGTATATGCCAAATTTAAATCTATATTTTTATAAGAAAAATTAAAAAAAGTACGGGTAACCTGATTATTTTGGTGAGTGGCTTCTGAACGTTTTGATATAATTAGAAGACGTTCATGAAGTTTATTTCTAATAAGGGCAAAATATTTATTTTGTATGCATCGTGGAATGACGCGTTGTAAGGAGAAAAATAGGGTGACAAGTGTAGAAATGAGAAATTTCTTGTTTTGGTAATTGGAAGTCGAAATAAATGTGTGTGTGTCCTCTGGACAACAAAAATCATTTGTGTGTATAGTGGGTATGACGTTTTGTTGATCTGAATACACCAATGATAAATTTGGGCGTTCATCAGGTATCTCGAAAAGGAAGGTTTTGGAGCGTTTCCATTCGTACAATGAGTTGTACCCTCAACGATCACTATTGGTCACATGAAAATGCTTCACAGCGACGGGGAGTGTGTATTGAAGGTTTTTGGGTGAAGACGCGTTGGGTGAAGAAAGAGTTGAAGGAGGCATAATACTTTATTGAAGATAAGGCTGGGACCAGAAGGTGGGAAGCCGTTGTATTATTCTTTTAGCGTTGGTGTCTACCTCGCGTAAATACAAAAAGCGAGGAGTGGTGGAGTTGTTCGTAAGTTGTAGTTGTGGTTTTCGAGGAAACCTGTAGTGTTAACAAGAAAAATAAGTGGTGTAAGAGCTTCTAGAGGGTCCGCGGCAGTAAGTTCTTTAAAGAAAAAGACTCGTTTCGAGTAGTTTCATATACGCTTTCGTAAAAAAAGTGTTTTTATTTTTTCTTAAAAAAATGGACAAGTGATCAGCTGGGAAAAGTTGTACTTCATTTTTGCACATATTGCATATGTTTAACATATTTAACATTCTAAACATTGATCCGCAATCATGTGATTTAATCGAACTTTTAGTCACGCATTATTTTGCCGCAACAGTAGTTTTCTTATACATATTTTGATGTACTTTGTACTTTCTTTTGATGTATAACTGTATCTGTGGCACTCACCTGTAAAAATAAAAAATAAAATTATTATGATATTAAAAATCAATGCGTTCAGAGATGGGACAGGCCTCAGCCTAGAAGGAACGAAACATATACTACAGTATGGAGAAATGATCAAATACATGATTTATGGAATTTGGTTCATAGTAACATCAATGTAGATGTTTTATCTAGTAGATAGTTTTTTTTTAATTAGTTTTTTTTTAAATTTTTATTATTTCGAAATATTAGGAGAATTTATTCTTTTTAAGGTTATTATACATCTTTTTAATATTTTTTTTGAATCTAAATAAATGCAAAGTTATTAAACTTGGGATTTTTTTTAATAAAAGACAAAAATTCCCGAATTTCTTCATAAAAATCACTGCATTTAAAAATAAATTTTATATGAAACGAGCTTCCAAAGAGTCTGATGAAGTGATAGCGGAGACCAGTATGAAGTATAAAACCGGCTCTGTGAGATTTTACTTTAAGTAGGTTAGCAGGTTATATAGCAATTAGCAGATAGTAAGTTTTTTATGATGATCGTGTTTTTCTTGCTCAATAGCTAGATGAACGCGTATAATTTTTTTATATCCCGATGAATCATTTTGGGAGGTGTGATATACATTTTATAGTTTGTATAGTATAGAACTTTTATTATTTTTTTGAAATGTGATTTTTCGTTAAATCTGTAAATTGGTATATAGTGAATCAATTTTCTCACTAATGTATATGTTTATTTCGTTGCATGTTCTCTCACATTCATAACCATAAAGTATGCATTACAGAAAATTGTACACAAGTAATTTTAATAGAGATGGCAGATGCGAATCGTGTGATACTGATATGACTCATTCAATCGTTATATGACACGCCCAAGCCAAGTTAATATAAACAACGCGTTTTCAATTAATATAATAACATCATATGAGTCTAAAAAAAAAATTACTCATACTTTTTTAAACGAATACCGATCTGAGTCATACTGTATACATGTGATATTGAAAAATCAAAAGTAAAAAATTGTAAGTCCGTTATTAATAGTTGTGTGAAAGCTTGTACGACATAAAATTGTATAAAAATACTTTTTTTTTATTTCGTTAGAGAAATAATTTATCTTAATCTTTAAATCCTTTGCGTATTCCTTCGATCTTTTCTTTTCATTACAGTATTTTATTATTCTTTTTCCTTCGTATACGTAAAAACAATTTACCCTAATCACCAAATCTTCTAATCTATTTGCGTCTTTTATTTTATTTTAATTGTTTATTTTCGTTATTTTTTTTTCGCTTTCTCTTTTTTTTAGGTGGGTGGGTGGGTACGCTCGTATTTCTTTTTTTTTTTCTCCCTTCGATATTTCATTCTTTCCTTTCCGAATTTTTTTTTTATTATCGTTATTTTTCACTTTCTCTTTTTTTTTAGGTGGGTGGGTGGGTACGCTCGTGTTTCTTTTCTTTTTCCTTCGATATTTCTTTTCTCTTTCCCTCTCGTTTTTCCCCTTCATTTCGTTTTTCCCCTCCCCTTTCGTTTTTCCCCTCCCCTTTCGTTTTTCCCCTCCCCCCTCGTTCTTCCCCTTCCCTCTCGTTTTTCCCCTTCCCTCTCGTTTTTCCCCTTCCCTCTCGTTTTTCCCCTTCCCTCTCGTTTTTCCCCTTCCCTCTCGTTTTTCCCTTCCCTCTCGTTTTTCCCTCCCCTTTCATTTTTCCCCTCCCTTTCGTTTTTCCCTTCCCTTTCGTTTTTCCCCTTCCCTTTCGTTCTTCCCCTTCCCTCTCGTTTTTCCTCTTCCCTTTCGTTTTTCCCTTCCCTTTCGTTTTTCCCCTTCCCTCTCGTTTTCATTTTCTTTTCCGTTTTCCTCTTTCCCTATCGGTTTTCTCCTTTCCTCTCGTTTTTTTTCTCTCTCGTTTTCCCTTTCCTTTTTCCTGATCAAAGTTGCTGCACCTCAACGTTGGTGATCAGGTGACAACAAGTTTTTTTTAAAAAACTTGGCTAAGTCAGCAACATCTCATGTCGCTATCATTAATAATAATTTTAGTTTTAATAAATAAAATAAAAAATTAACAAAATTTTCAATATATATATTAATTGATCACTATTGTGAAAAATAAAAGATCAATGTACGCGATATGATTTTCATCATTTTCATCAAATTTAGGTGCTTAAAAACGTTTGATTTATTATGTAATCTGGAGTTTTTTTTTTTTTTTTAAAAAAAAAAAAAAAATAAAACTAGTAATTTTTATTGAAAAAATGTTCCATTAGTTGATTCTAGAAAATCCTAGTTTCCTTGATATGTTCGGATAATTAACACACAATTAATACAAACAAAAAGCCTTGCATTTCGTAATACAAAAATAATGTGATCGACGGAATCACATTCTCAAAAAATCACATAGCTTGCTAAAAAAGGGGCGAGCTTTCGTAATCTCAACTCTTCCTTTTTTACATTCATTTTATTAATACACAAGTTAATTTAATCATAAAAGGGGGTTGTATATAGTTGCACATGAATTTAGAATAATAATAATAACCGAATATTTATTGTAACAAAATAATAAATAATTATCATATGAATATTAAAAAATGTTAAATAATACTAATCTTCATAATGGTAGTTAGCCGAAAAATAATAAGCCGAAACGTGGTTCGGACCTGGCTCAGGCGTAGATCGTCGCGGAATTCCAGGGATTTACTACGATTAAACCAGGTCCGGATGATCAGCAATCAGGAATGCAGCTCCGTTTTTCGGCTAACTACACCATTATCTAATCAACATCAACTTTAATTTAATTAAATAAAAAAGAATTTTTCTATTACTCTTCTTAATTATTCAAAAAAATTAAATCTTAGATAATTATTTATTATTAATTATTAATTATGCAAAAAAAATTTTATTAACGAAAAATTGAATTTATTCTATTATGTATAAGTTTTTTTTTAATTGTTCAATCATTTGATTACAAGTGTTTTATAAGATTATTTTTATATAAAAAAAACACTTAAATAAATATTAATTAAAATACAATACTATAAAAAAACCATATATTTCTAAATTCTTTTGATCATTTTTGGCTTAGTTGTCTGATCATTTTTGGCAAAGTAAAAAATTCTTGGATAATTGTAATTTCCAACATAATAACAACAATTATAATTATTATTATTTGACACATGATAGACGAATTTTTTTAAATTTATAAATAAATAACGATAAATACAACCGATCATCTATATAACTAATTATAGCTAATTAGCAACACAAATTGTTAATAAACATTCAACATTATCAATAATTCGGCCTAAATTATAGTATAAATTTGGCTAAAATTATAAAAGATAGTCCATTTAGAATTGGAATTGGACTGGACTAGTCCATTAGAGTTCAAGTCCAATAGCCAATAATGGGAATTTGACAATGTCCAATTCCAACGATGATCATTATAGTTTGGTTCCTTTTTAAAACAAAAAAAATTTTTAACCTTTATGTAAACTCTTTAAAGTTACCTTCTTAAAGGGATATTTCATTTATAAAATATTTATTCTAAAACGGTTTTCATTGTTTTTAGATAAAGAAGTCAAAACTCAACAAAGATATTCTTTTCTTAATATTTGATGAAGTATAAGATGATTCAAAATCACTCTTTTTATGTTTAATGGCCAATAGATTTAGTGTGAAACTGTGGTTCCAATTTTATGGAAGAATCCTTGGTGCCATGATATTATTATCATTGTTTCTTGTTTGTCTGATGATATTAAAGGATTCTTAAAGAGACGAGAAATACAACTACCATCATGTTGATATCAATTACTAATGTTTGATTACTTATCTTTCTGTAGAAGTATTAATTTAAGTGTTATAAACTCTATAATTTCTATTGGTCGGTATAAATTATTCTAGAAACAAGAATTTTATGGTCTTTTATAAAGAAATGTCCGGGATTGAAATATTCGGATATGAGATCAATTAAGCATCATATTCCAGATGTTAGCCTTGTGTTGCTAAGCCAGATTCTCACAGTATGATTCTTTCTGCATTAGAAAAAAAGACGAACACTATCAACCATATAAAATTATATCTAAATATAATAATCGCATAGTAAAAAGGTATTACCAAAACTTTATAAACTAAAAACATAGATAAGCTAATTCCGGGTCTTTATGTCAAATAAGTGAAGAATTATTAAGAATATGCATTTATCTTGATCTTGAGATTTTTTAAAGCAAATTATGCCGAATTATAAAAGCAGCTTCAATTATAATTGAAAATAACGGAGAACAGGTACGGCAGGTACGGCAGCAGGTAGCGGCAGGCACTGCAGGGGCAGGTAGCACCTGATCGCGGCAGGTGTTTTTGGTAATAAGCTTTTTTTGGGAATAGAGATTTTTGAGCTTTTTAGTATAGATTTCTAAATTAATTAATTTTCTTTCAACAAAAATAGGTCAAAAATTTTTTTGACTTGGTCCTATACCATTCCACTGGATCCAATTATAAAAAAGATTTATTTATTTATTTTTTAATGGCTATTAAACCGGATAATTAAAAAAAAATAATTAATTTTTTTAATTATCCGGTTTATCAAGTTTCAGTTTGTTAAACTGAATTAAACTGAATGATTAACAATTATTCTTTTAATAGTTAACAGTATTTTAAACTAAATATTTTTAAACAGTTTATTAAACCGGATAATCAATTTTTATGGTTTTTTAATTAACTAATGCTTAATCAAAAAAAAAAATTTTAACATAATGAAAACTCATACAAGAGACTAAGCACATTTCTCACAAAGTTGTGTAGACCGTTGAGTCAGAGCAGCTTTAGAGGGAGATCCTAACGTTAATATAAATTCGACAACTTATGAACTATATTTTAATAGGGACATGACTGGATAATACTTTTAAATTGGAATTTGCATTTTTATAATTACTTTTTCTTTTTTTTTTTATTTTAACTTTGAATTAGATTAGTTAAGTAGATAGGTCTTCGCTATTTTTATGTATAGGAAATTTGAATTCGAATTTGAGCAGGCGAAAATAAAAAATTTTTTTTTAATGGTTATTATGATTAATAGTCTATTTTTTAACAGTTTTTTTTAACTGAATATTTTTAAAAAAAAAAATTATTAAACTAGATAATAAAATAAAAAAGATTAAACCAATTTTTTTAACGGTTTTTAAGCTGAATGACGTTTTTTTTTTAAAAAAAAATTTTTATCAATCGTTATACTTAAAAATTGTTTTAATAATTAAAACGACTTTACCATTAAAATCTTTTAACATTATATTTTTAAATTGTCTTCAGTTAATAAAAAAAAAAAAAAAAAAAAAAAATGCAAAAAATGATTTTTTATTAATCGTTTAAATTTATCAATCGTTTTAACAAAAAAGATTTTAACGTTTTCTTCAAATCATTTTAATAAAAAAAAACGTTTTTTTCTAATCATTTTAATAAAACAAAAAGTTTTTTTCTAATATTTTAATAAAAAAAAAACGTTTTTTTCTAAATCGGTTTGATAAAAAAAAACGAAAAAAAAAGGATTTTAACATTTTTTAAACCGTTTTAATAAGAAAAAAAGATTTTTGGCGTTTTTTTCAAAATCGTTTTAATAAAAAAAATGATTTTATATTTATAAAAGAATCTTTTAATTGTTGTAAAATTTTTTCTTTTTATAAACTGTTAAAAATATTATTTTTTAAGTTTTATTAAGATTAATTGCAGGATATCGTATCAGTCATAATAATTATGTCTGTCAAAATAATTACGGTTGCATCAATTCGAATTCGGCATAGCTGTCGAATATTTCGGCAATCCAAGAATCTAATTCGCGGAGAAGTATAATATTCATTTGGTTTAATAACTATTCAAAAAAGTAATGAATTTTTATTTAATAAACCGTTAAAATTTTTTGCTTAAGCATTAGTTAATTTAAAAACTCATAAAACCAGTTCAATAAAATGAAAAAAAAATTTTTTTAATACAGTATTTAGTTTAAAAGACTGTTGGCTGTTAAAGGAATAATATTAATCATACGGTTTGAAAAACTAAAAATAATTATTAATTATTCAGTTTAATAACCGAAGAGAAAATTAATTAATTTAGAAACGAATGTAAATCTATACCAAAAATCTCTATTTACAAAACACCTGCTGTAAAAAAAAACACGAAATTTATTTAATAGGACAAACAAAAAAGTCTCGAGAGCCGTGATATCTACAGCTTTCTGTGATCTTAAAATTAAATAAGATATAAAGCTGTCGCGATCAGGCTCTACCTGCTATGACATCTGCCGTACCAGCCGTACTTGCCGCAAATGCGGCAAGCGAAATTGTGTTTTCACATGGCAAACCGTTATTAACCACAAAAAATTCTGCGCAAATCATGATGTGGTTATCACATAATGTATGATTGTGATTAAACAGTTACTTAGATTATTATAGTAGCTTTCATTAATGAAAATAAAACATGTAGTATATATACAGTTGTCATCATTTAACCTCTTGAACATCTAACCAATTTAATACAGAATAAACTTTTAACAACAGAAATGCCAGAACAAATATTTTAATTTAGGAATTGACACTAATTAATATTATGAAAATGGCTTAACTAGTATAGAATTATTAATTTGACTTATAAGATATTCATTTCTTAAAATAATTTCAATGTTTTTGAATATTGAATTTTTTTTTTATTACTACGTAACTGTTTATCATTACGAAATCACAATAATGTGATGTGATATTTTGGGTACTCGTGGGGTAATTATCACATTATGGGTCGCACATGGTCGTACAGAACAATATATTTTGTCCGGAGTCTGATTTCGGTTTATTAATAGTACTTGTTCCTTTTTTTTTTAAATAAAATAATAATAATAATAACAGATAATAATAAATTGCGTAAAACCTTTTTTAAATACACTTTCTTTCGATTGTAAAAAACCTATGTTAAACGTTCTTCATTAAAAAATGTCAAAACTCAATGAAGATATTCTTTCCTTAATATTTGAAGAATTACAGGGTGATTCGAAATCCCTTTTTTCATGTCTAGTAGTTAATATACTTTGGTGTGATATTATGATTTCAATTTTATGGAGAAATCCTTGGTGCTATGATATTGATTATAGAAAAAAAAATTATTTGTTTGCCATTATTGCTTCTTATTTAACTGATAGCGTTAAAGAATCTCTAACGAGAGAAGGAATATAATTACAGTCAATTTCAAGCAAATCACTTTTGTTTGATTATTTATCCTTTTGTAGAAGTATTAACATAAGTATTATAAACTCTAAAATTTCTATTGGATCTTCTTCGCAAAGAATCAATTGCTTTTGTAACAAGAATTTTATGGTTTTTTTATGAAGAAATGTCCAGAATTGAAGTATTTGAATATGAGATCAATTGAAAATCAAATATTTTGTCTTCCAGAAGCTAAACTCTGTTTTGAATCACTTTATGAATTAAAAATGTGATATGTCTGTTGACGCTTCATACTTTTATGAATTAGAAAGTATTCGTCAACATATACAGAGACTCATCATTATTAATGATGAAATCTTAATAAATTCTAATCCTGGAATTGTTAAATTAATTAAAGTTTAAAAAAATTTAAAGTATTTTGAATGGGTGGATGAAATCGAAGATTCTACTTTTGATTATAGGGGAATTTTCTTTGCATTGGAAAAAAAAGGCAGATATTATCAGTCATTTAAATCTATACTTTATGCATAATAATCATACATTGGAAAAAATACTCCCTAAATTTCATAAACTAAAATCATTAATTATTAATGGTTTAGAACATTTCAATGAAGGACAATTAAAAATGTGTGTTTACCGTGATCTTGAGATCTTTAAAATACATCTTTACGACTCTTATGATTTAAAAGCTGCTTCTATTATAATTGAAAATAGCGGAGAATAACTAAAGAAAATTTTAATAGACTGCAGTGATTTTTACAATTATCTCAACGAAAATTATTATGGAAATGAACTCGTAAATTTCATGAAAATGTCCTTTAATTGAATATCTGTGTCTTACATGTTCATCATCAGAGAAAAGTCTTGCTGAATTTGAAAATTACTAAAAGTTTGTCAAAATATAAAGTCATTATTAATAAACTATATATATGAATGAAGCGATAACTGAAGAAAGACTTTTAAAAAATGGGGAAGATCAGCACCGACCAATCTAAGAGAAATTAGATTTTTTCAAAATTATCAAAATTTTAAATTTTCTTTAAAAGCTTTGGAGGAATTCTTAGAAAAATGGAAAGATCATGCACTTTCCATATTTACATGTGACTTTATTTATGAAGATGATGATTATGTAAAATTGATTAACAAATATAAAAATAATGGAGTGATTAAAGATTTTAGATATGAAGAATTTTAATGAAATTAGTAATTACGGATTTTAAGATATGCCATGAATACTATTGTCCACTCGCTTTATACTCACTTTATAATGAAGTTAGTAGTTTGGCCAATCATACCTTCGTTATAAGAAAATTCGTTATAAATCCTATACCGGTTAATTGTATAACACTTGAATTATGGATTACGTTAAGTTTAAAAAAAATTCGTTATAATGAAAATTTTGTCAGTCATTTTTTGTAATTAAAAATTATAAACATGGATGAATTATGTAATAGTGCGTATATTAAAACTGTATTAGATGTTTTAATGCGTTGTGTGTTACGTGTGCAATGTAATAAGTAAATAGGCGGGTGTTAATGTTGTAATAATGTTGTAATATACATTTTAAATCAAATCATAAATAAATATTCAGTTATTGATGAATGACATATTTAAGAGGAAATTGCTTCATTTAATCCTTAAAATAGGCCCTTCAGCTACGATACATAAATCAACATCAAAAATAATTTTAGAAAATCCAACGTAACGGTAATGATTAAATTTTCACGCAGTGCAAATCATTTGTGTTCTGAAAAAACCGCAGTTTTGTTGTTACGTCATCGCTAATATCGTAAAACAAATAAAATTTTTTATATAATAATCAATAAAAAATGCGTGTAATTTATAATTTATATCAAATCTAATTGCTAATATGTAAGTCGGGAAATCATTTTATTAAAAAAAAAAACATGAATAAAAGACTTCACGTACTATTTTCGCTTCTATTACTAAATTAAAATTTAATTTTTTATTATTCCAATAAATTTAATGAAAAGTTCTTTTCTTGTATATAAATTTTCAAATAAACGTCTAATAAATGCATTAAATAATAAGTAGTTATTGGATGATTAGTAGATATATCAGTCGAAGAATGTTCGGAGGAATAATGCGGCACCCAATAGAAATTAATGCCATTAATACAAACTTAAAAATACCGGTTATTAAAATCCCGCATCTGAACGATAATTATATGTTTTTTTAAAACATTGCTTGACAGTTTCAATAAATAATAAAATTTTATTTACAGCATTTTAATATATCAAATTTTATTTATTTATTTTTTTTTTTTTTATCTGTACTTTCATTTTTTTTTTTTTAGAAAAATGATTGACGAAAAAAAAAATTTTAACATGCAATAATTTAGGCTATAAGTTATATAGCTAATTTTATTTTCTCGTGGCAAAGAGCGCAATAAAAAACTTAATTAAAGTTTTAGTAAGTTATTACGTTAAGCTAAGCTACTATTTGACAGTGAGTGAATGAGTCTACTTTCTGGATCACCTACTATCCTTACTATCCTGAAGGAGAGCATTCTTGAAACCTTTATTTTTTTTAATTTTATCTTTACAGGTTGTAACTATAATACAGAGATTACATTAAAAGATATACATACAGTGTATGATAAAAAAAAATAAAATCGATCGTCAACGCTTGTATAAAAAAAAAATCACGAATTTTTTTTTTATTTAAAGCTAAAATCTGGATAATTCTATTAAAAAAAATTAATATGGTATACGTTCACCATTATTCTCAATAATTAACTCGCAATGTCATCTCATTGATCGTGAAAAATTTATTAGAACGTTTTCTGGAATATTTTCCAATTCTTCTATAGTACCATAAAATTTTCCAGATCGTCAACATCCGCTTTTCACCTTACTTTTTATGATCATAAGTTTACAATGGGATTCAAATCTGGACTGTTGACGGTCATGTGGGAAATTTTCTTCGATAAAGGTCTTAGCAAGACGGCTAATATGCTTGGGGTCGTTGCTGAAAACGCTAGTCATCTGGGACGTGCCAACTTTTCTTTTTTTTTTGTCACATCCTGTAAAATCCTATTCTATGCAATATATTAAAAACTGAAATTATGCTTCGAGTATAAACAAGAAAGTCGATTATGGGGAGGACTACTCTCATAGCCTTAAGTGACCACGGTGAAGGTAAGAAGAATGTAATAATTGAGGAAAAAAGAAAATATAAAAAAATTATGAAAAGAAAATAAAGCTATTATAGAATCTATAAAAACAACCGCGATGCGAATTCTAAGAGCCTGAGTGAAGAAAGCTACTAGACGTCCTAAGTTTAGGTAGTTGACGTTAGGGTGATCCGAAGCATCTCGATCTTAGTTTCGTTAGTACATACTATGACTGTTCCTTCATCGTACTTGTCGTTCACGTGACTGTCTTGATGGTAAAATATTGATCCTTTTTAGAAATGTTGAGTGTCAACCTTTTGTATTGTCGAAGTGCTGAAGTTCATTGAGATCAAATATTTTTGATATCGTCAAAAAGGACGATCAAAACCAAAAAGGCAAGAGGAGTAAACTCCTTTTGGTAGCGAAACAAATTGTGAAAGAGTCCCTCCTATATGAGCATTCAGCTTCCAAGTCGAATGAAATTTCGTATATTACGGACAATATGCGTGATACCATTCCATGAAATGTTAGGCGCTCAACCCGAGATGAAACGTGTGTTGAGGATCTTGTAATTGAGAGCTCGCTTTTGCTAGTCATCATCATAGAAATGTGTTGTACTTCGCTTCACAGGGCTGTTTGATAGATGCTATCTAAATTATATACCGAACCATCCGTATAAAAAAACAAAATAACATTCCTGAAACCTATACTCCGAGCAAAACAACTACGTCACCCACCTCTTAAACATATGGAATGCAAATCCTATAGTTTTTATACCAAAAATTCACAAGTCTCTAAGCGTCTAACATCAAGAGAACGAAATTAAGCGGAAAATGAATGTATTTAGAATAGTATGATAATATCAGACGCACTATTATACAAATAATTATTCAAAAATTGAAAAGCAGAGACCAAATTATAACTCGTCATTCGAATATAAATAAATTTAAAAAGATACATTAATGAAACAACTACAGTACTTACTTTTCTTCGAAGCAATTTCTCTAGAGAAATTCCAACAAACAATAAATTTATTTCTTTACCGGCTTCTTTTGAAAACTATAGAGAATATATTTCAATTTCGATTATTGACTTTATTTAAGTATTTTAAACTTCAGTTTGTATTTCTGCTACATTTCACAATATAATCCATACCTCCAGTATAATAGCTAAAAGAATCATCGCAGTATTACAATATAAAATTCGAAAACTTAAATGAGTATAATTAGGTGGAAACGATATTTCTCATTTTTATATTACCATAAACGTTTGTGATATCGTAATTTAATGCACTGTACTGTACAATCATTTTATGCATTCTATTAAGTTCACATGAAATTAAGAAACTGGGATTCAGTTAGCCAGGTCTTTAAATTTTGGGGTGAAAAATTAATAGTGGGGCAATCTCGCATATGAATGAAACACAAAAAGGAGACACTTTTCAAATACATTACTGTCATTAGCATGATTTATAACTTTTTTATCTTTAGGCTGTTGTTTGCCCCCCTAGTTTAAAAATATAAACACATACCGGTAATATTATACTGTATATTATGTTTAAATGTCCCTAAATTCAAATTATACCAGTTTATTTATTCCTTCTCTGGATCGATGTTAACAGGCTACTGCCAAGGTTGATTTTCTCGAATCAATTGATCATTTTTAATTTTTTTTCGTTTTTTGTATAGTTCGATTACTGTAAGGAGTAGAATTTATATTTTGGCGTTTTGTACTCGGTCAAAACGGTAAAATTTCAAATGTGGATTACTAAATTTAAAAGGAAAAGTTCATGTCGATTAGTATGCCTAACAATATGGCAAGCCGTTCAAGACAAAAGTCTGCCGCAATTGCAGCAGGTACCTGCTGCTTTTACAGCAGGTACCCGCTGAATTTGTGGCAGGTACCTGCTACTTTCACAGCAGGTACCTGCTTAATTTGCGGCGGGTACCTGCTGGATTCGCAGCGGGTAGCCGCTGGATTTGCGGCAGGTACCTGCTGAATTTGCAGCAGGTACCCGCTGGATTTATGGCAGGTACCTGACAGGTTACAAATATGGTATTATATTTTTTCTGGTTCAAAAAATCTTATTTGGTTTCACATTTATAGTAATCTACCGAATTATTGGATCCAAGATTGATGTTTCCTTTTTTGGCTATGATTTTTGTCTCTAATTCTGCCCATTGCTATAAATTATAAATATTTAACAGAATGTAAAACTCAATTATGATTTCTACTTTTGTTAACCAAAAAGATTCAGAAAATTTCTAAATTCTGCCTCAGATTATTATCACAAATTATTATACTATTACCTTAGATATCACAATAACAATATTGAAAGAATCACATTAGTTTTTATATATGATATGATTTGCTGAAAAAATATATTATCTATTTATTATACAGGAAAATGCATTTTAAATTAAACGCTTTAAAAAATGATTTTTTTTAATTAATCATTTTTTAATTAAACGCTTAAAAAAAACTTTTTAAATTTAACACTTAAAAAAAAAAAGTTTTTATAATTAAACACCTTAAGCTAACCGCTTAAAAAAACGTATTTTAGTAAAAAATTAAATGTTTCAAAAAAATGTTTTTTTTTTAAATTAAACGCTTAAATAAATGTATTTTAGCATCTTTTTAAAGTAATTAATAAAAAAAGACGTGTTTAATTTAAAAAATTGTTAAAAAACTTTTTCTTAGGCAGTTAATTTCAAAAAAAACGCTAAAATACATTTATTTTAAGCGTTGAATTTAAAAAAATGTTAAAAAACTTTTTTCTTAAACGTTTAATTAAAAAAAACACTAAAATATTTTATTTTTAAGCATCTAATTTTAAAAACGTTTTTTTTTAAGTGTTAAATTTAAAAAACTTTTTTATTTAAGCAGTTAATTTAAAAAAAACGCTAAAATACATTTATTTAAGCATTTGATTTAAAAAACGTTTTTTTTAACAGTTTTTTTTTAAAGTAGTTAATAAAAAAAATGTTAAACCGTTCTTTCAACATTTTTTTTAAGTGGTTATTTAAAAAAAACGGTAATAAACTTTTTCTTAAGCGTTTAATTAAAAAAAACACTAAAATATTTTTATTTTTAAGCATCTAATTTTAAAAACGTTTTTTTTAAGTGTTAAATAAATGTATTTTAGCATTTTTTTTTTAAATTAACCGCCTAAATAAAAAAGTTTTTTTGATTTAAAAACATTTTTTTTAATGGTTTTTTTTAAAGTAGTTAATAAAAAAAAATGTTAAACCGTTCTTTCAACATTTTTTTTAAGTGTTAATTTAAAAAAAAAATGGTAAAAAACTTTTTTCTTAAGCGTTTAATTAAAAAAAAAAACACTAAAATATTTTATTTTTAAGTGTCTAATTTTAAAGATGTTTTTTTTAAGCATTAAATTTAAAACTTTTTGCTAAAATACATTTATTTAAGCATTTAATTTAAAGAAAATGTTTTTTGACAGTTTTTTTAAAGTAGTTAATAAAATAATGTTCAACTGTTCTTTCAACATTTTTTAAGCGGTTAATTTAAAAAAAAACCTTAAAAAATTTTTTTCTTAACCATTTAATAATTAAAAAAAAAACACCAAAATACTTTATTTTTGAGCGTCTAATTTTAAAAAAATGTTAATCTATTCTTAAGCGTTTAATTTTAAAAAAATGTTTTTTTAGTGTTAAATTTAAAATGTTTTTTTTTTAAGCATTAAATTTAAAAAACTTTTTTAAACAGTTAATTTAAAAAAAACCGCTGAAATACATTTATTTAAGTGTTTAATTTAAAAAAAAAGTTTTTTTTAACTTTTTTTTAAAGTAATTAATAAAAAAAACGTTTTTACGTTTTTTTTAAGCATTTAATTTTAAAAAAAAAAACATCAAAAATTTTTTTCTTAAGCGTTTAATTAAAAAAAACACTAAATACTTTATTTTTTTTTAGCATTAAATTTAAAAATCTTTTTTTTTTAAGCAGTTAATTTAAAAAAAAATGCTAAAATAATTTATTTAAGCGTTTAATTTAAAAAAATGATTTTTTTTAAAGCTTTTTAATTATAAATACGTTTTTTCTAAGCACTAACTTTAAAAAACTCTGTTTTTTAGTGTTCAATTTAAAAAAACATTTTTTTTGAAGTGTTTAATTAAAATACATTTTTTTAATTTCTTACTAAAACACATTTTTTTAATTTTTTACTAAAATACATTTTTTTAATTTTTTACTAAAATACATTTTTTTAATTTTTTATTAAAATACATTTTTTTAGGCAGATAATTTAAAAAAAAACGTTAAAACGCATTTTTTAAATGGTTAATTTAAGGCGTTTAATTAAAAAAATGTTTATTAAAGTGTTTAATTAAAAATGCATTTTTCTGTATAATATAAAAAAGAATTTTTCAGCAAATCAAACCGTGTAAAAAATAATGATTCTTTCAATATTGCTATTGTAATATCTGAGGTAATAATATAATAATTTGTGATGATAATAATCTGAGGCGAAATTTAGAAATTTTCTAAACCTTTTTGATTAATGAAAGTAAAATCATAATTGAGTTTTACAGTCTGTTATATATTTATAATTCCAGCAAAATTTATAGCGATGGGCAGAATTAGAGACAAAAATCATTGCTAAAAAAGGAAACATCAAAACTTGGATCCAATAATTCGGTAGATTACTATAAATGTGAAACCAAAAAAGATTTTTTGAACCAGAAAAAAATACAATACCATATTTGTAACCTGTCAGGTACCTGCCGCAAATCCAGCGGGTACCTGCTGCGAATTTAGCAGGTACCTGCCGCAAATCTAGCGGCTACCTGCTGCGAATCCAGCAGGTACCTGCCGCAAATCCAGTGGCTACCTGCCGCAAATCTAGCGGCTACCTGCTGTGAATCTAGCAGGTACCTGCCACAAATCCAGCGGCTACCCGCCACAAATCTAGCAGGTACCCGCTGCAATTGCAGCGGACTTTTGACCAGAGCGGCTTGCCATATAACAAGTGCTACGAAAAAAAAATAATTATAATTTTCCGAAATTTTCCAAATTTTTCCAAAATTTCCAAAATTTTATTATTTATGTTTGTTTATTGTGACCCGAACGTTAAACAAACAATTTAAATTGGAGCGGCCTTACTTTCATATGGTAGGTACACAACTTTTTTTTTTTGACAAGATTTTTCGATGAACATATGAACTATTTATTTTACTTTGAACCTTTTTTTTTTTTATTTTAATTATACGTGAAATTAGGCAAATTTGTAATAAAAATTTTTTTCCAGATAAAATATTAATACAACCAATTATTAATTAATATTAAAATTATTTTTAAATAAGTCTTACTACGCTACAAATGTTTGCAAATATTGAACTTAGTTTTATTCATCCTAATAAATCCATTATTCGTTAATTTTAAACCAAAAAATTAATAATTATAATCTCGCATAATCTGAAAAGCACTTTCCAAAACAATTAAATAAAAGTCCTCGCAGCAAATTTTTACGCCATACACAAACTTTGTATTCATATGATAACTTACCGTATTTGAGTACTACCTAATTTAGCCTTTTTTTTTACTGTACTTAAATACTGCATGCATGAATCTTTTCAATTTGCTAATTTTACATGTTTAGTTTGAACTCTTAATATTGTCCCAAAAATACACCAATTCTTGGTTGTATTCGATTGTTTATTTGTACACTTTAACGGTTTATTGAGTATTTCTTTTCTAAATCGATGATCATTTCAATTCCCAAATTTGTCCATTTTAATATGAATAAATAAATAACATATTGTTTCTCTCATTAAATATCAAAATGAGTGAAAAAAGTGACATCCAGATAGAAATCGAAAATAACAAGAACGGTATTGATGAAACTGGTATTGACAAACCACATAACGATAATGATAAACCACCACATAAAGGCAAGCATATTTCGAGGATAGAAGTATCCCCAAATGAAAAATACGTTGTTACTTATAGTAAAGAGGATAATTCAATCGTCGGTTGGAAAGTCGTAGATGAAGGTCAACTTAAATCTGAATTTACTCACGAAATAGAGCAGGAAAGCAAATTAGAACAACTATGTGTTTCCGATGATAAGAAACTTGCGTATACTGGTCGTGGTAAGTATAAATCATCCTTATAAGTTCATACAGATATTTTGAGTGTTTGGAGGTGATATTGCAGTTGGAAGATAATTATTTATTTGTCTAATCACAGTAATTATTAATAGGTGATTTCGCGATATATGATAAGATCATGGATAATTATATTAATTTGGATATGTCAGCAATTTTATCTCATTCTAAAAAATTTAACTTTAACTTAAAAAATGAATTTGTTGTGTTTGTTGACTATCGTAAGTTGATTTTAATTTATTCCACACAAGCCAAAAATAACAAATGGAAGTGTAAAAGATTATATGAGATTCCCTACACTTTCACATGTATTGGCATATCAAAATATGATAAGGTTTATTTTTATTCAAATAATTCCATTTATGAATTGGATATTCTTACTAAAAAAAATATAAAAATTTTTTGTAACGAGGAGGTAAATTTGGTTAATAATGTATTAAAAGTTATTTGTTTAAATCTGTTTAAGTAATTAATTATTTTCTATTTTACCATTCAATTTAAAGTTTCCAAATCTTCCAAATGAAGATTTCGCAATTTCCAGTAATAAAAAGTTCATTTTTCTAAAATTTAATGATAAAATTACAATTTATTCGATTGAATTAGAAACTTCTTTTGCTTTGAATGGTAACGATTTTTAGTTAAAAGCTACCGTATATTATATAAACTATTAAGCATACTAAAATATTATTTTTTAATTAGATATTCAACTAAATGATTTTATGTGCCTTGCTGGTTTAATACCTTATTTACTTCCTACTAATGGAGAAATTCAGAATTTTATGGAATATTGTTGGAAAGAATGTTTGGACCGTTTAAAAGTGAATGGTAATTTACCAGGAAAATATCAAACCGGAGGTTTATCAACTCTTTCGTATGAGGATGTCCTTCGCATTACAGACGTCAAATACGCATTTTTAATTCTAGATGGTTACGTTTGGAAGATTAAACTCGAGGAAGAGTTAGATTTTTCACTCAAAAATTCTGGCAACACTAAAATCAACAAGGAAACATATGATATGTATAAATGCTTAAACATTCATTTATTTAATCCATATATGGATACAATACGTACATTATTTCAAGAGGTTCTATCACATACTGTGAGTGAAAAAAATAAACTAGAATTGGCTCAAAACTCCATTAAATGGGAAATTGAAGTTATTGAAATTGATAAATATAATAGAATTAATAAAATGGTTAAATATGGACGTAGAGATTTGAGTAAATATATTGTAAATCATAGTAAACATGTAATTAAACTGCAAGTTTTTAAAAAATCTAACATTAACAATGAATGGGATTTAATTTGTACAACAACAACAGCCCTTCATTATTATGGTACCATTACTGCCTATCTTTATGGAATTAAATTATTTAATGATAATGATGTCATTATACTAACGAGTGGCGGTCTTTTTATTTATCATTTTAATGAAAATGACAATTCTATTGCTTTAAATTACTATTATTATATGGATTTATATCTTGTAGAAAAAAGTATTGACATACTACGACATCATAAAGAAGTAGTATTTTCAAAACATACTTTACCTTCACCAAATTTTGGAGTAAGATTATCAGTTTCATCTGTAAATAATGAGAATGAGGAATCTCTTTTGAAGTATAGTGTTGGACTAATGACATTTGCATTTGAAGACTATAATTCGTATAATAAACCTATAAATTATCTCTGTAATATGATTAGAAAATATGAAAATAAGGAAATTCCTTTGAAATTAATTGAAAAATTACGCTCAAAATATGTGAATAATAGATCAACCTATGCGGCAAATATAATTGCTGATTTTATATTTGATATTTATAAAAGGTATATTATCGGTTATGATAATAAGGAATTTCTTTTGAAACATGGTGATGAGCTATTGTCACTCGCAATCAAAAAACATGAGCTAGAATTAATAGATTGGATCTATAAAGAATGTATTAACCATTTTAGGAAAGATCCAGAAAAAAATAGGATGTTTTTAAGCGTTATTGTTTCTAAAATGTCATTATTAAATAAATATTATCCAGAGTATATTACAAGGTATTCAATAGAAACAACAATGATTACAGATTCTCTTTCTTATGGTATAGAACATCAATATAACAATTTGCATCTTTGTTCTTTTCAACCCATTCAAGTAGTCGATTTAACTCGTTCAATTTTATGGACAAAATACATTATTTTATATCGTAAATTACCTAAATGGATACTTTTACTGATAAAGGTTATTCAATTATTAATAATCTTTCTCCTTTTCCCTATTTATTTTACTCTATTTTATATATTATCAAAATGGCATTTTATTAATGATTTACTCTATTTTCTGATACCTATTTTCGTATTTCAAAAATATTTTCAGAATACATAACAACTCCAACAATTACTTTTATGGTTCCTTATATTAAGTTTGTTAATTATCCAAGAGATTATAATTGGTTTTTGGAATTAATTAAGCCTAAATCTAGTCCATTTATTGAAACAATAAGTGCAGATATTTATAATACATGGGAAGGAGAAGCACTGATTAATTTTAAATGGAATACTTATGGAAAATATTATTACACAATGATTTGGATCGGATTTATTGCTTTACTTGGATGTTTTACTACTGCCGCAACAATACCTCAGCAATATATTAATGATGATATTCAAAAACAACTTTTAATTGCTTCAATAATACTTGGATTCATTCATCTTAGTTTTGAAGTTCGCCAAATGATTTATAATTTTAAAAAATGGATTAAAGATTTTTGGAATATGTTCGGTAATTATAAATGTTTATTGATTTTAATAAATTTTTAATATTTGTTTACTAATATTATTTGAACATTGTAGATCTAATTGCATTTTTATTTCCAATCATTGCTTCTATTTATTGGTTACAAACAAATAATATGAATGTCGAATTACTCTCTTTTACATGCTTATTTTTAGATATAAAGTTTCTGTTATTTTTCAGAGCATTTGAATCTTTTGGTGTATATTTTGCAATCATTATAAGTGTTGGAAAACAAATTATCTCTTTTTTAGTAGTCTTATTAATTATTATAATAAGTTTTGCACATGCATTTTATATTTTATTATTACCAAGATCCAATTTTTCATTTGATGAACGTACAATTAATAATGATCCCAATAATCCTTGGAATTTGGCTCCTTCTTATAATCAAGTATTTGAAAATGGGACTATTGATCCTAATTCATTTTTAATTCAACCACCTAATGGAAATACAAACATGTTTATAGATTTTAGAACTTCTCTTTTTGCAATGTATAAATTCTTAACAGGTATGTTGAAAAAATCTCTTTCTAATAGTATTTTTACTAATATTTTTATTATAGGTGATTCAAGTGCACTATCTAATTGGACATATACCGATAATCCATCACTTGCAATATTAATTGTCTTATTTTCACTCTTAATTGTTGTATATCTAATGAATTTATTTATTGGACTACTCAATATCGCAATTGATAAAGATAATAATAGAGTCTCATATTTAATACTAAAGGCAGAGGTATATTATGTTGTTAAGTTATTACTATTATATGTAAAAGTACTAAAATTCTTTAATCATAGATTCTGGCTGAAATTGAATTATTTTACCTATTACCACATCAGAGACGTTGGGTAGAATGGTTTCCTGAAGTTATGTAAGTAATATTTGTTATTCATTTTTTTTTTGTTATTTGATAGTTTTTACTGATACAAAATTTTTCTTTAAGATATTATTACGCTAATGTTGATAAAACTCGAAAAAAGATTAAAGAAATGATGGATAAAGGTGAATGGAATACAAATGGATTTCCAGAAATGAAGCAAAGATTATTAGATGACCTCAATATTCCAATTACTAAAGATGATTCTATTGAAGCTACAATGCAAAAAATACTAGATATTCAAAAAACTAAAAATGATTCTATTGAAGCTAAAATGCAAAAAAATACTAGATATTCAAAATACTAAAAATGAATTAATTGAAGCTACAATGCAAAAAATATTAGATATTCAAAATACTAAAAATGATTCTATTGAAGCTACTATACAAAAAATATTAGATGAAAAGCATGCGACTTTATTAAATGATCTCAATATTCAAAATACTAAAAATGATTCTATTGAAGCTACTACATCTATTTAGTTATTATACCAATAATCAAATAAAAATTATTTATAAACTTTTTTTACTTCATTATAATTCTTTATACGTGTTTTTCATATTATGTCTTACCATATTAATGACCAAGAATCACGTAATTTTTGTGCAATATAACCCAATAAATTATTTTTTAATTGTGAAATTTTAAAGTTCTGGAATTAAGATTTGTAATTATTTTTTTTTCTTTTTTCTTAAACTCAGTTATTCATTAATATTTATTAAGTATTACCTAATTAATCAATGACAAAAATCAAAGAAAAACAAAAAATATAAAAGAAATATAAAGAAGAATCTCGCAAACAGTACTAGACCTCTTATTTAGAACGGTTTAAGGTACTAATTAGATCAAAACCAACCAACCATAAGATTGTTATTTGGCGTAATGTTTGATTTTGCCGTGTGAAACATCATACGACCATTATTTATGGTCTCACATAGTGTACAGTTTAATTTTCCAGATATGACCCGCCGTTCTGATCAAAAGTCTAGTATTAAATACTAGATTTATCTATATTAAAATATAGAAAAATCTAGTATAAAATACTAAATAAATCTAGTATGAAATGGATAAATCTAATATAAAATATAGATAAATCTAGTATGAAATGGATAAATCTAGTATAAAATATAGATAAATCTAGTATGAAATAGATAAATCTATATTTTATACCAGATTTATCTATATTTTATACTAGATTTTCCTATATTTTATATTAGACGAGTCGATATTTTATACTAGATCAGATCTATATTTTATACTGGACTAATTTGTTAAGCTTCACCGGCATGATTATCACACCTATTACTGTAAATCGGAATTTTTGTTTATCTGTTATTTGTAATATAAAAATAATTACTTTGAATAAATCAAATGAAAAAAACTTTTTATCTGTTATCAGTGAATAAACTTAAAAAATACATCAGGTATACTGATTAAAATTTAAAATTTTCTTGATGGATAATGCAAAAACTCATTATTATTATATATATTTATTTATTATTATAGCTAAACCTTTGGTTAAAATGCAGACCAATCTTTCTCCAAAATTATTAAATGACTTAGAAGAGTTCAGACAACAGGCATTAATATGTGTGAACAATGCTACTTTTGCATTAAATAATCTTAGAGATATATAATTTGTAAAATTCTTGTACAAAGTGTCAAGGGAAAGGAATGATTTTTCTGACAATCCTTTTTATGTGCATAAATTGTTGGAGTATTTACTATAAGTTTAATTATAAAATAGGAGAAGCCCCATAGTAAAAATGATTAGTACAGATTTTTTTGTATACAAGCTATTTTGAATACTTTTCTGGTCTGACATTCCAAAGTAGATGATATAAAAAATATTAATAAATTAAATTTTTACACTGAAAATGTGATCAAATTCTTTGAGAAATTTTTAAATTCGCGATTGTAATTTTATAAAGATATCTCTAAAGAATTAAATTTTGTTGGCAAAAATTACAAATAATTGATGTATGGAACATGAAAAATTAAAATTTTCATGACAGCAATTTTAATTATAAATTTATTAATAAACTGGGAATTTCGAAATTTGTTACAGAAAATCTGTCCTAATTAGTCATTTTTATTAAGGAGCTTCTCCTATGTTTGTGATTAAACTTATTGTAGACACCCTAACATAAATAGGACAATCACCGCTTAATGCTGCGCAAATAGACAGGTGATAATCATGCCGGTGAAGCTTAACAAATTAGTCCGGTATAAAATATAGGGCAATCTATATTAAAATATAGATTTGATCTAGTATAAAATATAGATTAATCTTGTATGAAATAGATAAATCTATATTTTATACCAGATTTATCTATATTTTATACTAGATTTTCCTATATTTTATACTAGATTATTCTATATTTTAATATAGATAAATCTAGTATTTAATACTAGACTTTTGATCAGAACGGCGGGTCATATCCGGATCTGATCCCGATTTATTATTAATAGGTTTCTCTTTTTTTAAAAAAAATAAATCATCGTGTAATTTTTTTTTTATAAGTTAAGTTACCTAAATAAAGAAATATTTCAGTTATAAAAAATTTAATCTAAATATTTTTTATTATTTTAAAAAAAAATGTCAAGACTCAACGAAGATATCCTTTTCCTAATATATGAAAAATTACAAAATGATTCAAAATCCCTCTTTTCATGTTTAATGGTCAATAGACTTTGGTGTGAAGTTGCGATTCCAATTTTATGGAGGAATTCTTAGTGCTATGATATTGATTATGGAAATAAAAATTATTTGTTCGTCATTATTGCTTCTTATTTATCTGACGATACAAAAGAATTCCTAACGAAAGTAGGAATACAATTACCGTTAATTTTACATCAATCACTTTCATTCAACTATCTAACATTCTGTAGAAGTATTAATACATATACTATAATTCTATAATTTCTATCAGATCTTCAGCAAATAATCAACTCTTTTTGCAACAAGAACTTTATGGACTTTTTATGAAGAAATGTTCGGAATTTAAGTATTTGGATATGAAATCAATTAAACTTTAAATATTTTGTCTTCCAGAAGCTAATCTTCATTTCGAATCACTTAATGAATTAAAATGTGATAAAAAACTTTAATTAGATAATCTAAGAGAGATTAGATTTTTTTCAAAATTATCAAAATTTTAAATTTTCTTTAAAAGCTTTGGAGGAATTCTTAGAAAAATGGAAAGGTCATGCACTTTCCATATTTACATCTGATTCTACTTATGTAGAAGAAGATGATTATGTAAAATTGATTAATAAATATAAAAATAATGGAATGATTAAAGATTTTAGATATGAAGAATTTTATGAATTTAGTTATCAATCATTTAAATATTTACTTTGATCATACAATGCAAAAGGCACTTCCAAAACTTCATAGATTAAAAACATTAACAATTGGTGATTTTAGTTATTTTAATGAAGAACAATTAAAAATGTGTGTTTATCGTGATCTTGAGATCTTTAAAATAGATTATTTCAGTTTAGGAGCAGCTTCTATTATAATTGAAACTAGTGGAGGTCATTTAAAGAAATTTTTAACAGACTATAATGATTTTAATGAAGATTAATTATTATTATGAAAACTTTGTTAAAGATTCTCTCATTCTTATTCGTAAAATTCATGAAAATTGTCCATTAATTGAATATTTATGTCTTTCATTTTCACCAACAATAATGCATTTTACTGAATTTGAAAATTTATTAAAAGCTTGTCAATATTTAAAGTCATTATTAATAGTTATATATATGGATAAAATAGGAACTGAAGAAAACATTAATTAAAATAGCACCAACCAATTTAAAAGAAATTAGATTTCTTTATGATTATAAATTTTCTTTAGAATTCTT
The DNA here is from genome assembly GCA_015698045.1 of Rhizophagus clarus. NCBI lineage: Eukaryota > Fungi > Glomeromycota > Glomeromycetes > Glomerales > Glomeraceae > Rhizophagus > Rhizophagus clarus. The sequence continues at coordinate 330,294 of BLAL01000357.1, read as the reverse complement.
GGAAGAATTTTTAAGAAATTGGAAAGGTAATGCACTTTCCATACTTACATGTGAGTCTATTTATAAAGAAAAAAATTATGTAAAATTGATTAACAAATATAAGTGATTAAAGATTTTAAATGTGATTCTTATATTAATTTAATAAATATGAATTTTTAAGATGTGAATACTACATTTACTATATTATTTAGGTATTTAGTAAGAAAATATATGTAACAAATAGAAATTCTTAGTTTTTAGTATATTATTAAATTGTTTCATATGTGTAACTTACTAAGTTTATTAATAAATAATGTTGATAATGATGTAATATAATTATCTTTTTAAAAGAATAATTCAGTTATAAAATACATTTATTCTAAAACAATTTTCATTGTTTTGAATAAAGAATGTCAAAACTTATTGAAGATATTCTTTTCTTAATATTTAAAGAATTACAAGATGAATCAAAAACCCTCTTTTCGTGTTTAATGGTCAATAAACTTTGGTGTGAAACTGTGTTTCCAATTTTATGGAGGAATCTTTGGTATTATAATATTAATTATAATAATAAGAATTATTTATTTATAATCATCGCTTCTTATTTATCTGATGATATAAAAGAATTTCTAACAAAAATAGGAATACAATTACTGTTAATTTCATATCAATCACTTTTATCCAATTATCTATCCTTCTGTAAAAGTATTAGTATATATACTATAAATTCTATAATTTCTATCAGATCTTCAAACAAGGAATTTATGGTCATTTTTTTATAAAGAAATGTTCAAAATTTAAGTATTTGGATATGTGGTCAATTGATCATCAAATATTTCGTCTTCCAGAAGCTAAACTTGGTTTGAATCACTTTATGAATTAATATGTGATACATCTGTTAATGCTTAACCCTTTTATGAATTAACACGTATTTGCCAGCATATACAACGACTCTTTATTGTTAATAACATAAATCAGGAGGTTGAACATTTGGAATTGCTAAATTAATTGAAGTTCAAAAGAATTTAAAGTACAGTATCTTAAATGGATGGATGTTTAATGTATGGCAAGCCGCTCTGGTCAAAAGTCTGCCGCAATTGCAGCAGGTACCTGCTAGATTTGCAGCGGGTAGCCGCTGGATTTGTGGCAGGTACCTGCTTATGGCAAGCCGTTCAAGACAAAAGTCTGCCGCAATTGCAGCGGGTACCTGCTGCTTTTACAGCAGGTACCCGCTGAATTTGTGGCAGGTATCTGCTACTTTCACAGCAGGTACCTGCTAAATTTGCGGCGGGTACCTGCTGGATTCGCAGCGGGTAGCCGCTGGATTTGTGGCAGGTACCTGCTGAATTCGCAGCAGGTACCCGCTAGATTTGTGGCAGGTACCTGACAGGTTACAAATATGGAATTATATTTTTTCTGGTTCAAAAAATCTTTTTTGGTTTCACATTTATAGTAATCTACCGAATTATTGGATCCAAGATTGATGTTTCCTTTTTTGGCTATGATTTTTGTCTCTAATTCTGCCCATCGCTATAAATTTTGCTGGAATTATAAATATTTAACAGAATGTAAAACTCAATTATGATTTCTACTTTCGTTAACCAAAAAGATTCAGAAAATTTCTAAATTCTGCCTCAGATTATTATCACAAATTATTATACTATTACCTTAGATATCACAATAACAATATTGAAAGAATCACATTAGTTTTTATATATGATATGATTTGCTGAAAAAATATATTATCTATTTATTATACGGGAAAATGCATTTTAAATTAAACGCTTTAAAAAATGTTTTTTTTTTAATTAATCATTTTTTAATTAAACGCTTAAAAAAAAACTTTTTAAATTTAACACTTAAAAAAAAGTCTTTATAATTAAACGCCTTAAGCTAACCGCTTAAAAAGACGTATTTTTGTAAAAAATTAAATGTTTCAAAAAAATGTTTTTTTTAAATTAAACGCTTAAATAAATGTATTTTATTATATATCCTTATAGGATCACACTATATATTTTTTTACATTTATTGAATAGCTTTATTAAAGATATATATAATAAATGAACATTGCATAAATGGGTATTTTCAACAACAGGCTTTTGTTTATAATATTCTTTTTGCTCTTTCGTAGGTTTAGTATAAACAACTGAAGAAGATATCTAAATTTATAAAATACAAAATCATAAAATTTAATGATAATTAATAACATACAATAATACAGTATGTCAATAATAACCTTATTTTTTCGTGGAACTTTCATGTCGAAGTTTGAAAAGAAAAAGAGTATTGTAAAGTAAAAAAAAAAAAAGGTAAAATCATTAAATAGACAAATAGACTATAAATAAACTTAATGACTTTATAGTGTGATCGTGAGAGTCTATATAATAAAACACTTATTGTATAGGTCTTTAAGCAATACTCTGCTGTTTTTGATTTCAGCAATTTGATGGCCAGATTGTGCCACTTACGTGGCACAATCTGAGCCTATCAAATGGCCTCAATCGAAAACAGCACGTTATTGCCTAAATACTATACAATAAGTATATATTAGCATCTTTTTAAAGTAATTAATAAAAAAAGACGTGTTTAATTTAAAAAATTGTTAAAAAACTTTTTCATAGGCGGTTAATTTCAAAAAAAACGCTAAAATACATTTATTTAAGCGTTGAATTTAAAAAAATGTTAAAAAACTTTTTTCTTAAACGTTTAATTAAAAAAAACACTAAAATATTTTATTTTTAAGCATCTAATTTTAAAAACGTTTTTTATTTAAGCAGTTAATTTAAAAAAAATGCTAAAATACATTTATTTAAGCATTTAATTTAAAAAACGTTTTTTTAACGGTTTTTTTTTAAAGTAGTTAATAAAAAAAAATGTTAAACCGTTCTTTCAACATTTTTTTTAAGTGGTTATTTAAAAAAAACGGTAATAAACTTTTTCTTAAGCGTTTAATTTAAAAAAACACTAAAATATTTTATTTCTAAGCGTCAATTTTAAAAACGTTTTTTTTTAAGTGTTAAATTTAAAAAAACTTTTTTATTTAGGCGGTAAATTTAAAAAAACGCTAAAATACATTTATTTAAGCATTTGATTTAAAAAACGTTTTTTTAACAGTTTTTTTTTAAAGTAGTTAATAAAAAAATGTTAAACCGTTCTTTCAACATTTTTTTAAGTGTAAATTTAAAAAAAAATGGTAAAAAACTTTTTTCTTAAGCATTTAATTAAAAAAAAAAAACACTAAAATATTTTATTTTTAAGTGTCTAATTTTAAAGATGTTTTTTTTAAGCATTAAATTTAAAAACTTTTGCTAAAATACATTTATTTAAGTATTTAATTTAAAGAAAACGTTTTTTAACAGTTTTTTTTAAAGTAGTTAATAAAAAAATGTTAAACTGTTCTTTCAACATTTTTTAAGCGGTTAATTTAAAAAAAAAACCTTAAAAAATTTTTTCTTAACCATTTAATAATTAAAAAAAAACACCAAAATACTTTATTTTTGAACGTCTAATTTTAAAAAAATGTTAATCTATTCTTAAGCGTTTAATTTTAAAAAAATGTTTTTTTAGCGTTAAATTTAAAATGTTTTTTTTTAAGCATTAAATTTAAAAAACCTTTTTTTAAACAGTTAATTTAAAAAAAAAACCGCTGAAATACATTTATTTAAGTATTTAATTTAAAAAAAAAAAAGTTTTTTTTAATTTTTTTTTTAAAGTAATTAATAAAAAAAAACATTTTTACGTTTTTTTTAAGCATTTAATTTAAAAAAAAAAACATTAAAAATTTTTTCTTAAGCATTTAATTAAAAAAAACACTAAATACTTTATTTTTTTTTAGCATTAAATTTAAAAATCTTTTTTTTTAAGCAGTTAATTTAAAAAAAAAATGCTAAAATAATTTATTTAAGCGTTTAATTTAAAAAAATGATTTTTTTTAAAGCTTTTTAATTATAAATACGTTTTTTCTAAGCACTAACTTTAAAAAACTTTGTTTTTTAGTGTTTAATTTAAAAAAATGTTTTTTTTGAAGCGTTTAATTAAAATACATTTTTTTAATTTCTTACTAAAACACATTTTTTTAATTTTTTACTAAAATACATTTTTTTAGGCAGATAATTTAAAAAAAAATGTTAAACCGCATTTTTTAAACGGTTAATTTAAGGCGTTTAATTAAAAAAAATGTTTATTAAAGTGTTTAATTAAAAATGCATTTTTCTGTATAATAGATAATATAAAAAAGAATTTTTTCAGCAAATCAAACCGTGTAAAAAATAATGATTCTTTCAATATTGCTATTGTAATATCTGAGGTAATAATATAATAATTTGTGATGATAATAATCTGAGGCGAAATTTAGAAATTTTCTAAACCTTTTTGATTAATGAAAGTAAAATCATAATTGAGTTTTACAGTCTGTTATATATTTATAATTCCAGCAAAATTTATAGCGATGGGCAGAATTAGAGACAAAAATCATTGCTAAAAAAGGAAACATCAAACTTGGATCCAATAATTCGGTAGATTACTATAAATGTGAAACCAAAAAAGATTTTTTGAACCAGAAAAAATACAATACCATATTTGTAACCTGTCAGGTACTTGCCGCAAATCCAGCGGCTACCTGCCGCAAATCTAGCGGCTACCTGCTGTGAATCTAGCAGGTACCTGCCACAAATCCAGCGGCTACCCGCCACAAATCTAGCAGGTACCCGCTGCAATTGCGGCGGACTTTTGACCAGAGCGGCTTGCCATACCTGCTAGATTCACAGCAGGTAGCCGCTGGATTTGCGGCAGGTACCTGCTAGATTTGCAGCAGGTACCTGCTAAATTCGCAGCAGGTACCTGCTGGATTTGCGGCAGGTACCTAACAGGTTACAAATATGGTATTGTATTTTTTCTGGTTTAAAAAATCTTTTTTGGTTTCACATTTATAGTAATCTACCAAATTATTGGAACCAAGTTTGATGTTTCCTTTTTTAGCAATGATTTTTATCTCTAATTCTGCCCATCACTATAAATTTTGCTGGAATTATAAATATATAACAGACTGTAAAACTCAATTATGATTTTACTTTCATTAATCAAAAAGGTTTAGAAAATTTCTAAATTTTGCCTCAAATTATTATCATCACAAATTATTATATTATTACCTCAGATATTACAATAGCAATATTGAAAGAATCATTATTTTTTACACGGTTTGATTTGCTAAAAAAATTCTTTTTTATATTATCTTATACAGAAAAATGCATTTTTAATTAAACACTTTAATAAACATTTTTTTTAATTAAACGCCTTAAATTAACTGTTTAACTAATGTGTTTTAACATTTTTTTTTAAATTATCTGCCTAAAAAAATGTATTTTAGTAAAAAATTAAAAAAATGTGTTTTAGTAAGAAATTAAAAAAATGTATTTTAATTAAACGCTTCAAAAAAAACATTTTTTTAAATTAAACACTAAAAAACAAAGTTTTTTAAAGTTAGTGCTTAGAAAAAACGTATTTATAATTAAAAAGCTTTAAAAAAAATCATTTTTTTAAATTAAACGCTTAAATAAATTATTTTAGCATTTTTTTTTAAATTAACTGCTTAAAAAAAAAAGATTTTTAAATTTAATCCTAAAAAAAAATAAAGTATTTAGTGATTTTTTTAATTAAATGCTTAAGAAATAAATTTTTAATGTTTTTTTTTTAAATTAAATGCTTAAAAAATATGTAAAAACGTTTTTTTTTATTAATTACTTTAAAAAAAAGTTAAAAAAAACGTTTTTTTTTAAATTAAACACTTAAATAAATGTATTTCAGCAGTTTTTTTTTTAAATTAACTGTTTAAAAAAAAGTTTTTTAAATTTAATGCTTAAAAAAAAACATTTTAAATTTAACGCTAAAAAAACATTTTTTTAAAATTAAACGCTTAAAAATAGAGTAACATTTTTTTAAAATTAGATGCTCAAAAATAAAGTATTTTGGTGTTTTTTTTAATTATTAAATGGTTAAGAAAAAAATTTTTTAAGGTTTTTTTTAAATTAACGGCTTAAAAAATGTTAAAAGAACAGTTTAACATTTTTTTATTAACTACTTTAAAAAAACTGTTAAAAAACGTTTTCTTTAAATTGAATGCTTAAATAAATGTATTTTAGCAAAAGTTTTTAAATTTAATGCTTAAAAAAAACATCTTTAAAATTAGACACTTAAAAATAAAATATTTTAGTATTTTTTTTTTAATTAAACGCTTAAGAAAAAGTTTATTAATGTCTTTTTTTAAATTAACCACTTAAAAAAAATGTTGAAAGAACAGTTTAACATTTTTTTTATTAATTACTTTAAAAAAAACTGTTAAAAAACATTTTTTAAATCAAATGCTTAAATAAATGTATTTTAACATTTTTTTAAATTTACCATCTAAATAAAAAAGTTTTTTTAAATTTAACACTTAAAAAAAAATGTTTTTAAAATTGATGCTTAAAAATAAAATATTTTAGTGTTTTTTTAATTAAACGCTTAAGAAAAAGTTTATTACCGTTTTTTTTAAATAACCACTTAAAAAAAATGTTGAAAAAATGGTTTAACATTTTTTTTATTAATTACTTTAAAAAAAAACCATTAAAAAAACATTTTTTAAATTCAACGCTTAAATAAATGTATTTTAGCATTTTTTTTGAAATTAATCGTCTAAGAAAAAGTTTTTTAACAATTTTTTAAATTAAACATGTCTTTTTTTATTAATTACTTTAAAAAGATACTAAAATACATTTATTTAAGCATTTAATTTAAAAAAAACATTTTTTTGAAACATTTAATTTTTTACTAAAATACATTTTTTTAAGCGGTTAGCTTAAGACATTTAATTATAAAAACTTTTTTTAAGTGTTAAATTTAAAAAGTTTTTTTTTAAGTGTTTAATTAAAAAATGATTAATTAAAAATAAAACATTTTTTAAAGCATTTAATTTAAAATGCATTTTCCCGTATAATAAATAGATAATATATTTTTTCAGCAAATCATATCATATATAAAAACTAATATGATTTTTTCAATATTGTTATTGTGATATCTAAGGTAATAGTATAATAATTTGTGATAATAATCTGAGGCAGAATTTAGAAATTTTCTGAATCTTTTTGGTTAACGAAAGTAGAAATCATAATTGAGTTTTACATTCTGTTAAATATTTATAATTCCAGCAAAATTTATAGCGATAGGCAGAATTAGAGATAAAAATCATAGCCAAAAAAGGAAACATCAATCTTGGATCCAATAATTTGGTAGATTACTATAAATGTGAAACCAAAAAAGATTTTTTGAACCAGAAAAAATATAATACCATATTTGTAATCTGTCAGGTACCTGCCACAAATCCAGTAGATACCTGTCGCAAATCCAGCAGGCACCCGCCGCAAATTTAGCAGGTACCTGCTGTGAAAGTAGCAGATACCTGCCACAAATTCAGCGGGTACCTGCTGCAATTGCGACAGACTTTTGTCTTGAACAGTTTACCATATATCAAGGACCTAGTTCTGAAGTAGATCTTTATAAAGAAATTCTTGTTGCATTAGAGAAAAAGACAGATATATTATCAATCATTTAAATATATATTTTATAAATTTTGGTCATACATTGCAAAAATGTACTTCCAAAATTTTATAAACTGAAAACATTAATATTTAGTAATATTTGTTTTTATATTGAAATATTAAGAATATGCGTTTATCATGATCTTGAGATCTTTAGAATATTTCCTCATGAATTAAAAGCATGTTCTATCATAATTGAAAATAACGGAGAATAACTAAAGAAAATTATAATAGCTTATTATAACAATAATCACCTATATAGAATTTATGCCAAATTCTATGAAGATTCACTCAATTTTATTTGTAAAATTCTATCAAAGAAACATTTTACTGAATTTAAAAGTTACTATAAGTTTGTCAAAATTTGAAGATATTATCAATAACTATAATTATGCGTGAGAAAACTGATGAAGAACTTTTAGAAAATGGAGAAAAATTATTAAAAACTTTAATTAGTTCAACACTAGCTAATTTAAGAGAAATTAGATTTTTTCATGATTTTAAATTTTCTTTAAAAGCTTTAAAAGCTTTGGAAGATTTCTTAGGAAATTGGAAAGGTTGTATACTTTTCATTCTTACAACCAATAATATTTATGAAGAAGAAAATATGTAAATTTTGTAAAATTAATTAATAAATATAAAAATAATGGAGTGATTAAAAATTTTAGATGTGAATCCTTTTATGATTGTTATCTTGAGATATGAATATTACACGTATGTTTCATTTTAAATCAATACAATATATATATATGTTCATTTAAGTATTTTTAAATTATTAAATTATTAATTGAAATAAATTGAATGATTATTAAGTTTATAAAGTTCAAAATTTTTAAATTTTTTACATAAATATGAGTTTAATATTTATGTGTGAAGTTTAATTTTTTTTTCGAATAAAAACATATGAAGGTTTCATTTTAAGTCACTTTGCGAATTAAAGTGTAATACATCTATCCAATATTTATATTTTAGTGTATTTTATTAGAAATTAATATAAATATTACTATAAACACAAGTATTTATAAAAAGTATGTACAATCAAATGCTATTCATTATAACGACAAGTCCTTATTTCTCAAAAATGTAAAAAATAATGTGTGATGACTTTCGTTATATCCAATTTGTCTGGAGTTTGATTGTATTATTTTTAGAAAAAATCATGGTATTTTCCTGTAATTCCCCTGTTGCATTAAATGTTACTCATGATTGCCTTTATATTAATTTTATGTTAGAAATTATCCTTTACTTGTTGGAATCAATGGATGCTAATGGAGATGTTTGTCTATCATTTTCCATAGTGGATCACGAAATTCTTTAGGACAAAACTATGGTGCTTGTTGAATTCCATTAAAGGAAAAACTTTTTTCAAATTCAGAAAAAGAATTAAAGCTAGAGAACCTGATATTTTTGTTACTTGATAGTCATGTAGTTATAGCTTTTTTAATGTGCCATCTACACAACTGAATTTTAGTATTTGGATATGTAAATCGCACTGCATTAATTTGAGAAAAATCTTTATTACTTAAAAAAAATTTTGGTTGTAATCCCTGATTGCAGAAGATTGTAAGAAACATCTGTAGTATTACTGTTCTTACTCCATCTTTACATTTGCCATTATTCTCAGGAAATAAATAGAATTCTGTACCATTTATTTCTGCATGTAACATGTATAATTCAAATCCCATATTGTTTGTGTTATAAGTAGCATCCATTCCATATTCACTAATATTAATTTCTAGTTCATTTATTTGTTTAAGAATACCAGTTTCAAATGCAAGTGCATGAGCAGGTTTAGGGATGCCAAAAGTTCAGTTATAACCGGTCATAACCAGTTTTTGCCAGTTCAGTTTCAGTTTGGTTTTAGTCCAAGACTGACCGGTTAACCGTCAGTTTTATATATAAAAAAACTGATGAAAAACTGATCGGTTAATTGTAAATATTTTACAATATATCCCATAAAAAACATCTTTGTTTCAATTGAGAATAACTAAAAAACGTGAATTTTAATATTTAAATTTATAGTACTATCCTTTTTAAAATTATAGGGAGAATTTTAATTTTATGCAATGATCACGTGATTTTTATATCGCCAATAAATCTCAAAATTAGCACTATTTTTGTAAAAAAAAATTATGTAAATTTAAATGTTATTATTAAATAAAGTCATAATTAGCACTTTCTAATAAAAATTTATTCAGTTTTGCAATCAGTTTTGCGGTTCAGTTTTATCAGTCAGTTTTGCGGTCAGTTCAGTTTTGGCTGAAAACTGCAGTTTTAAAACCAAAACTAAACCGAACTGACCATTGGCATCTCTAAGCAGGTTCAGCTTTCTGTAAAATGTTATTTTTTAATAGCCAGAGACATGCATATTCAAAAGCATTTTCACAACATTTATATCGCTTTTGGCGTAATTGAGTCTGCCAGTAGTAGATCTGTTTTTGTCTAATTAATGTATCAAAACCTTTATTGACAAGTCATGCATATATTTCAGGTCTATATTATTTTTTATAAAATCTTTTATATTCTCTGGTACAGATTTATCAACTGGACTTATATATAAATTTTTATGACAAATTTCTATTTCAGATAATATGTAGTTGTATCAATGGAAATTTTTACAACACCATCACAGTCAAATCTTTCCATCGTTATTTTGATGAATCTGGATGTTTATTTGGTTTATATGTCTAAGTATCTCTTTGGAAACAAAAATACCAATACGTGATAACATTTTTACCTGTATATAATTGATTATAATTCCAGTTATATACATCAGCATCTTCGATTAACTCAATAATTTTTTTTGCAGCTCTTTAGTCAAATTTTCATTAGGTGAATTCTTATAATCAATGTCACTTATTTGGCAATGTAAATGTAATTCTTGATTATTTGGTGATGCATTTTCTAAAAGATCTGTAATTACTTCACTTAAAAAATTAATATCAATAACTTCCAAAACATCAGGCTGATCATTATTTATTTCTGTAGACCACTTTCGTTTTTTTGGCAAATCTTTGACAACAATTATTACAAGGTTTAAGTTTTTTAGAAACTTCTTTAGCTCACTAACCCATAAATTCAGAAGAAGTTTTAAGAGTTTTACAGTCATGACAATAGCTATCTGAGAATAGATCCATCATTACAACAATAAAAATCCAAACTAAAAATAAAGGAGGTTTTGTTATAATATATATTGTGTGAAAAAGTGGCTATGGAGATATCTTTATATGGCAGTAAACAAATAAATAAAGCAATATTCTTTATGCACTAAATATAATTTATTGAAACTTATTTGATTTATAGACATTTCTCAAAATTATTAATATAAATTGTATGTAAAAAGTCACATGGCTGAGCTTTTTGATGATGGGGAAGATAGTAAACAATCATATAATCATGTGATGATGGAATGTCTATATATATTCTGTATTCATAAAAAAGGATTACGATTAACTGAGTTATTTGTTCATTCTTTATTTTGCTCTTGATTATAGATGCCACCCAAATCCAAAATAATTTGGGATTATGACAGCCCAAATGTACAAATCCAAATTAATTTACAAATTACATATATAAATTTTGCAATTTGTACATTTGGGATTTGGGAATTATGGCTGTCAAAATGTACAAATTAATTTGGGATTTACTTAAAATAATTTGGGTGGCATCTATACTCTTGATTAGTCAAATTTGCATATAGATTTATTTTTATTTTTATTAGATAGTTAGTTTTCGTTTCTAAATTTTTTTAAAAAAATTGCGTAAATTGATATATAGTGAAACTTGTTTTACTAATTACTTGTTTTTACTAATGTAAGTTCAAAATTTGTCTTTCTACATTTATACAATAAAGAATTTGCATTTATCAATAAAAAGAAAAAAAAAAATTTTTAAAAAAATGAATTCATATTAAACATACAAAATGTCAAACATATACAAAATGCATCATTTCCATAGAATTTGGAAATTAAAATTTCTAAAGGAGACGGTCCTAATATATGAGAATTATTATAATCGGTAGATCTTTTTAACTTAATTCAATATATGTTCAAATTGTGTTAATAATTTTGGTAAAAATTTGTTAATTCTGCCAAATTTTGTTGTTTGTGCTGAATTTGTATTGAATTTGTGTCGAATTTGTGTCGAATTTGTATTCAATACAAAAATATGAAAATCAAACTAAATTATTATCATAACTACATAACTATTATAATTATAAAGCAGATTTTTTATGAATTTCCTATTGGCTAATTGTCATATTAATTTTGTATGTATCAAACCTAATAGGCTGCAGTAAATATTATAATCAAGATTATCTCTGTTAGATTATCATCATTTATAAACTTAGTCAATATGCAAATTTTATTATTTTACTGATTTAGAATATAAATGACTCATATAAAGTAAATATTTGTGTAATAAAATTACCTGATTTCAAGTTACAAGCTGAGTCAATATGCAAATTTATTATCTGACTGATTTTTACTAGCAAAAATATAGATGACTTATACAAAGTAAATATTTATGTAATATAATTGCCTGATTTTAAAATTACAAGCTGAGTCAATATGCAAATTTATTATTTGACTGATTTTTACTGACAAAAATATAGATGACTCATACAAAGTAAATATTCGTATAATAACTTATTAATTGACTGATTTTTACTAACAAAAATATAAATGACTCATACAAAGTAAATACATGTAATAATAATTATTGTAAATTATAATGTAATTATCTAATTTCAAAATACTATAAATATATGTATTTTTCTTTTATTTTTTTCTTTAAAATTTTTTTCACAAATATTAATTTCTTTCACAAATATCTCAAAATGTCTTTTGATCTTTGCCCCAATTTTGTTTGTTCACCTTTGACTGAAGTTCCTCTTAACAAGTGTTTTTCTTATTCAATTAATAGTGATTCTCAAATTTTATTTTCTCTTTTAATTTCTCTCTTCTCTTTTCTTTTTCTTTTTATTTTATTTTATTACTTTTCTCATGTAATTGAAATTTCATTTAAAATTTTTTAAAACTTGTTCCTATTATTTTGCTTAAATTTCTTCCTATTTTTTTACTTACTTCTTTTGATTTAACACTACATATTTATAATAGAGCATATTACTTCTTTATATATATTAATTTAATATTCATGGTTTATATCTCAAATCCCTATCCTTTTTTTGTACCCCAATAGTTCAGTCATTAATCTTTAAATGACAGTTCATCCCATGCGGTTTTTACCAATTTGGCTCTGAACTACTTTTTTTATTATTTCCTTATTGTTCCTTTGTACCATTCTTACCTAGTTGATTTCTTTTTGTGGGTTGTTTTTTTCATGTTTTTTTTTTGTAGGAATGCCAACTCTTGGAGACTAGCATAGGATAATTCTAGAATTACTGTAGGTATGGTATAGTATAGGGGGGAGTTTGGTTTTTAATAAAGTTAAAGAAATGTAATAAGAAATGAAATATTTGTATTAAATAAAATATTATTTATTTAATTATTATTTAAATATTAATTTAATAATATAATAAAACATATTCAATGAAAATATTATCATTTAAAAATTGAAATTAAATAATAAAATTTATATTATAAATTACATTAAAAAAACATATAATTTATGTATTTTTCAGTATTTTTCGGTATATAAACTGTAATTTTATGATACAGAATTGGACAGATTTCTGTATCACGTATTTTTTTATGTATATATTTTTTACAGAAAATTCTACGTTTATTATACGATAATCATACAATATTCATATGACTTTTTCTGTATAAAAAAACGTATAAATTCTTTATCCAATTTTTTTATAGGGATAGTACAAATAAACCCTCATTAAACATCTTAACTAATCCACAAAAACCAATTTTGCGAAATATTGCTAATACAAAGACCAGATGGAACTCCAAATACCATTCCTGGAATCGCTTGTTAAAATTACATAAAGCAATTGAATGGCTAGGTGCAACATTGCCTTTATCTGATAATCATAACGATCGTACGGATGGGAGAAAATTTAAAAAACAGCTTTTATTATCTCATGAATGGAGCTTATTAAAACAAATTGTGAATTTATTAGAGCCGTTTGAAGATGCCACTACATATTTTAGTGGAACATCCTATACTACTTTGTCAATTATTTATCCTTTGATTCAAGTCCTCAAATTTAAATATGCTGAAAATAACGATAACAATGATGATGATTCGGAAATAGAACAAGGTAAATTGGTTGTTTTATTATCATTTATCATATAATTATTTTTTATTTTAAAATTATATTGCTAACTAATTATTATTTATTTTATAGATGCTCCAAATTTTCAGCATGAAGAATCAGATGAAGAAAGCGAATTAAGTGATAGTGATGAAGACAACCCAGAGCTTGATACTCCAGAGCAATCAACATCATATCACCACCAAACTCGATCTAAGACAGCAGCATCAATTATCCAACCTGCACAAGATATTCTTAAAATAATGAAAAAGACTATTTATAATTCCTTGTTTGTCTATTGGAATGAACCTATAATGATTAGTCTTTTAGCATTGCTTTTAGATCCGCAGCTGGAAACACTCTCTAATTGGGATGAAGAAAAGCGCAAAAAGACAAAAAAGAATTAATACGCCAATTTGAAGAACTAATTGATTTAAGCTTGGTACAATCATCATCATCATCTGGTAGCTTAAGTCAACAACAATGCCATAGTCGATTGCACTCTTCTATTTTTGTACAGGTAGCAACAGCAAATCCCTTGAATTAGAGTGTTATTTGGATCCTGTTCATACATCAATTGCCGATCATAATGTGAATCCTTTTGAGTGGTGGACAATTCGGAAAGTTCAATTCCCTAATGTAGCTAAATTAGCTAAAAAATATTTATTTATTCCCAGTTCATCAGTACTCAGCGAAAGATTATTTTCTGATGCAGGTAATCAAATTACTGCAAAACGTAATTCAAAACTGGCAGGTAAAATGATGTTTTTAAAGAGAAATTCAACAGCAATTCATATATTTTAGAGTATTTCACTTTATTAATAGAATTATAAATCGAAATTTAATAAAAAGTCCTTAAATCTGTTACAATTTGTCACTAAATACATAAAATAATTTTATTCGACAATTACGAAAAAAATACAAAGTGAAAATTAATATTAATTTTAAAAAATTTAAATATTATTTGTTCGTTAAAAAAAATCTTAAGTTTTAACCCAGTTTTAATAACAAACTGGGTTAAACCGTTTCAAACACAAACCACCTGATTTCAACTGGGTACCCGATTTCAAAAATTACACAGATATCCAGGTGACCATTTATGATACAGTTCCAATCTCTAAATTAAAGTATTTGGATATGAAATCTATCAAACATCAAATATTTATTTTCTAGGAGCTAGGTTTCGGTTTAAATCACTTGGTGAATTAAAATGTAATACATCAATAGATTCATCATATTTTTATGGATTAGCACAGTTATGTCAATATCTACAAAGAATCATTCTTAATATAAACCCAAATGGTTATCATTTTGAATGGAAAGATGATCCTGAGTTTCAATAATTTAAAACTAGCACATTACCAAAGGTCCTTCCAAAACTTCATAAGCTAAAAACATTGATAACCCATTACCCATTTTGGGTATTTTAATGAACAATTAAAAATGTGTGTATATTGTGATCTTGAAAACTTTAGAATATATTACAACAAATTAGAAGCTGTTACTATTATAATTGAAAATAATGGAGGGAATATAAAGAAAATCTTTTTAGCATCTTATGAACTTGACGATTTATATAATCTCTTTGAAAATTCACTTATTTTTATGCGCAATATTCGTAAGAATTGTCATTCAATTGAATATTTGCCTCTTATATTTTCGCCATCAAAGGAGCATTTCATTGAACTTGGAATATTGTTAAAAATTTGTCAAATTTTAAAGTTATTATTATTGATACTTGATCTTACAGTATTAGCGAAGAATTAACTCATGAATACTATAGGAAATGGAGAAAATTTTATTAAAAGCATTAATCAGTTCAACATCGACCAATATAAATCTCTTTGGAAGCCTTAGAGAATTCTTAGGTAAATAGAAAGGTTGTGCACTTTCCATACTTACATCCAATTATATTTATGAAAGAGAAGATTATAAAAAACTGATTAATGACTGTAAAAATAATGACTTTAAGATATAAATTTTCAATTAATATGCTTTAGTTGCTTTACACTTACATTTGGTAAACTAATTCGTAATGTTTGCATAAATTAGAAAAAATTATGTTTAAAGTTATCATTATCATAAAAGATTAATTTAAAACGTTTTCCATTATTTTTGGAGAAAAATACTAATATTTTATACATATTAACTATAATATCAACATCAATTGAAGTAAATTTTATGAAAGAACTAATGATTCCGCACTGATTGGTAATTATATCTCCCAAGTTTTCAAAATATAGGTTGAACTTAGCAATTGCTAGGTCACAAGAAAATTGGATTTCATCTGTCAGGTTAATTAATTCTGTCACTTGATTCTTTGACGATTCTCAGCAACACATACTGTAAAATTCTTTATTCTTTTATTTGACTTTATTTAGTAGGTTAAGAAAGTAATCATTGTGTTGTTTCTTAAAACTAAAACTAATAAATTGTTTTGTTCACCTAGTTATTCCTACTTTTATTTTAAGGCTGGCTCGTTTACCTTGAATTCTGTATAGTGAGTGGATATACTTGACATTTAATTATGATATAAACCAAAGGAAAAAAAGACCAAAGGATTTTCAAGAATCCAAAGATATTTATATACCATAAATACATCTATAAAACACTATCATAAAATTTTAACGCTGCCTAAGAATAGATTTTATATCTAACATAACAAAATTTACAATATTCAGGAAAATTATAGATAAGAAATTATCAATACGCAGACTATTAATTTCTGACTTACGGAATAATAATTCAGTCACTGCAAAGCCGTTTTGATTAGTTCTTTTAAAAAAGTGATAATTTTGGACGAATAATTTGTGTTGATATAAGAACTAAAAGCTGATAATAGACTTAAAGAATTAGATAATTTAAGTGTCATTTAGAGAATATTCTGCCTTGTTTGCGAGAGAATTAAAGGATATTCATAATGCGTAGACAGTTAGTTATAAATACAAAAATCATACGATGGTCCATTCTCGAGTGTTAGTTAGTAAATAACGAGATGAATTGATATTTGAAAATTGTTATTCTTTACAGTTACTTTCTTTCCTATTATCTTATTAAGAAATTAATCAACTTTCTTTAGAACACGGCTATGAAAACAGAATCAGTTCCATTCATCAAAAACGTGGAAGACTGAAAAATATTTTGCTTGACCAATCATTAAGCGAACTGCAAGCTATATTACATCAAACTCTTTTAAGTAATAAACCCACCGTCTAGGATCGAATTTCAAGAATCAATACACCTTCTGAAGATTTCTGAAGTTGAACATTAAATGTTTAACGCACTGTTTAGATATAAGTCTTTGTAGGTCCAACTCCTCCCTCACCTGATATTCCCGATTTTCAAAGGCTAAAAATGTGGAGCATAAGTCATGTCGAAGTTGTCAAAATTGTTTTTCACATTTCGACATGTCCCAAGAGAATTTCTCCAGGCAACTTTACATAAGAATGAAATGAGTCTTAAAAATATCCAGATATGTTATGGAATAGATTAAAAAGACGATGGATAATATGTTTATGCTATAGACTATCCTTTGACACTAGAAAAACAGATGATTCGTTTAATGATGTTTGAGGAGGAGAAGCATACTTCGATGAGATATTGTCAGAGTTTTGTTTTTTCATAATATACATTTACAGCACATATAAATATTCGCGATAATAAGGCAATTAATTGTTATTCGAAATTATCAGAAGGGAACAAAAATATTAAAGCAATATTATATAAAGTAGAATTTTGGTGATATGGAGATGAAGGTGTTAAGAAAGCATTGAAAGCATTTGAATTAATTTGTAAAATCTGCTGAAGGTGGTTATCACTATGAAAAAGGCATTTTATAATTCCTTTGAAATTTAAGAATTGCAATGACTGCAGACACAAGAGGGGAAAAAAAAAATCTTGAAAACGGGTTTAATTTACAGATAAACAATTTGATACTTAAAACTATGACTCTGATGTGTGTGATGTAATCTTTCAACATTGTTTCATTATTTCAGAATGGTAGTATTTACCATTCGGATCGTGGTGATGATTTTATTCATTCGCCAAGTATAACACCAATTATAAAAACAATTTTTCTACGCTTTAAATAGCTTCGTTTCTTTAACCCGATTTTGTAAGTACTGTTCATGCATTCATGCAATTTTAAAATCTCATTAAAATTATATTTAAGTCTGCATGAACTTATATAAATGTAAATTAATTAATTCGATAACACCCAAGACTCTTTCTTAATCATGATCAACTCATTGAAGTCTAGAAAGTTTTAAAGTATGTGAAATAGATTATCTTAAAAGAAAGCATTATAAACAAATCTTAAAATATCCTTCAAGATTGAAAAGTAGTAGATATAAACTTTAAGTTAATAAATGACGACTCAATAATTGACCCTGAAAATTTCTTTAGTTTCTTTCATACAATAACAATGCTTCTACGAATATCTTTGCTATAACTAAAACTACGCTATTTATTCAAAAATTTTAGGTTATCATACAATTTGTTACTAATTTTTCAATAAGTGGTTTACATAATTCTAATTATTTGTACACCCAATCATAACCTTCTATAATTTCATTATTTCACTATTTGTTATAATCAAATAGTTACTCGTTTCATAATAGGAAAAGATTCTTTTCTCTATTCATTAAATTTCTATATTTTTCTGACTCAATTCTTTTTCTCTCTTCTTGCATCAAATTATATCTTACTTCTTCCAAGATGCTGGTAAATTTTGCTTTTAAGATATCTGTATCACTTTTCGCAATATCTTTGGAGTCTGAATATACGTTACATTGACAGATTTCTTGCGTAAAGTAAATGGAAGCAATTCGAGTTGATAAAAGCATATATTTAAGCGGTGAATGTTGCGAGAATTTATTGTATAGCGCTTTACGCAAGATATTTTCTAGCAAAATATTTCCATCATGAGAGTTATTTTCAGTCAAAGAAGCTTGTTCTATTTCGCCTTTCATAATAGTAACTGCAATACATAAAAAAAAAAAAAAATTTATAAAAGAATTTTAATAAAAAGTATTTCATTTCAATTTTCTTACAATATCGCTTGACGTCGAGCCAAATTTTATCATCGATTCTCATTGCTGCTGGATGAGAATTATTGAATTCATGGTAACAAATAGTAATTTTTTTCTCGCCAAATAAAGTTGTTGTTCCATTGATTTCTTTGCTACAATCGCCCTATTAGTAAATTATTTCGATTAAAAGAATGGTTAAAATTTTTTTTTCAAATTTATGAATACTCACATTATCGAAATACGACATGATTTGTGGGACAATATCAGAAACTTTAACACCTTGGATACACGCCGTCGCTTTGGCAACTCTACATTGTTCATCAATCCATGGACGTGTTCCTTCATGTACGTTAGGCCAAATTATAACAATATCCAAAATTTTTTGATCAAAATAAGCTCGTAATAGTTTTAACAAGGCTGTGACGGCGCTAATAGGAAGAATAGGTTCTGAACTAAAAAATACGATGATGTTCCAATCACGCGACCAACAATTAATGACAACATCGGTAATAAGCTTAGCAATTGGTACGATGTTTATGTGATCTTTAACATCATGAAATAGGGCGTGAAATCCATGTGCATTACATTCTTCTTGAAAAAAATGATTGTTTAAATCATAATTAAATGAAATAAACAATGCGATATTATGAATCGGTTTAGTTTGCTTTATTGTAATTAACGCATCATCAGGCAAAGAATCAAACGTTAGTTCCTGAATGAACGAGTCATGTCTTGTATTTTGCGCGCTATTGAATCTCGGATGACAAAGATCAGACAAGATAGTTGGATTATTCTTTTCCAATGAAATATTATAGGATTCATCACCAACACTATTCCCATTTCCATTCCGAATAGACAATTTTCGTAATTCACTCTCCAAGGTTGATATAACTTTTGATTCAATTTCTTTGGTTGATATATTTTCACGAAACCCTTTCGATTGATTTACGTTACAATGAACATAATTATTTGAATTTAAACCAACAGATATGTTAACTTGTTCTCTGACGTTTTCATCCGAATTTAAAAGTTTTTTTTCTGAATATCCTAAAGTATTTGCAACCTGGAGTTTATGAAAACTATCACCATATCCACGTTGCGAATAATTTTCGGGTGAAAAATGCTTGTTAAAATAAGATGTAAGAGAAGTCATAATAGTAATAGTATAAAGAATTAAGTAAAAGAAATATGTAAAAACTGAAGAGAAGGTTTATAAATAAACAAATATCAATTACACACACTTTTTAAAAATAATCATTCGAATGATTTAATCATATATTTTATTACATCGGACATTTACTAAAAATACTGAATTTTAGGATGATCATATCAAGTTTACGCGATTTACGCGTAACCTGAAACAATAGTGATTTACATTGGCAAAACCACATAAAAAATTAGAAAAAAAAAAAATTTAAGATGATTGACAATTATAATAATCATATAATCTCAATAAATTTCTTTCTAACATTGCGATGGTAACTTTGCCTATAGCAGGAACATAAATACTAGCTTTTTCTTTAATATTATCTTCAAAATTTTTAAATGCAGAAAAATTTATTGCTATAACTCCATCACGTAATGAACCAGTAGGAACTTTATAAGAAGGTGTTGGGACTCCAGTTACTACTACATCCGAAACTGGTAAAATTTCTTCAATCTTTAGATTTGTATCTCGAACCTAGTTAAAAATAAAATGATAATAAGTAAATTAGAAGATTTTATTCTTTAAATAAATATAAAAATTATGATTTATTCGATACCTCATGTCTTTTTAATTTCAAACCAGTTCCACGATGGAATTCTTGGACATTATTTATATCTACAGAATATACTTTTCCTCCATCATTAGCCAATAAAGCGGCAAGGGGACGCCCAACAATTTCACTACGATTAATTATAGTAATTACACGTCCGTGTAATCGATTTCCATATGGAAGAACTGCATTATACACTCCAATATATTCTAATACCTAAAAAGTGATTTAGAAGATTATGAGATTGATTAAGCACATTGTATAAAAAAAATAGACTGTAGAGATATATACCTTAACTATTGCTAATGGAGTACAAGGTAAAATGCATTTCATAGTTTGTTTTTCGTCAAGAAATCGTTTATTATGATACATATTATATATATACTTATGACATAATCCTTCCACATCTTTTGAAACACTAACAACATTTTGAAGATACTGATCCTAAAGAAATTAAAAATTTTATAATTAAAAAAAAAAACTTTCTATTTCTTAAAGAATACAGGCGCAAAAGCTCCTTCTCTGCTTCACTTGAAAACCTGTCTTTTTTTAACTTACCTGACGATCTCCAAATACAGGATAATAAACCATTATACCATGTATGCTGTCGTCATCATTAGCTTCGATAATCTGGTCTTCTAATTGTTCTTTGTCACATTTTCTTAATTCGAAAACTACACCGGTTTCTTCACACGTTTTCGATGTAGATTCGGCATACTTTATAGCAGAAGGATCCTCATTAGCAAGAAATCCGACAAGTTTTGGTTTAATTCCACGAGATTTTATTGTGGCCTTTAATTCTTCTCTATAAGGTTTTAACACCAAATATTGTAGTGAACTTTTATTGTAGTTTTGACGTAGGTTATAATTTAAGTTTTGATGATGGTGGTAATATGGTCGAGTCTTGATCCACCTGATTATTATTTTTTTTTTAGTTTATAACTAAATACTATCTTCTTTTGTTTCTTCATTTACTCATCACTTATTTCTCTTGATCTTTGTTTAAAACTTGTGAACATTCTGGGAAGATGTTGAAGCAAGAAAAGAAATATGTATTTTTTCCATTTTATGAAATAAAAATTTACCTATAACTTGAAGAAATTTCTTTTGATAGGATAACTTTACACGACATGTCTAAAATCAACTTTTCGTTGTTAAATTAAATATTAATAAACTGCAAAAAAAATAAAAAATTTCGCAAAAAAACTGTATACCTAAGATATAAATTTTTTTTCACGAGAGAACTTCCGTTTTATAGATAATCATTTTTTTTCTTAAATCAGGGTCCGCAGCACACAGCTGCATTTATATGTAGATCAAAAAACACGTCTTTTTTTTTTTCTTTCAAATAAAGTGATTTTACGAAATGAAAAGTTTAAATTTACTTTTACAAAAAATTTCTTCTTGTCCCTCAAAGATTGGAAAAACTTTTTTATTAAATCATGAGGATGAAACAATATATCTTTTACAATTCTCTAGTTCTTTAACTCATATTGAACTTGTAAAACATAATGATTCGGAGGTAATGCTTATAATTCTCTATAACGAAGCCATTTCTGTTTCTTGTACATTCTATTAACATCGGTTAATTAATTTTGATTTCGATTCATTCGTCTTTTCTTTTTTTAGATAATAGCAATGTGGCCAAATAAAGAAGATATTACAGATTTGGATTCAATAATCTGTGGAATGCATTTTTCAGTATATGATCAATCTATTTATATAGCGTTTTATAATGGTGATATTGTAACTGTTCATTTGGGTTCATCGGAAGAACAGGTAAATATATAAAATCTTTATCATATTAATTATTTATATCAATTATTTTCTTTTCTTTTTTTTTTTTTTAAAAAAAAGAAAAATGAATTTATAGGTTGAAGTTGTTGGATCAATTGAATCTAAGATCCAATGCATGGAATGGAGCCCGGACGATGAATTGATTATTTTCGTTACTGGTACGAAGTAATTGTATATTTGAATCATAATTACGATTAAATAATATAATACTATTTTATAGGAAATGATACAATACTGATAATGACTAAGGATTTTGATGTAATAACTGAATTTCCAATTAACGTGGAAGAAACCGGAGAAGGTGAATAATCTATGGAATTAGAAATCTTATTTATTAAACTAATACAATTCAACTTATCTAAATAAAAGCTGTTAGTGTAAACGTTGGATGGGGAAAAAAGGAAACACAATTTCATGGATCAGCCGGAAAATCTGCTGCACAGAATAGAGTGGATATTTCTGGTTTTACTATGTCTCAAGATGATGATTTAAAACCACGTGTATCATGGATAGGGGATGGGAGCATGTTTAGTTGTTCAATAATTGATCCTAATAAAGGTGATTGTTATTATTCTGAAGAAAAAATCGGTTGTTTATTTGATATTTAATATTTTTGTAATTTAGGACTTCGAGTTATTCGTGTTTATAATAGAGAAGGTGTGTTACAATATACTAGTGAACCCGTTGATAAACTTGAACACGTATTATCATGGAGGTATGAACTATATATTCAATATTGTTTTTTTTACAATTGTATTTACAATTATGTGAACTTTTTTAAGACCATCAGGAAATTTGATCACTTCAAGTCAGAGGTTACCAGATAAGCATGAAATTATTTTCTTTGAAAAAAATGGATTAAGACATGGAGAATTTTCATTACGTGAAACACTGACTCATAAGGTAGAGATCATTTTAAATTTTAAATAATATATGCGCCTCCGTATGAAGCTATTACATTTTTGTAGATTATTGAAATTTTGTGGAATTGTGATTCTACAGTATTAGCTGTATGGATAGAGAGAATAACACCAGATAACAAACGATCAACCTGTGGTATTTATGATTTCATTTTTAATAAATTTTATGGTTTATTCAATGATTCAATTGCAAATAATTATTATTCATTATTAGTTCAGTTATGGTATATGAATAATTATCATTGGTACCTAAAACAAGAAATTCAATGTCAATCTGGTGATATAGTTACTAGTGTTGCTTGGGATATCGAAAAAGCATTAAGATTACATTATACCACAACAAGTAAGGTCACTTAATTTCGAAAACTTTTTAGTTATCCGGGATAAAAGTGTCGTATTTAATAAATTCACTATTGCCATAGATAACTATTATTGTCTGGATTTTTGCTGGGACGTTTTCACTGCAAATACAATTTCAGATAAAAATGTTGCCCCAGTTGCTGTTATTGATGGATGTATCCTTTAATATTTTTTTATAAAGTTGGATATTCCAATTGTCAATACAGATTTTAGGATGAAGCAATATTAATAAGCATGGGAATCTTAATAATAATTTATAATTAATTCCTTAACATCACATATTAAAACTAACAGCTTCTGTAAATCTCACACCTTTTAGAGTGATGAATGTACCACCACCAATGTTTGCATTCTCCGTACAACTTTCAAGTCCCGCATCTTGTGTATCATTTTTACCAAATAAAAACGGTGGAAATAATTTTGCTGTACTTGAAGCCAATCAGCAAATTACACTGTTTGAGTGGAGCGGTGCACTTGAAAGACCTATTAAAGTCCCAACATGTATAGGATCTTTTCGGTATGTATAAATAATATTATACATTATTTATTATAGTGCAGCCATCAGGATCATGTGGATCATGATGTATTTTGGTATATGCTGACCGAGACACCAGTATCCGGGTCAAATTTTTATCAGTATCTTCCTAATTGCATGATCTCGTGAGTCTACATTATTTCGCATCACAGCGATATAATGCCCACTTACACAATAACCGTCATTAACAAATTATTATTATATAATATTTATTAACTATTTTTTGATTTATATAGTGTTAAAGACTCAAATAATGATCAAGGAACATTGAGACAAATTATATGGTTTAATCAATCAATTATATACTGTTTATATTCTACCAAAGGTGAAAATAATTACGATAATTTGGTCGCAATTTTTTTGACTTATGATGAGGACGGTAAAGCAAAGTACATATCAAATGAAAAGCATAATCTTTGTCAAAGTATTTTAAGATTATACTTTAATCCACATAAAGAAGAATTGTGGCTTGAAAATACTCTTGGACAAGTTTTTAAAGGTATTAATATGATTGAATTTTGCAAATATGAAAATTTTATATTAACATAAATATATATTTTTCTCTACAAACAATTTTAGTTGAAGTATATACAGACAAATTTATTGATGATAATGATCCAGGAGAAAAGTTAAAAATACAGAATGATCCTTTTACTAGATTTCCTGAAGTATGTAATTGGATATCTTCGACTGAAATTGGGAGAGACGAGAGAAATGAGGTAATTAAATTATAAATAATGTTTCTTTTCAACAACAACAATAAGGGATATTTAATCTTAAATTTATTTAGACTGTGATAATAGGATTAAGTGAAAATAACAAATTAAATGTGAATGACACGCAAATATCAATGGAGTGCACATCATTTTTTATACATAATGATTTTCTTATATTTACTATTTTAAATAATAATGTCAAATTTTTACCACTTCAAGCTAATTTATCAGGTAAATATTTAGAATTGTCAAAAAAAAAGAGTATTTGATTAATATGTAAAATAAATTTGGATTTAGATTGGGAGAATTTTAATAATGAGTCCCATCCTTATCATGAAACTATCAGAAAGGTAGAAAGGGGATCAAAAATAATATGCGCGGTTTATTCTGATGTTTTTCTCGTAATACAGGTAATTCATATTAAAATATATTTTAACATCATTGACGGTTATTATTTATTTAATTATTGATTTATTGATTTAATTCAAGATGCCTAGAGGAAATTTGGAAACTCTTCACCCGCGAGCTTTAGTTTTGACATCAGTACGAGAATCATTAAATCGGTAGATTGAAAATTTTCATCCTCACATATAATTTCTTTTAATAAACAAATGGTCTAAACTGACCTTCCTCTATATTTTATTCGTAGACTTGATTATTTATCAGCTTATATGGCATGTAGAAAACATAGAATTGATTTGAATATATTATATGATCACGAACCTAAATTATTCTTGAAAAATGTTGAATTATTTGTTAATCAAGTTGAAAAAGTTGATTACTTAAATTTATTTTTATCAAGTTTAAGGTAAACTTATTTTGTATTATTACAACTAGCGGATATTCAAAATATTTGTTAAATATATTTGTTATTTATTTAGGAACGAAGATGTGACTAAAACTATGTACCCAAAAATCATTATAGGTTCAAAATCTAACCCGTCTGATAACACCGAGTAAATCTTCTTTATTTTTCTTACATATAAGTAATAAAAGATTTTAAAAGCTTATTTCTTTTCTTTTCTTTTTTCTTAAAAAAAAAAATTAGGTTACAAGATGTTTCAAATAAAGTTAATATTATATGTGATGCGGTTCGTGGAATTTTAGAATCGAAGGATTCTAAAAAATATCTTCAATCTGTAATAACAGCTTATATAAAAAAATCCCCACCAGAATTAGAATCTGCTTTAAATTTTTTGGCAAAATTAAAAGGTAATAATAACGGAAAGCTAAAATTTATTCCTCACTTCATTTTATTTTATTTATTTTTTATTTTCAATTATAAACTATTGTTTAGATCAAAACTTAAATCTTGCAGAAGATGCAGTAAAATATGCAATATTTTTAGTGGACGCAGATAAATTATTCGACGTCGCATTGGGAATGTATGATTTTAGTTTAGTGCTTTTGGTTGCTCAACAATCTCAAAAGGTAATTTCTGATCTATTACAATATTATGCTTTTATACAATTTATATTTAAAATTACTTAATGTTCAATTTCATATATTTGTTAATAAGGACCCAAGAGAATATTTATCATTTTTAGCAGAACTTGAAAATTATCCGAAATATTATCAAAGATTTAAGATTGATGATCATCTTAATAGATATGAAAAGGCTTTATATAATTTAAGTTTAGCGGGTAATGAATATACTTATTTACAGTATAATTAGTTTTTTTTTTTGATTTGTATTGTCTTAATGTTGCATAACTTTATCAATTTTTAGGTGAAAATTATTTTGAGCAATGTTTGAAATACCTTCAAGAGCATCAACTATATAAATCGGCTATTAATATTTTTGCCAACGATAATGAAAAATATAAAGTAAGAATTAAAAAGATTTCTCTTAAATTACTTCCTTTTTGTTTATAAGTACATTTTTTTACAGAGGGTCATGGAAATTTATGGAAATTATCTGAGCGAAAAGTCTAACTTTGAAGAAGCTGGACTAGGTAAAAATAAACTTTTTGTTGATATGATTACTTTCTCAATAATTATCATATTAAGCTATCTTGATATAATTATTTATTTAGCATACATTTTGGCTGGAAATAAATTGAATGCACTCGAAGCTTACAAAAATTCAGAAGCGTGGCGTGAAGCATTGACTATTGCTCATGAATTAAAATATTCTTCAGACGACTTGTTTCTATTGTCTAAAGAACTTTCAGGTATATATTTATTGATATTCGATTTTTTTAAAATAAAATTTACTAATTTGACATTATAATTTTTTTAGAAAGGTTAGCCGATAAAAGACAGTATCAAGAAGCTGCTCAGATATTATTGGACTACACAAAAGTTAGTAATTAGTTTAGATTTAACAAATATATTAAATCTTAAGTATAATTGCTTTTTTTTTATATAGCAACCTGAAGATGCTGTGGTGTTACTTAATAAAGGGCATCATTGGAAAGAGGCCATACGTATTGTAAGTAATTTAATTTAAATCATAATTAAATCATATTTGACTAAATTTATCTTTGTTGTAGTCTTATATGTATGATAGAGCTGATCTCATAGAAACTAATGTTAAGCCAAGCGTTCTTGAAGGTATATCAATATGTAAGAAGTATATAAAGTATTCAATTGTCTCATAATATGTTATTATGTTTTATTTTAGGATATAACAATCTACTTCAGGACATTAATTCCATGTTGGATCAGTTAAATTTGCAAACTTCACGATTACAAGAAATCCTTCTTAATAAAGCTAAGCAACGTGGTGAGTAAATATTATTAAGAAATTTCATAAAAAGGTATATAGATATTTTTTTTTTTTAACTTCTTTCTCGTAACAGATTTGGAACAATTTGATAATGACGAACCAATAGAGAATATTGATGTATTTTCAGACACAAGTTCCATGGCAAGTACGTTTACTAGATATACAAAATCAAATACTCAATTGAGCATCCAGTCTACAAAGAGCGGGTAAATATAAACTATTTTGTATTAATTTTGTTAATTATATGTATATAATTTTATATTAATATTATTATATAGGAAAAGTGCTAAGAGTCGTAGACGAACTGAAAGAAAGAAAGCTCGTGGAAAGAAAGGAAGTATATACGAAGAAGAATATCTATATGATTCATTAAGAAGATTAATTGAAAGATTTAATGATGCTAAGGGTAAATACAAGATTAATTATTTAACTGTTTTTGAAAATTAAAATTATAATAATAATAATAACAATACTTTCTTATACTATCACCTTTTAGTGGAAATAGCGAACTTGCTAAGTTGTTTAACCACATTGAGATATTTGAAAAATGCGCAACAAATACAAAATGTGTTTGAAAATTTAGAAGAAAAGATTAAAAATAATATTGATAAAATATTTGTTACACCTTCCATTCCAACAACGAATATAACGTCAACGCCCAATATTAATAATAATTCAGAAGTTTTGGTTAATCAACAAAATAATATGTTAAATTTGGCAATTTATGAAAAACCAAAACTAAATCAAATTAATTGGAAGTTGCAAATTATATGATGGTATAATTATAGTAATAATATAATTATTTGTAAGTTGTAACTTTATTATTTATTTGATAAAATTTATTTACAATATTAGGCACGTGATATTTAACATTGTAGAGTTATTCAATAATTCAATGTTGAAGAGAGACAGGAATTGATTTTAAAAATCATGTGCAACTCTTTAATTTTTGTTCCCCATGTATATGGCTTGTATCTTGTCTTTTTCATGTTATGTATATACATTACCAGTTTCTAAAGTTTATTGGTATATTTTTCGTGTAATCACTAACATAAATTAAAAAGACCACCTAAAGCAATTTATAATTTTGAATTACAATTCTTATAATATTTCCAATTTTCCAATCTACTGCTATGAGATTTATCCTCCTTATCATATTACTCTTTTTCTTTCTTCAACCTTAAAACATTTGGGTAAAATCTTCCTTATTAACATTCCAACATAAAGTATATGAATTTCCAATTACTAAGCTGCTATTCTTCAAGATATAGGTATAAAAGATTTGGTTTAAAACATAACGGACTTGTATATATAATAACTAAAAGAAATATCTGAAAATGTCATGTGAAAATCGATCAAAATGCAACTGAAGATCAAATGATCAACTCAATAAAATTCGGTTGAGTTAAAGATCCGGAATGACGATCCTCGGATCTTTACTATGCGTTGTCAATTATGATGATATTCTATTCCTTTATTATATTCTATTCCAATTGACAATTTATCAGTTGCTCATTAAAATAAAAAAATAGTTCGGCACTATGCGTTGTCATATAAATTAATGATGATATTCTATTCCATTATTATAAATAGAGTAAATATCCTTTGAAAATTCCCACTATCAAAAAAATATTTAAAAAAAAAACATTTAAATGATAAAAATGACCACTTCGCGAAATTATCGGTGTTTGTCTCATCCCATTAATTTGAACCAACGAAGAAGGCATCTTCAACAAAATTCCAATTTAATTAGAACTCGAACGCGACCTACCCCTCGACATCTTCAAGTTCAAAATACTAAAATGATTATCAATCTCCCACAACAACAAAGCAATTTTCCATACGTTGATTCTTTTTTTAACGGCTTTTCATTCCCTTAATTAAGATTACGAAAAATCGTTTTTTGAAATTTACCCTTTGAGACACTACAAATTAATGAAATATATATAGGTTTTTTATAAAACATACCTTTTTGGTTTATTTATAGAATTAATTTAATATACATATTTAAAATTTAAATCATACAAATACAATACTTTTACACAGATATGGTGAATGTAATATAGAAAATTTATATAATTCTGTTTTTATACTTTAATTCAAACATTGGAATAAAATAAATAAACACTTATTTTATTTACGTTTTATTGCTTTATTAACTGTTTGGTTATCACCACGTTTTAAAATTGCTTTACATTTATAACAAAAAGTTACAGTTGACAGATCATCTAAGAGTCTAATCATCAAAATTTATAAATCACGTGCTTGTATTTGATCGTAAAGCACGAGTAAGATTACCATAAACAATCATGGTAAATCAATTTAAAATTATTTTTAAAAAAATTTCAACACTTCTTCATAGAATAATGTCCTCGGACTCAAATATTTCGAACGTTCGTTCAGCAAAAGAATTTATAAATTTACTGACCAATTTGGATTATCCGGATATATCAAGTTTACAACCAGAAAAAATATCTTGGGCGTATGAAAATTTAGAAACGCGTAACATACTTGATTGGTTATGTACAAATATTGATATTGAACAAAACGTTCTTGATGTTAAAGATGATTGGATGTAAGTTAATAAACATTTTGCAGATACATATATTTATGTGGTATGAATAATATGAATTTAATTCATTTTAACGGCATTTATTGATTTTATTTTAGTAACCCTTCCATTTTAAGGAAGACACAGTAGGTATTATATTATTTGAAGAAATTTTGATAAAGCGAATGTAAATTTTTAATTTTATATTTAATTGTTATAGAAAGGAACTAGAAAGTATCGAGAATGAGGTTGATTCTAAACGAAAATCTCAGGAACGTTTGTCATATCATATCCAACAACTCGAGTAATTAAAATTATGTTTGATTATAAAATCTTACTATTATTTTTTAATAAAATAATCTATCAAATTTCAGATTAACCTTAGGAAGTCTTGAAAAGAAACTTGTAGATTTAAAAAGAATTAGTCGTAATCTAGACGAAAAGAACAAAGAGGTTGACAAGAGCATTGAACAAGATTCTATCAAGGTTTTAAAACAAGTCCAACAAATTTATTATCTATTTGTAAATATTGATCTTAAATTAATTAATTAATTATTATTTCTTTTTTTTAAAGTTTGATGTAGATACCGCAGAAGTGGTAAAAACGGTTGCACAAGTATTGTCGGATAGGGAATTTTCCGAAGGTGAATACGTGATTCTTATGTACTTGTCATCATGTTCTTATCTCTTCATTAAGTCTATTAAAAATTCTAGGAAAACAACAAAAGAATTTTATATATCAGTGCACAGATGAGATTCTTGAAATAATGAACACGGATCAATTATTTACAAGCGAATTACAAAAACTTTGCGAAGTTTTTTTTTCAAATGTAATAAAGCAATGTTTTCTCTTAAAAAAAAAAGATTTTTTTTTTATATATATACATTGAATCTTGTTTGTCTCTTTTATGTAGGAAGATATAGAAAAGTTCCAATCATATAATTTGGCCGATGAAGTCATACGTCTAAAGAACTTACATCCAAGAACTCAGATGAAATATATAAAGACTTATACTGAATTTGAATATCTTTCTACATTCTTA
Organism: Rhizophagus clarus; assembly: GCA_015698045.1. Classification (NCBI taxonomy): domain Eukaryota; kingdom Fungi; phylum Glomeromycota; class Glomeromycetes; order Glomerales; family Glomeraceae; genus Rhizophagus; species Rhizophagus clarus. Next base: position 299,078 of record BLAL01000357.1, on the reverse strand, counting down.
CGAGTGTTTCAAAATGAAGCTATAAGAATAAAAATGGATTCTTTCATTCCTGACCACAATGCTTTAAAATCCCATATCAAACAGAATACGAATAATAGTTCTCTTCTTAATGAACAAATTAATAATAGTATGGACTTAATCAATGGCTTATTAAGTAATCTTACTTATCTAGAAATAGAATCCCCAATATTGACAGCCGATTATGAAGTTAAATTACAATATCAACAAAAATTTATTGATCAACTGGAAATGGTATGAAATAAATTCAAAAAGGTTGTTATTGTTAAATTGATTTAAAACATTAATTTACCTGTTAATTCAGATTACAGATCAGTTATTATCGCAGTATGCACGTAATCAATTTGTAGCTCAAACTTTTCATATCGAGTTAGATAATCAGAAAGCAGCTCATAAATTATTATCAAATTTGAGGAATGAATTGGAACTAAAAACTGAAGATTTTAGTAAGCGAATGGTAAATATTCAAACAAATATTATTCCTCAACCATTAAATTAATCATTTGTAATGTTATTTCCATTTGACAATAGCAACTTATGTCTGCGTCAGAATTTATGGAGCCAATAAATCATAAAACAATGATAGAGAGTCGAGATGACTTTCTATTATCTTTGAAAAAATTGGTAGACTTGGATTTTCGTGAGTATTTTTACTTAAATACGTCAAGTATTTCATTAGCGTGTTCACATGATTTCCACAACAATAGCGACATATTCAAAAGAGGATAAGTCATTATTACCATTTACTACTTATGATTCTTTGAGAGAAAAATTAAAGGAAGTTGTAGATGCGAGAAACACTTCACTCGACCATGTTGAACAAGAATGGAAAGCGCAAAAAGAGTTTTTGGAATCCTGGTAATTTAAATTTGTGAATTTATTAAACTCCAATTTTATTATGTTATGATCTAAACGTTTTGATCTCCAATTTAACATAAACCAGCGAAGAAATTGAAAAATCCTTGACTTCATTATTATATAAAAACTCTAAAACTTCTGAGCTTTTAATTACTCCCCAAGTAAGTTTTTTTTTTTTTTGAAAAAGAAAAAACATATAGATAGTGTTCTTATTATTTCTTTCTTTAGGAATTGTCGGATTTACAATTTTTATTACGCGCTAAAACAAATCACATGCAGCCTCGAATTAATCAAATTTCAAAGGTATGGAAATTGACAAGTACACTTAATGAATTGAATGGTGATTTCCTTCAATGTTGAAGTTAATTTGAATTTTTTTTATTTTATTAGAACATTAATCTTCCAGAACACCTGGAATCCGAAAAAGAACGTTTCATTAGACTTTTTACAGAAAATAAATTAGATATTCAAAAATCTCACAAAATATAGAGAGGAAAATCTTTATAATATAATAAATATACTATAGGACTGGAGGATAAAAAAATTGATGGAGTTGTTCCAAAGTGAACTAGAGAATGATGAAATTTTATTTCTGTGAGCATTAAGATGTTTTTATGTCGGATATCATGGTATTATACATTAAGATGTACATGACTTATAAACAAGAACTTGATATGTCACGAGGAGAATTAATTTTAAATTCCAATTCATTGATACTTTATTTAACGGTGTAAAATTCTGCCAAAGCAACAATACATAATAATATTTATGAAAAATTACTGTTCGTGATAGATACATCTATAATAGATTTTTTAGTATATTCCAATTAACTAGAAAGCTCGAGTCAACTCATATTGTCACATTCTCTTCACCAAAAAACTAAAAAGTTACATCATTTTTGAGCAAAAAAAAAAAAAAAAATTTAACAGTTGCTAAATTATTAGTTACAAGTTTTTCGAGGTTTGAACAACTTGAAATGGGGAAAAGAATTCAGATACACGTTACAAACCTTCCAATCCTATAGTAAAATTTACTATTGATTTTTGTGAAACATACGGATCGATCGGATAAATTTTAATTCTTGATAAATGACAATCTTTCTAACGCATAGTTATAATAAGATGATTTGCTGCTAGAACTTCAGATTATTAATCCTCTGTTTAATTTTGGCACCAGATCTAAGTATCGTCAAGTTTTTGTCCATCCGTTTCATTTTTAACTTTTTAGCTTGTGTTTCATGAGCTTTTTAATTGACAGGAACGGAATCTGTGCATTTTTCCTTCCCTGCAAATACCAGAGAAAACTTTTTTTATTTAAAGAGCTGTGATCAGATTTCTTGAAACGTAAATGATAGGTTAAGAATTTACTTTACGTTTGCGAAAGTAAAATCAAAGTTTTTAATTGGTTGTAATATGTAAAGCGTTGGTCATTTCGATAGCCAATGAACAGAAGAGAAAGTTGTGCTTTATAGTAATGCATATATAATAACTGTAAGCACCCAAGAACATTTCTTTTAATACTTTATATGCAACAATTTAATTTATGTAATGAACATTATAGAAATTCATGCAATAATAGTTTATTTTCTAATCCAAAAATTTTCAATACGTTAGAAATAATGTTCTGTCAAATTACACAATATAAAATTTTTTTTGATATGCTTTTATTGAAAAATTTGATGATATAAATAAAATAAATAAGGTAGTTATTTAATAACTAAAAAGAAAATTAAATTATCTTATTGGTAAAGACCCATTTACAATTAACTATAGTAACAATAACAACAGTATTACTTTTTAATGTATCATCCAATTTATTATAAACTCTCTTAACAATTTTAGCAATTTTTCCACTCGGGCACCAAATATGTAAAATTTGTTTCCATATTCTTGCATTCGTTATATTTTTTGTGGAAGAATTTATTCCGGCTAATTTTTTTGTTAAAAGACGGTATGCATCAAATTTTGTATATTTTCTTTTATGTGCATACGCTCTAGTTACTGATACTCCAAGTGTTAAATTATGAAAATTAATTAAATAATCTGTCATTGGCTGATTTATAAAGAAGTAATCAATTTCCATCTGGAAATAATATATTCCCAATTAGTATAACGTAAATTTCATATGTTTTGACGTATTTTTATATTTAATTAACAATTACCTCAGTTTTAAATAATTGAACATCTAAAATTCTTGTAATAATTTCACAAGAAAATATTTCTGATAAGAAACTTCCGCCACCAGCATTTGGTTGACATTTCATTTTATTAGATTCAATATTCCATTCAATATCATCAAATCTTTTCCTAAAAGCATTTATATTTAAAATTAAAAATGTTCTTTGTTGTCGTCGAGTAAGCCCAATCGAAAGGTTTAATAAATCATTTGAATTAGTATAAATGGTAATATCATTAAAATTAAAAAAATGATGATCGATAGTTGAATTAACGCAAGTTGAGAAGGTTATGGAGGAAGTGGTGTTTACATCTTCCTCCTCCTCGTTTAGTTGTTGTCGGGGAGTAAGAAGAGGAAGATAGTTCGTTTGCAGCACATTGTAATTGATAACCTCCTCGTTTATATTTTGTGCCCTTAAACGATTCTTCATCTTTTCCACCAAATGAATCAATAATTGATTCATACATATAACCGATTTCAAAATATTGATGCATGTTTACGCTTTCAGTAGAAGAATCGTCAGAGCTGTTAGAGTTATTAGAAGCGCTCACGCTTTTCATGTTGTTCGTAGACATTGAGATTTTTTTTTGTGTAAATAAAAAAATAGACGAGATACAATTAAAAATTTGAAATGTAAAATAAATGCAGTAAAAATGCAAAGATTATGAAAGTTAAAAATCGATTAGGATTTAAAAAAAGAACAGTTTTTCAATATTTTCTTATTTATAAAATTTTGTTATACTGCGGTGGATATTGCGGAGAGCAGCTGGACGTGGTGGAAGTGGCATGACTCATTATTTATCATTACGTGGAATTATTTTTCCGATTTGTAGGAAAAAACCTTAAATCCGCATTACCCGAATTAGGTAAATTAATGTGCTACGTAAATATTATTCATGCTAGCTAATTTTTTTTCTTCATTTTTTTTTTTTCGTTCTCAATAACCGATAATGAAATTAATTTATACGTTTATAATTTCATTATTACTTGTATTGCATGGTTATCGTAAAAAATCCTTATCTACTTCAGGAGCATTGGCAGCATTTTTTGCTGGCGTGGGAACAATACAAAATGATTGGTCAGTTTTTGCTGTTGTATTATTAGTATTTTATTTTACTGGTTCAAGATTAACAAAGGTAAGCTTATGTTTAAAAAAAAAATATATTTTTATTAAAATAGAGAGAAAAATTTTATATAACTATAAATATTAGTATAAAGCGGAAAGAAAGAAGCAACTTGAAGAAGAATATCACGAAGGTAATTTTATGAATTTTTAATTATATAAGGAATTATATTTGCGTGCTAAATTTTTCATATTATATAGGTGGACAAAGAACTGCAATTCAAGTGTACAGTAATGCTCTAGTTGGAACAATACTTTCTATTATACACCAATATTATTATGGTGGTGAGGAATCGTGTTTATTAAATGATCGTGGATCAAGATTCATTTTTTTCATGTATCTTGGGTAATTATAAGAAAGAATTTTTTACTTTTAAATTATTTTAAATAATTTTTTTTTTCTCATTAGGATTTATGCCACATGTAATGGAGATACAGTAAGTTCTTCTCTTGTAAATTTAATAATTAGGTTTTTTTTTAAATAATGATAAAAAAATTCTTTTTTACAGTGGGCAAGTGAGCTTGGGGTTCTTAATAAAGGAAAGCCTAGACTCATAACAACATTCAAAGAGGTGATATAACGTTCTTGATTTTTCCTCGGATAATTTAAATATATAATTAATTTTCTAATTATAATGATAAAGGTTCCACCTGGCACAAATGGAGGAGTTACGCCACTCGGATTATTAGCTTCAATATTAGGTGGATTTGTAATTGGATTATCAGCAACAATATCATTAGGATTATCAAATTTATGTAAAGAGTATACGGGATATTTGGAAATAATATTAATAATATTAATAGCTTCAATATCGGGATTTTTTGGTTCATTAATTGATTCGTTGTTGGGGGCTACTGTACAAATTTCTAATTATGATGAAAAATTAAAGAAAATTACTAATCAACAAAATAAATATACTATAACGATTAGTGGTTATGACTTATTAGATAACAATCAAGTAAGAAAGCTAAATTTTTTTTTCATTTTCTTTTTTCTTTTTTTTTTTTTTTTAATGGAAAAGTTTTACATAATTAAATTTGATTGTTATTTTTTTTTTAGGTAAATTTTGTGTCATCATTAGTGACTGGTTTAATAACAGCTTATACTTGTGATTTAATTTATACATAATGAATCATAATTGCATATATTTTTAGATTAAAAACGGGACAATGTTTTTTCAACAATATCATATTATTAGCACTTGTACTGATGGAGAGCGTTTAATATCTTACACTTAATTAATAATGACAAATAGAATTTTTATTTATAACTTATGCAATAAGTTTTTAATTTGTAAAATTTTTATCAATCCTTTAAAGTGAAATTGTACTATAATATTAAAAAAAAGAAAGAAACCTAAACCGAATGAAATTCTAAATCTAACTAGATAAAGTTTGCAAAGGGAGGAAAAGGAAGGAAAGAATAGTGAAAATTAAGAATAACCATTTATTTACAAAAAAATTTTTTTTTTTTTTAAAAAAAAAAGAAAACCGAATTTCAGATTCTCATTAACTCCATTACCAAGGAAAATTTTTCGTATAAGGCGAAGAAAAATTATGTTGAGGTAAAATTGGTTTAACATCAATAGAAGAATTTTCAAGACTTGGGAAAAATGAAATTGAAGGTAATGCTGGTTGAGTTGTAGGAGGAGACTTCATTTTATTATTTTTTAATGAAGAATTATGTGAAGAAGCAATAGAGCACAATCTTTCTTGACGTATATTATAATAAGGAGGTGTCGGAGGTCGAAATTTTTTTGATAAGCGTTGACTTTTCATATGGCTTAATTGTTGTTGATGTAATTCGCTATGTATCTTGTAGTGTTTCTTTAAATCTTGAGGTCTCTTAAATGCTTTTTTACATTTCTAATTTAAATATAGAAAGAAAACAAAGATTAGATAAATTAGAATTTTTTAAAAATACATGTATTTATACACATAAAGATACATTACCTCACATATGTGTGGTTTTAATGTTACATGAACTCTTAAATGACTTGTAATATGATCTCTTTTGGTTGTTCGAACATCGCAATCATCCCAATGACAGTCAAGACAAAGATTTCCTGTAGATTTACGTCCTACATGATCTGTTGAGAGATGATTATAAAGAGACTCCGCATCTTCAAAATTACGATTACAATGTTTCCAAAGACAAATAAATTCCGAATTATTTCCTTCGGAAACGGGCGGTGAAAGTGGGTTAGCAATTGGATTATTATTATACGACATCTTGTTTGGAAATTATTTTTATTATGGAATGATTTTTTTCTGATGAATAATAATAATGATTATAGGAAAAAAAAAAAAAATAAATAAATAAAATAAAATAAAATAAAATTTTGAGATTTATTTAATAAATATTTTTTTTTTTCTTATCAGATATTTTTTTTCAGATTTTTTTACAAATTTTTTTCCCTAAGGATCGCTTACCTTTTTATATATTACCGAATTATAATCTCATGAATTTTTTTGCCAAGGATTTTTATTGATATCTGACGCGTACACTTATTTTAAACTTTATTGTATTAATATGAAGTGTATACTTTTACTATAGTTAATAAGGTGATACAATGGAACTAGTAATTAACCAAATTAGGAGATTATCATTTTAAAGAGGGAATATTCGGGAAAACATGCTTGGTGATACAAGAAAAAAAACGCTTGGCAAAATTTTCAAAAAAGCTAAAAAATTTCTCATGAGAATTTTCCTTATAGATCATTCCTATTTCTTGGTAATTTTTTCATTTTCGTTATAAAAACGTTTGAATTGCCAAGAGAAAAAAATGGGTAATAACTTATTGTGGGGAAATAATATTATGCTTAGAATCCTTGGCTAACACAAAATGTTTTTTTTTGCTCAGTGATCTTACTTGAATTTTCTTGAGCCAAGAGCCGGGAAAACTCCATGCAGAACATTGTATTCTTATTATTGCAATGATTTTCTTTTAATTATTCCTTTAAATGTCTTGGCCAAATGAAAAGTAAACAAAATTTCTCTTTAACGGTAAGTAGATCTAATTTTTTTTCATTTTTTTTTTTATTATCATTATTTAAAAAAAAATATTATTCTTTTGAAATCTAACATACTTCTGCCACATGTTACATTATTTTATCGGGAAAGTGGGATCTTTTTTTTTTGCCAAGACTTTGAATTACTTTGGCCAAGAGATTACCAAAACAAAAATGTAAAAGAGATTTACACAGTAATATTTGATGAAAATCGTTAGCCGTTTCAAGGAGTGAGACACAATATTAGCAGTCCGGTTCACGGCAAATAAAATCCCCTGACAACAAGCGACCTTTTTTGATCTTTTCTTGAGCGCTGAATCTTGTATGCATTTAATTAGATAAAATTACAGTGCATTTGATGTTATAATATTTACGTACTAGTACTTCCTAGCAAACCCTTGCACGTGTATATTCCAATCAAAATATGCCACGTATGAATTTCTGCCATTTTATTCTTCGCTTAACGAATAATACTCGTCATTTATTCATTTACTCGTTTATTCATTATTGTGAAAACCTCTCTCAAGTATGTAGTAGTTAAAAAAATAAAATCGTTTTTTTAAAAATAGAGTGGAAAAAACTAAAAACTTTTTCTTGTTCTTTTAGTTTCATTAATCGAAAACAAAATCCTACGTCTCATCTTCGCGCCCAAACAAAAAAAAATGATTAAAGATACAACACTTGCTGCCTTATGTAACTCAGTGGGTGCAATTTTGATGGCATTAATTATTAGTTACCATTTTATAGTAGTGAATTCTAAAGAGGGTTCTGAACATTCTGAAAATGTCGAAAAGAAACATTCTCAATAAAAAGAGTGTGTTCAAATAAGTTCCTTATTGAATTATAGATTTCCTTTTCGACATATATACGTCATATTAATGGAAATAAAGGCTTAAAAATCATTTTTCTAAGTGATAATTTAATTTAAACTAGATGAATAAGAAAGATAATAAATAAGATCCCTGGTATTTAGTGTATATATTTTACTTTTTATATTGTTCTGACAAAGCGTTCATGAAATTAAGATCGGTGTCTCTATGAATAAGTGAAACATCAGCTTGAGCATTTGGGAGAACAGTTAATTCTGAAATCACGACATTTGCGGGACGGCTTGCACCAAATATAATACATTCGGCTAAAATGAATAATTAAAATAAGTTTTGGTCAAAGTAATTTAAAAAAAAAAAAATTTAATTAAGAAAAGGAGGAATAATCACCTATGTCTTTTGCATTAAGTGGTTCATATCCAGAATAATAGATCTTGAAAAATTCTTGATTTCCTCGACTTCTATTCAACGTGAATTCAGTATTTACAGATCCTATATTATTGAAAGGAAAAGTAAATGTTTATAAAGCGGAAAAGAATTATGAAATATATAATTTATAAATAATTTTTACCTGGTCTAATCAAAAGAACTCTGATTTTTGTTTTTATAAGTTCTTTTCTTAAAGAGCTAATATAAGATGAATTAAAATTTGTCAAATATATTTATTTTTTTTAAAAAAAAATAATATACTTTCAACTCACTCAGTAATTCCTTCAACAGCAAATTTAGAAGCGGAATAAATTGAATTACCATATCCGTGACTCTGTTTGCCGGAGATACTTCCCATCATAATAATGTCACCACAATTACGTTCCTTCATTCTAGGAAGAACAGCTTGAGTAACATATATTAATCCATTTACATTTGTTTCTAAAACTGTTTGAATTCCTTCTTGCGTTTGATCTTCCAAAGCTTCAAATCCAATTGCTAATCCAGCCTATAAAAAAATATTTTAGGGCATGTCTAAAAAGACCAGATTTTTTTTAAACTTGAAAATTTATCGTTACGTTGTTGACTAATACGTCGATATCTTTAAGTTCTTGGGGTAAATTTGCGATTGCGTCATTAATTGCTTGTTTATTTCTTACGTCAACTTCACAAGTATGAATTTGTGTGTTGGGATATTTTTCCAAAATTTGCGATTTCAATTTTTGTAACTTTTCTGCACGTCTCGCTAATAAAATGTAAAAATTCTAGTTAAAGATAATTATTCTCATATACGAAAATATCATGATATCAATACTTTAAAAGGAAAAGGATATGAGCTTAGAATTGTACTTTGCAAATTCTAATGCGGTAGCTTCCCCAATACCTGCTGACGCACCCGTACTAAATATAATAAGTGATTAAATATATATATATACATATATATTATATAAGAAAGATTTCGGTCTCATATAAAGCGAACATTTACATTAATACTACACGTCCTGATAATTCTGCATTCATTCTTAAATAATGAAGAGAATTCGTGCTATTGTTATTAGGCTTGATTTTTAAGTTCATCACGTTTTAATTTTAACATTACGTGGTTGGTTGAATATTGACTGGAATTATCAATGCTAATCTTGGCTTGATAAAAATTGATTATTTAGGTTATTCTTTAGTAAAGTCATCAAAGTAACTATATACATAGTAAAGAATTACAAATAGCACACTTGTTTTATATAAAATAAAGTATTTTAAATATAGCAGCTATAGGATCCTGCTTATTTCTAATAAAAATCTTTTAAAAAATTTTGATCCTACTATATATAAATAAATTACTCTACTGATTTTTTTCTTTTTAAATCAAATAACCAATAAAAAGCTTAATAAATTTCAGTTATTAATAAATTTAAAAATTTTTGAGAAAATCTTTATTAGAAGTAAATAGAATCCTATAGCTATATATTTTAAATACTATAGTTATATATTTAAAAGAAAAAAAAAAATAATTATAGTAAAAAAAAATAATATTAGATTTAACAAAAAAAAAAAAATTTGAATAAAAAAAAAAAAATAAAATAATAAAAATAAAAAGCTTAATAAAAATTTTTATTTATTAAATAATTTTCACTAATTTCATTAATACTTTTTTAATTTTAAGAGTTAAAAATTACATGTTTAATAAAAGAAAAATAGAAAAATCTTATTAAACATCTGATTTTATAAATAATAATTTTATAACTTTATATATAATATTAAATTATATCTAAATATATAATTTCTAATTCTTTTTACAAATCTTAACTTTTCAAAATTTTGGATTTATCTAAAATTTTACTTAAATACTTTTACTACAAAAAAATTTTTATAGTAAAAAATGATATTTTAAGTTATATATATTATAATAATAAATTTATTATAACATATGGCAACTTTATGACGCAATGCTTTATTGTTCATTTTGTGTAATATCTAATTAACTATTACATAAAGATCTTGAACCAAATAATATGCAGATTAAAAAAAAATATATATATTTCTTAATCGATTTTACGTCAAAATAAAAATAATTTTATTTAAGGGTAGCGGCCAATCCATCTACCATAATTACTAACCCATCTAACTGAAAGCATGAAGGTATGTATTATACAAATAGCTATTTTCAATAATTTATTTGACTTTTTTTTTATTTTTTAGTTATTTTTTTATTATTTGAGTCTTTTTTCTAATAACTTTTTTATTTAGATGACCATTTAAATCCAGCCGGATTCTACTGCCCTACTTGTAAAAAGCGAATTAAAGGTTCCAGAAGTCAATCAGAACTATAATGGCATGAGACATAAAAATACAGCATATAATACACTTCCACCACGTATCAGGTCAGTTCAGACTTAGAACTTTTACCTCTCGTTAAAGAATTACAGAAATGACTTAAGAACTATCATACAGCAGTGAAAGAACAAAACTTTTCAATACATTGCAGTGAAGGTATGTATGTTTATTTTTATTTTTAAAAAAAAGTAATTTTAAAGGATAACGAGCATTTGATGAAATAAGGCAGTCACTAATAATAAAAATCAAGGAACGTAATTATGACAAGGCCAATTAAGTTTTGTCTGTTTAATATATCTGAGAAATTTGAAAATTATTGTAGGCAAATAAAAAATAGTCTAAATTATCAGTCAATGAGAAATAGCCATCAATAAAAAGCGGTAAATGTGGTAAGTTCTTTTTAATTTTATTTAAATTATACAAATTTCTTTTATTACTGCTCAATACATACACTTTTTAAAAGATAATTTTTACATCTAGTATCAGAAATTATTTGATTTTAATAACTTTTTTAACGTAAAATTCAAAATCATTTATTATTAAATCTTTTCACAATTTTTTATTCTTTAAAATAATTATTTATAATCAACTTGCGCGTTTTTTTTATTATTGTAAGAGAATACAAGATGCTAAAAATTGGTAAAGGATCTATCCTATTAACATGACGATATAGAAAAAAATTTAACAAAATAATACAACTCATTAATATATAAGTATCCACATTTAGTTGAAAAGGAAAGAACAATATTAGTTTATTTATTAAAAAAAAACTTTCAAAAGCCCCACATCATAGCAATGAACAAATCTCATGTACTTAAGTAACGTACATAACTGTCATCTTCACCAACCACACTTTGACAAATTACTTTACCCTCAAACAATAGTCATTACTGAAGGCTATCTCCATGCACGCATAAAATAAGGATCTTTTGTGATGTATTCAAAATACAAAAGGTTTAGCGATGAAACCTACTCAAGATCTTTTAAGTCTGTTCTACAAAAATAAAGAAAATTAAAATATTAGTAATGTTTAATATTTCTTTAATGACAAACATACATTCCCGTTGCAACTTACTCAAGATCTTCAGAAAATGCAGGTTATAGTAATAGGATTTTATTTGTTAAAAAATATTTAATTAAATAAAAAGAAATAAGAGTATTTTCATGACCAAATAATTTTTATTATGGAAAAATTCTGTTATGTACTAATCTCTCTATATAATTAATAAAAATAAATACATTTGTACAAAATAATAATTAAAATTTTTGATTAATTGAGAAGTCAAGGATTTTTCCTGAATTCTTCGGAAAAATCTATTTAAAAATTTAAACTATTCCATCATGATATTACTAAAAAGTTTATCTGTATATACAAAAAAGTTTTTAAATTTGACATTGATCTAAAAAAAAACAGAATTGGGCTGAACCCACTTCAAACTTATGATTTTCCTTATCTCTCCCACCTGTCACCTTCTATTGAACAATCATTTCACCATCAGCTAATAAATTCGATTTAGATTTCTTTATTTTTTGATCATAATTATTATTTTCCCCCTCAGGAATTTGCAAACAAACAAAACTTAATTGTCCTTTTCCATAATTACGTTCTCCCCAACTTTTGTCATTCAAGATTTTCCCAATTTCATCAAAAGCTTTTTCTCCTTCAAACTGACATAAATAAGAAGACCCACACCGAGAATAATGTGTTATATGATCCTTAAAGATACCAACAAAAGCATCCTCACTACAGTGTATTGAAAATACTTGTTTTCTAACAGCGTTGTGATAGTTTTTAAAACATTTTTGTAGTTCTTTAACTATGGCCTTCTTCAAATGCAAAAGTTTAAAATCTGAAACTGGCTGAATGTGCAAAGAAAGTGTATTGTAAAAGCTGTGCTTTAGGGTTTCATGCCATTGTAATCCTGACTGATTTTTGAATCCTTTAACACGCCTTTTGCAAATTGAACAATATAGTCTAGTTGAATCTTAGGTAGACATGACTAGATAAGCGAACAAAAAAAGGTTTACAATTATTTTTTTTATTACGTGAAGAATCCAGTTATCAAAGTTTTTACACAGGTTCATATGATTCACATGACATAAAAACATAAAACATATCGGCTAACTATCAAAATTAGACACGAAGTTTTTTTTTACGTGTTAAAAGCATAAAAATTGTATAATGAGACGATGAAATCTAATTATAAATAATAACCAGATGATCTTTTCCAAAATAGAATATCTGTTTCCTTTACTAGTTACTATGACCGCCTCAACTATTCATCACACCAATGTATAATATAAATAAACATTATTCAGTACTACTATAAATGGGATGTGATGGATGTTTTATACAGTGACGTTAAGATATTTGTAATACACAGATACCACGTTTATCAGATTTTTTTTTTCAAAATAAATACAAAATTTTTTCTCAATTGAAAAAATAACAAAAAAAAATCATAACAAAATTTAAATAAATGATAGAAGAAAGTACATATCCACAAAGTCTTTTTATTAAATATTTTGATACCAAAAGAACTTTCTATTATGAAATTATAAAAGAGAGAACATATCCTCTTACTAAACAACTTTGTTATACCAAAAAATCAAACCATCTGATTCCTCATAATTATGTTATCAAAACTACATATGGTAAAGCAAAACATGTTGTTAAATATTCAATCGAATATGTGGAATCAAAACCTTTATTTAAAGTTCAATTTGGTATAAATTTGATAAATAAAGTACAATCTTCAAAATCTTCAACAGATGCTGCTTGCAAATATTATCAGGTAATATTTATTCACAGGATTATTTTTTTTTTATTGCAGATGCTTAAAATTATTTCAAATTATTAGGAGCTTAAAGAAGAAAGTGCTGCCAAAATATCTGGTCCTTTATTATTTAGTCTTAAATTATCAAATGTTGAAAAAGTACGTAAGACAAGATCTTTAGATAAAATTTGTCCATTTAGTGAAATTAGTAATACAACAAAATGACGCAAAATATTAGACCTATCGCATTGTATACTAAATGTTGTTGAATCAGAGAAAGAAAATACATTTCATAAGAATGATGATTAAAACTTAAGCAAGTAACATTCCAAACTTGTAATGATATGTATAATGTTAACTTTGGGCAGTTTGATAAAGTTGAAAAGAAAAAAAAAGTCAAAGCAGTAATTAAGTCTTTGGATAAAAGACATGTTTCTAAAGAAGCATATCGATCTTTAGCACGAATTGAACAAAATATTTCACATGAAGGAGATGTATATAATGTCCGATAACAAATAAATAATGAAATGAAAAAAAATGATTCCTTTGACACTTGTTGATTTATTACAACCAACTGTTTTTAAACCAATTTCAGAAGAACCAGATGTTACAGATAATACCATTATCATGAATATATTGGAATCAGTAGGAAAAGATGGTCAGCAACGTATAACAAACATTTTAAATTACATTGTGCTATTTTATATCAAACAGAACATTTTAATTCCAGGAAGATCAACATTACATATTCAAATCTCAGGTGATGGCCGTAATGTTGGGCAAAAAGTTAAGCATGTAATGTTGACTATGGCACTGTTAAATGATATAGATGGATTGCAAAAACCAGATAACCATTATACTTTAGTTCTATATCCAGGTGCCAAAATATACGAATCACTTAAAAATGCTTTGGCACCTTTGATTTCAGATTTAGTTATTTTAAAGGAAAAAGGTTTCAATCAAATTAATGATCATTATTGGTCAGTTGAATTATATTTTAATTCTGATTGGAAGTTTTTATCAATCTATTTAGGGATAAAATCTGCCAATACACTTCATTTTTGTCTATGGTGTAACTGCAGCAAAGATGAAATAAATATTACATCAAAGAAAATAAATAAATCTATAGATAATATTAAATTGAATTATAATCAAATTAATGGTTATACAAAAGAACCATTATTTCATATGATACCTTTACATAATTGGGTCATTGACGAATTACATATCTTTTGCGAATAACTGATAGATTATGGGGGATTGATGCTCTCTGATCTTTGTTATGATACTGTAAATGAAGAAGTTTGGAAAGAAAAGATTTTATTAGAAATGCAAAGGCTTAAAATATCATTTCAATTTTGGTATGAAAGAAATAGTAATAATTTATCACACACTTTGCTTATGAGTCCAAATAAGCTAAAAGTTTTAAGAGAATTGGATCTTACCACTATTTTTCAATCAAGAACACAAGCTATACAGATTCATGCACTGTGGGATCAATTTCATGATTTATATTATTTAATTTAAGATAAGCAAACCACAGAAGAAATTTTTCAATATGAAGTTCAAGCTTGGTTAGATTCATTTTTGGCCCCTTTAATAGGACATCCTAATAAAAGTGGTTTTGTGAGAGGAATGTACCGTATTTAAGATATGGGGTCTTTGCAATAAAAAGGTATGAAACTCAAAAAAATTTTTAAATTTACTTTATATGCCAATTATGTTTTTTATACTAAAATAAGTGTAAATTTAATATTAATTAAATTTTTATTTTTTTTTGAGTTTCGTACCTTTCTATTGCAAAGACCCCATATTACTCCTTACATGCATGTGTTGGTCAACCATGTATCAGAATTTATTGACGTTCATCATGCATTTGGTTTAACTGCATTTTTGTGTTCTGCCGTAGAAAAAAAAACCATATGCAAATCTGTCTTTACTTTTAAAATACATTGAAGGATGATGGGTATGAAAATTCACGAAAATCTGCAATTTTAGAAATCCTGAAACACGAAAACTGGCAATTATATTTTTCTTTAAATGATACTCCAAATTTTTTTAATAAACCCAAATCCTATAGCATTTATTAATATTATGTGTATAGTATATATTAATTTTTTTTTATAAATAATATTATAAATTAGAGTAATAAAAAATTTTTTATACAAATATTAGAATTGTTCTAATTGACTTTGTATTATACTATTATTTCTTTACTAGTATTCATCTTTAAAGAATGTATCATTTTTTTTAAAATTGCTCAAAATTAATATTTTAGAATTTGACTTCAGAATAAATCAATAGAATCTATCTTATATGATTTTCAGTTTTAACCATTTCGCTATAAAAAAATAATTTCTTCTTGAATTTAATTAGATTGGCCAGAATTATGCATAATTTTGGCTAGAATTAAAATTGTTTTAAATCACTTTTTTGAATCGTCAGATTAATCATCTTTAACTTATATATTGTATTCGAATAATAAAATTTACATATATAAATAATAAATCAAAATCGCTGATATGATTTAAATCTTTTGGTCACAATAATTTTTATGTAACCATAAAGATGTCAAGTTTTCAAATTATTGCCCCAAAATTCTGCTAACATGATGATTATATAATTTGTAATAATAAAGTTTTTAATAATAAAATTTAAAATTTTATAACTATTATAAAGTATTATATAATTATTTTAAATAATTTAATTTTTAAAATTTTAAAAATATAATAAATCTTATAAAAATATATTATAAAACCTATATAGTGGATTAAGCCTTATATAAGATTTTTGCTAAATAACTTATATAAGTTTCAAAAATTATGAAAACTCCAATTCTTTATAGTATATGATTTTGCTATTAATATTAACATATATTATAGATTTTGTAAGCATTTCTTATATTTGATTAGAAAAAAAAAAATAAAGGTATTTGTTAGTAATTTTTTTTTAAAAATATATTTAGTTGTATATTTTAAATGATAAAAGATTTTTTATAATAATTCAAATATACTAAATATTTAAATCATAATGATATAGCCTTATAGGTAAAAATATACTAATATATGCCTTAATTTACAAATCAATCAAATATATTACTCTAATAGCTTGTTATATTCTTTAATGCAGATGGGTTTTTTCTATAGAATTAACCTCATTTGGATGAATAGTTATTTTTTTTATTTGCAAAGTAAATATTTATTTGACTTAATAAGTTACTCTATTACGAAACTTCTAATGTTTAAGGTAATTATTGTCAATCGTACATTAAAAATTTATTTTTTATTAAAGATAAGTTTCAACGATTAACGAATAATGTAAATATGTGTGAGAGATATATATACTATATTTAGTTCAATTAATTGAAAAAGAAAAAAAAATATACAATGTATAGTTTCCGAATAATTTACTTACATAAAATTTAAATATGTTCAAGAATTTGTATAAATTAAATTTTGGTTCATAACAGAGGATCATAATAGGATTAGTTGTTCGTAATAATTAATTTTTGTTTCCGATTCCCTATAAACAAAATCTTACGCATTCTATTTGTTTCTTTGTACCATCTTAAAAAAAAAAAATTAAATATTTATGTTTTCTAAGCGAATCTCCCGCTTCTTTAATTTTTTTTTTTTTTTTTTTTTTTTTTTTTTTGTTTTTTTTTGACTTTTATTTTTAAATATCTAATCGTTTATAGGGAATTATCTTTAAGAAATTATTTTTTTTAGAGAATATGTACGTATTAGTATTTCCATTAAAAGCGTACCTCGCGGTAAAAAGTGAATGCGGAATCTGAAATTAAATAAATTGGCGTTTCTGGAAAACTTTATAAAAAGCCGGATTCTTGTAATAAGCGAGCAATTTTTTCATCCTCTCGTTCTCTATAATTAAATATAAAATTGAGTCAGTTAAGATATCTATATTCAAACATTATCGACCAACATATAATATAAATTTAATTCATTCAAAATATTAATATAAAAAATCTTCTATACTATTTTAATTCTACTTTAACATCGTTCAAATAAAAATTGCAAACAAATAAAAAATAAAAAATTAAAAATTACTAATTACTAATTACCTTGGTTCCATACTAAGACTTTGGTCATACAAATCTCCAACATCTCGGCTATCCTGTAAATGACACTTTATAAACATTTGTATTTCTTGTACTGGGCTAAGATTATAAGGTACAGATTGATACTGTTGAATTTCGCGTATAACTTCCGCTGTCTTCATGCGTTTTGAAAAATTAATCAATTGTCGTGATTTTTTGAGGGTATTTGGATTACCATCCTCAATAAATGTAAGATCAGTTAGATATACGCCTAATAAATCAAAAAACTTGTTAAATCTCATTTAAGATCCCTTAAATGCCGAATGCTCAAAAAATGATATCAATGCTAAAATAAGGGTAATAAAATCAATCTTTATTACCTAAGAATGGTACGCATGGTGGATTCACACTGTGTAACATTTCTCGATATTCAGCGAAATTCTTTGTTGAGTTCATAATTTTATTAAGAGTCTCAAGTGTCTGTATAGTTTTTGTATTAACCATTTCCCATGTACGTTTTAAACGATGAATAGGTGCAGAATTCAAACCAGAAATAATAGCTGTAAGCGAATTGAAATTATTCAAAGCTCTACATTTGTCAGCTACCGCTACAAAATGCTTGATGTACAAGCATCTCTTTTTGACCTCCGATTGGTTTAAAACCGATTCTGCTACCCAACCGGTTATCTAATTTCGGATCAAGAAAATAATAATAATAAAAAAAATATATATATATATATATAAATATTATTATTAATTTAATATATTAAAATTTACCTGATTACTGTTGACAATCATGGCTTTGATATTTGCTGCTATAATATCGCCACCTTCCTCTTTACTCCAAGCCTTATCTAAACATTCAACAGGTTGGATTTTATTATACAATTTACATTCGATTAAAGTTAGCTGTCTAGCAATTTCCAAAGGATCTATATCCAAGAATTTGAGTTTCTTTATATTCTTTGGTAAAATCGGTGTTGGCGGTTTGTCACTATTCGTTTGTACTAGCGCCCTAAATACAGCGTCTTTAGGTTGTTGTTGCTGTTAAAAGATATAAATACCATATGAGTGTACATGCAAAAAAAGTTATTTTTAATTCTAAAATAAAACATATAAATATAATTAACATACCCTTTTCTCGATTACTTTTATTAAACTCACAGCTGCAAAAGCCATATTTTCATGCATTGTTGTAGTTGCAAACTCTCTCATTCTCTCCAGGCAATGTGAGTCTTGACCGTCTATATAATACGTTTCTAACCAAGTTTTCATAATATTAAAAACTCTTAATCTAACGGGCGTTTGTTTTTTTTCTTGCCAGACCTCTAATTCTTCAGGAGTTATGTCCTCAGGTGGTTGAATCATAAATCTTTTAACCAACATGTCAAAAAATTCGTCCGTTGTACAAAATGATCTATACGTCAACAAAAACGTAGCAATAAAATTTGAATCTAATAAATCATGCATGGTCAATCTTTCTACAAGAGCATTAAGAGTTCCTCCTTTGACATAACTTTCCATATTGAATATCATTTCAGATGGTTCATAATCATAATTAAGGAACCGAGGTTTTTCTTCTTTTTGCTTATTTTGTTGAGTGAAATTTGGAGGTACATCTTCTCCAAAGAATTTAGTAGCTTTATTTTCATGACGTGGTGATTTCGTCCCACCTGAGTTTCCATCTGTGAGCGGGGGAGATGGAGGAAACGGATAATCGGCTGATGCTGAAGAAGGAAGAATAGGTTGAGTTTGTGAACGTTGTAAAGGAGGATGTGTATGAGATGATGCAACTTCGGTATATGTCTTGGAAGAAACAGTACTATCAGAACGAGCGCGATTGCCAGTTGGTCGCGCATTAGGTGAAGTCGGTGAAACTTGAGCATCATAATCATCAGGACTTACATCACCAATCAAAGTTGAACCATTAGTTGACATAATATCATTCTCGGGAACAGTTTGTAATCCTGCTGTTGTTGAAGAGGAAACTTGAGTAATTGGATTAGATTCTGCTGGAATACTTGACTCATTCTCCGCAATTTGATCAAGGGTATTATTAGTATTAGATGAATTAGAATTTGTACTATGACTTGAAGTCACACGTCTTTTAGTTGGTGGATTTTCAACGACACTAGGTCTTCTTGGTCGCAGTTTTGTTTGTTCTTGTTCAGCTTTTTCTTCAACAAGGAATTTCGTAGCAAGAACCACATCTTCTACTGCTTTATCCAGCATATTCGTAGAAACTAAAACTTGATCCAGAGCATTTAATGAAGCTAACGGATCAGTTGCCGATTGGGCAAAAATAACTAATTTTGCTATATTATTATATAATGCTTGCTTGACGATATTAAATTCATTTATTGTTCCTAAACTAGATTCATCTAATTCTTCCAGATTTATTTCTTCAATAAATGGTAAAAATTGTCCGACTTGAGTAACAACTTGCTTTGTTTGTGAAATAAGTTGAGGAAAAAAAGAAACATTTACATTTGAATTGGAAGGGGTATCAATGACTCTTTTGATATAATTAAGAAGTAATTGAATAGCTTGATTTACAGTACGAGAAATCTGATCTAAAGAAGCAATAAGATCAGGTGTCAAAGAACGTAAATTCGTAAAGTTTGTTGGTGAATTTGGAGCGCTATTGTTATCTTGTGAATTTACACTCGATGAAATTGATGGTGGTTTCGGAACTCGCCCATTAGTTATCTTATTTTCATTTGTTTGTAATAAATTATTACCACGCCATGAACCACCTGTTGCGCTTTCAAGGAGTTTTGGGTCTACTCTTTTAATGCTTACAGACTGTTCGGCGGCCTGAACAAATTGTCGAACAGCCATTAAAACTTCATCGGCATCATTTCTCATTTTTTGAGAAGAATCTGGTGGAGGCCATACACCTGAAGCTACTTTTGTTGAAAGAACTAATTTTGAAAGTGAAGCCATTATATGTCTATGATAATTCTTTAGATCTCTATCTTGTTTAATTGCAGGTGAGTCTTTTTCAACAGTCCCAGATGCGTAAAGCATAATTCTAATGCTCTCAACAATATCGTTAGTGCAATTTGCGTAATTTTGTTTGAGATTGTCAGTAGCCACTAAATTAAGATTTTGAATAGCTATGAAAATATTCTGCGACAAGGAATCCCATGTAAGCTGTTCGTTAGAATTTTGAAACATGAGAATTGAGGCTTCTGAGAATTTTCTAGGTCGATCGAGTTGATTGATGGAAGCTGGAGACATTGGTTCATGTTGAACTTCATCTCCCGATTCATTTCCATTTTCCATGCTACCATTTTCAACTCTTATCTAAATAATAATAATTTTCAGTTTTTTTTTCTGTTGCTGAAAATTCTTTTTTTTTTTATTATTTTTACCATAAGAATCTTTTTTTACTTACTAATTGACCTTCGGCATCAATATTATCAAGACTCCAAGTTGTCTCATCTGTCAATTTATTGTAATAATACACTCGCCCTTGAGGTGTAGTTTTTTGGCCCCAATGCGGAGGAAGCTAATCATAAATTAATTGATTATTATTCCGTTAAGAAAATAAATGAAAATAATAATATATTGATACATTATAATAGATAATTTAATAACGTACGTTTTCAATTGAATTTCTTTGTTGGGATCTTAGCCGAATAGTATCAACTGTAGTTGAACTTAATTGACTACTTTGCGAACTTGCAATACTTGCTTTATCGGCAATTTCATTATTCTCTAAATCTTGCTGATTTACTTCTACGAGAGCAGAAGTAACATGTGAATCAATTCTTTCGTCATCTTTTTCTTCATCAGTATCGAAATTGCCAGAAATACGATTTGTAGCGCCACCCCCAGGATAAGTCCACCTAATCTCTTTAGTTTCAACATTATAATAATAATAAGTATTACCGTCTTCTGTCGGTCTTTGTATCCAATTTTCTGGTAATTGTCTTAAACTACTACTACTTATTGTATCTCTAATATTAGTCGATTCAGATTCATTATCCTCAATTGGTAATTCCCAAGCCGATTCTTGCGTTCTTGTATTATAATAAAAAGTTTCACCATCAGGAGTTTGTTGAGAAATCCAATCCGATAACTAATAGAATGTTATAATTAATTAATTGTTATTCTTTTTTTAAAAAATTTTTTTTTTTTTTAAAAAAAAAAAAAGTGGCAAACCTTATCCTCATCGTCAAGTAAATCTTCCTCTTCATAAACTGTAACATAATTACTTGGAAACCAACCGCGTTCACCGTTGCATAGCCCATCCCACCAACCAGATTCTAGCTGCGTGAGCACCTGTATAATGTCGTCCCTTTTGAAAGATAAACTTGAACTATCATTTGAATTAAAGTCATATAATGCCCTTACTACTAGGACTGATGTGGTCATTTTATTATATATATTTCATATATAAAATATTGTAGAATAAATAAAAAATAAAAAAAAGGTAGGAAAGTTAAAAATAATAATAATAACTTTTAAGGTTTGTGGTTATTTAAGGAGGGTGGGGGTGATTTTAATAAGTGTGAAAGAACAGAGGTGTGAGGATTCTCATAGAAGGAAAAAAAGTTTTAGTGAAATGTTCACTGTTTATTATTTTATAATTTAGTATTTGCATATTAGCGTACAAATTTTTTTTTAAGGTATTCTAAATTCGGTAAAAAGCGCGCTTATTCGTTTTAAAGTTATAGGAAACCCTTAGATTGTCATTTTACCCGAGATTTTTTTCTATTGCGTTACATAAAATACGTTACACGTGCAACTGTAATCTCAACGGATCGAATTTTATGCGATAAATTTAATAAATGCTACTACTATATAAGGAATTGTATCAAACATAATATAATTTTTGTACAATAAAAGTAATAATATAGGTATAATATATATATATATTGAATAGAGCAAAAAGTGCAAGGCCAAATAGGGTTACTGATTATTAGCCAAATTTGCACTAGTAACATAATATATTCAGTCAATAAGAATAAATATACTAGAATAGGACTAAGTGGAAAATTTCACAATTGGAACTTTCATTCGGTTGTGAAATAAGTTTCTACGAAATAATTTAAATAATATAAAACATTAATTATCAATTAACTTCTAAATTACATACAACACCAACATAAAACTTAATAATTCTATTCTATATGTATATACTGTATATATATAATATTTAAAAAAAGTTTTTTTCATTCACTATGTTGTTCCTGAAGATTTGAAACACCATTTCCAAATAAGATATAAAATAATGGAACCGATTACTACACCACATATAACACCAATTGGAACAGCAAGCCTCTGTAATTGATTTCCGTTATAATTAGGAGAAGGAGGAGAAATAATATCTGGATCACTAGCATTTCCCGTTGGCAAAGCATTGGGATTTCCTTCATCTCTCTTGGTAAGGAGACTACACCCTAAATCTAAATGTAATATAATAATTGTTATTTTACGTGACATATTTGCTCAATTTTCAGTTACATAATAAAACACTCACCAGTCGAGCATGATTTTGGATCATTGGGTGGAGGAATGGCATCCGTCAAACTAATTAGAGCCACTAATGTTATGACAAATAATATTACCAATATCTAAA
Source organism: Rhizophagus clarus (assembly GCA_015698045.1). Taxonomy (NCBI): domain Eukaryota; kingdom Fungi; phylum Glomeromycota; class Glomeromycetes; order Glomerales; family Glomeraceae; genus Rhizophagus; species Rhizophagus clarus. Next base: position 275,881 of record BLAL01000357.1, on the reverse strand, counting down.
AATACGAAATTTTAATCAACTAATCAACTTCAATTTTAATTTGATTAATTCAAATTTAGCTTACCTTGAATGACTTCATGGTTATTAATGAAGGAAGGGTATTAAAAGGTTGTTTTGAAATAAAACCTTTAAAAAGAAAGTGATTTATTCAAAATAATTAATACAAAAACAGTACATAATGTACATATACTAATGCGCATAAAAAGCCATTCGCAATTTATATGTTACCTGTAACCGTTACTAGTGTTATGGAGAAGGAATGAAGGCGAAGAAAAGAGTGAAGAGAGAAATGAAAAATAAAATAAAAAATAAAAAAGAGTGTGAAATAAAATAAATTTTCACTTTTTCGAAAAAAAGAAAAAGAATTAATGAAAATGAAACAAATTTGTCGCAAAAATTACTAATTAAGTTTCCATGCAATTTCGCACAAGCTACATTAGGAAATCAAAATCCTTCTTTGTGATAATTTCTTGGAAGTGGTGTAACCAAGATATTTACCACTTATTCTTTCTAGCGCGTAACTTGAAAAGAGTTTCAGGGAATTTTTCCTATTATTACACAATTTTATTTTCGAGAATACTTCTATAAACAGGAAATTCATTCGATTTTCTTTATTTCGTTAAAATAAGAGAAACTTTCGACCAGCAACATGCATTATGAAATTCGACTGATTATCATTGATAAATAATTAACAAATTTATTTAACTTTGTGCTTAAAACATTTAAGGGCTAGATGAATTAAAACTTTATTTTACTGCAAAAGAATTTACATGCGCGTAAATTACAGGATGATCTAGTAAAAATGATATGACATGTACTGTATATAATGAGATAATATATATTTGTATAACCGTGTAACACGCTCGTGAATTCCAGTGGTTAGTGGTTAACTACAAAAAAAAAAGTTTAAATATACATTATTTCACTTAAAAGAAAGGCAAGGTATAAAACCACTTACAATTTTCTATGGAGTAGGCTTCTTATCAAGTTTAGCTACTTTTTCAAGTCTCTCTTTTTGAGCTTCTTCTCTTCTTGCTTCAGCATTATCCAAATTTTCTTGTAATTTGGCCAAATTTTCCGCTTTTTGAGCATCAGAAAGTCTTCTATGTTCTTCAACTACTTGTTTAGCATGAGCTACTTCTTGAGCTGCTTTAGCTGCTTTTTCTTCTTCCATCTTTTTTTTTCTTTCTTCTGCTGCTTCAAGTTTTGCATTAAGTTTCGCTCGAAGCTCGTCTTCACTTAAATTTTTACCCGCTTCCTCTACCAACTTGGCCTTAATATGATCCGGGATAGGTGCGTTTGGGTTTTTTTTAAATTCTACTTCAAAAGCAACAGAATTTTTATCCTCAGTGCTCATGTTTGTTTAGGCTTTTTTTTTTCTGGAAGGAATTACTTTTGTTTAATAAATTCGAAAAATAATTCTGTCGTTATTCGTGTCAAAACCAAAACAAGCACCTTTTTATATTTTGAGAAAAATAAGAAACCCTGCAGATTTAATGCAAAATCCCTTGCCCAGAACAACCATAAAAAGATAAATAACGATCATTATTACATCATTACACGTGACGCACTTCTAAAAAAAATTATGTTGTGTTTGCGTCATTTATATATTTTTGGGTGAGGTAAAACGTTAATGATATCATTTAGCCGACAACTATCTTGCTGCATTATAGCTAATTTTTGCTGAAATTATTTTTTTTTTTTTTTACCGAGAATATTAATTTCAATTCCACGTGATAAGATTTAATTTTCGAATAAACTGCCGGACTCCTCCCCCTTGCTCAACTACAGATTTTCTGGTATCACAAAAAATTTAGGGGCACTAATTACTCCTTAAAAATTGCATCATTTCTATTTAAAATATTTTTTTATATAAGCAAATTTCATAAGCAAATTTTAGAATAATAGTATTATAAATTAGAATCAATCTAATTGTGACGTCCTGTTACAAATATTATTTGTAACAACCTAATTGGTGTATTTTTATTGGCCAATTTATATCATGTGATATTACATTCATTTTCAGAAAAAAAATATTTTTAATTTTCAAAAAAAAAGGAATTTTTTTTGCTGATTATTTGGTAAAAAAAAGACATTAACCATTTTTGTTATTCTAAGTAAACTTCAAGAAAGATAACAGATAAAATTATATTTATCATATTATTATATTATTTTTTAAATTTTATATATTATTAATTTTTTTTTTGCAAAATAGTACAATTTGTAAGTTTATTAGTTATATAAAGTAACAGAAGTATCTATTTTTATAGCTAATTTATTAAAACTTCAAATTAATCCCTTATTTAAAGAATTGCTTATACTTTATTATTACCTATAAAATTCATCTATAATAACTATCAAATTATATGGAATCATTCATTATATTATTAGTTTGGCTTCAATATATACTTTCACTACCTTTTAAATAAAAAAAGCAAAAAAAAAAATTATTTTTTTTTTTTTTTTTTTTTTTTTTGGTATTAAAACCACACTTTCATTTATTAAGTAAAGAGAAAATTACAAATTATAATCACTTCTAACTAAACATAAGTGTTTCCAGTCATATACCAATCTGATCATCCACCAATATATTATATTTATGTTGTTTTTTTTCTTTCTTTAATAAATTGATTTATATATTATTTTAATTTTCTAAAATAACTGATCATTATTTATTATATTTTAAGATTCTTTTTTTTCTAAATCATATATACTAGTATCTTTTATTTATAAGATTAGTATTTATTTATATATTATATTAATATACTGATATTCTTTTTTAAAAATTTCTATTTGTATATAATGTGTCTATATACTATATTATATGATTTTATAAAAATTTTTATCTGTCAAATTTTCAATTTTATTTTAGATATTATTGGCTAGTTTTATGATAAAAAATAAATTACATTATAAAAAATTATATAATTTTAATTGTATTATTAATGTTATAATATTGTAATGTAAATATAATATATAAAAAAATACATAATGAAAAAATTAAAGGAAATAAAAAAAAGAAAAGATAAATAAAAAAAAATAAAAATAATTAAATAGGAAGTAAAAGAAAAAAAATGTAAAGGATAATGAAAAAAAATAAAAAAAAATGAAGAAATAATAAAATAAATAAAAAAATAAAAGGAAAATAAAAAAAAATAAATAAAGAAAAATAAAAAAATAAAAAAAAATAAAAAAAAATTAAGAAAATGAAAAAAATAAAAGAATAGTAAAAAAAAATAAAAAAGACAAATAGTTAATAAGAAAGAATAAAATAAAATAAAATAAAATGAAGGGAAGCAAAGAGAAATAAAAAATAACAAAAAAAATATAAAAAAACCCAAAGATTAATAAAATAAAATAATAAAAAATTACAAAAGAATCACAAAAGAAATAAAAAAAATGAAGAAAACAAAAAGAGAAGTGAAAAAATAAAGAAAATAAAAAAAAGCAAAAAAAAAATGAAAAATAATGAAAAAGATAAAAAATAATTAAAGAACCCAAAGATCAATGAAATAAAACAATAAAAAATCATAAAAGAAACAAAAAAAAAATAAAGAAAATAAAAAGAAAAGCAAAAAATAAAAGAAAAAGATGAAAGAAATAAAAGAAAAAGTAAAAAAAATGAAAAAAATAATAAAATAAATAAAAAATAAAAGAAAATAATACAAAAAAGGTCAGAATACTTACCTATAGAAAAAAGAAAAAAAAATCAGTTAATATTATTTTAAAGAAAATAAATAATAAAAAAAAGATAAAAAAAACTTATATTGAAATAATACATGTCTAAAAAAAAATAAAAAAATTAATTGATGATCCGCGAGTCAACTAGTGAAATTACATATAAAATTTGACGCAGATCATATACTAATTTGTCGTAGTGCACTGATTTTGGCAATTTCTGGTGTAATAAAAATTATAAACACAGTTTACTAAAAATAACACAAACAATAAAGTAAATGTCACACTTTTATTCTTCAAAGCCACCAAGCGTAAAAATTTTTTTTGACAAAGTTTACCTTGGAAGCACGCGGCATTTACTATGTTATTAGACAAAATAAGGGTTTAAAAGGTATAAATTATGGAATTTTTTTATATTTCACTAAACTTTTATGCATATTTGCTTTATTTTTGATATATTTTATAAGTAAACTAAGCTGTAATAACTTCTAACCTGACAAATTCAAAACTTTTTCACACTCAGTTTTACTATACTATATTACTTGTAATAATGAGTTTTCATATTTCAAATCTAATAATATGGTTTCTCACAACTTTCTCACTAATCTTATGCAAAAATACTATAACGAAATGTTAGGAAAGAACCCAATCCCTAAGAATTCTAGAGCAAAATGACATTTTTTAGATACATGGCTAGTGAAATTCATGAAACACTGCACATTCAGAAATGCAGTTTTTAATTAATAAATTTCTGTCAAATTTTATTATTGTTTTTATCACCTGACTCGCGCATCGTTAATTAATAAAAAACAAAGGAAAAAATAAAAAGAAAACAAAAAAAATAAAACTCATCTTGAATTTCTACCAAAATAGAATTAAAAATAACTGAACTACATTTAAAAAAAGAACAAACAAGTTAATAAAAGTCAAAAAAATAAAGAATAAAAGAAAAAAAACTATTTATTATACAAGTCAAATAGGGTTAAACTAATTATCAATCAGTTATATAATTAATTGGTAACTGATTGAAAACTGGTTAATTACCTATTGATAACTGATTCTTCAATCTGATACCAATCAATCATCAATCAGGTATAAATTTCAAATTGATTATTAACTGGTTATTTGATTGATTGATGACTGATTAGTATATAATTGAAATTTACTGATTTTTAATAGATCATTAATTAACCATATCAAATTAATAACTGATTAGTTGCTAATTGGCTTATTATATATTAGAAGATTTTTAGATTTTTTTAATAATAATGTTTTAAAATAATTAATTTATAAACCATTTTAAAACTCTTTAAATTTTAATAAAAAATTTTTTTTAAGAGATTTTCTAAGAATTTATATGAAAAAGATTTGTTAGATATCTCTGATAAAAAATTTTTTTTAAAAGATTTTTTAAAAGTTTATATAGAAAGAGTTTATATGGAATATCTAATAAAAATTTTTTTGCAAAATTTTCTAAGAGTTTGTATTAGTAGGTTCATGTAAAATATCTGAGTGTTAGGAATTTTTTTGAAAAATTTTCTAAGATTTGTATAGAATATTTTTAATAAATAGATTTTTTCTTATTTTTAAGAGTTTATATAAAAAGAATTTGTATAGGATATCTGATAGAAAATTTTTTTTAAAAGATTTTTTAAGAGTTCAATTCATATGGAATACCTAATAAAAAATTTTTTTACTGATAAATATCCAGAATTCCAGATTTTAATAGCAATCCATTCCCTATAACTGTATCTAAGTAAGAGTATTTCATATTTACTTTTTCATCTTTATTTCAATTTATAAAGGAGACATATATAGTAAAAGTTGAATATATCGCTGAATGCTTTTTAGTTCATATATTATATGCCACTTATACGAACTACTATAAAAATAAAAATATTACACTCTTATTTAAAATTGTAATTGCAAGAATATTATCAAGTAAACTAAATATAACTAGCAACTTAATTTATATTAATAAAAAGTACATTAGAGTCTATAATATATCTAGAGAAACTTTATACAAAAAATATTTTAGCAATAAGCCTGTAAGTTAGTAAATTCTGAATCAGAATTAGTTTCTAGTCTATTGATAGAAAGCTAAATATGTTCATATTTGTATATTTTAATAAAAACATTTAATACACTATTAGCAAACTTATCTTTAATAGGTTCAGCATTTATTTGTCATCTAGATATCTCTATCACTATGAGAAAATAATGGTAATTCTTTAGATCTATTAGCATTTCTTTTAGATTAAATTGTTAGGTAGCATTTTTTTTTTCAGATGATTACTTTTTAAACTAAAGTTGCCTGCCAAAACTCCTTTGGTCCAATGCCAAAAGTCAAAATTCTTTACATAATGCTGAAATATTAAAATGCTGAAATGCTGAAACTGCCAAAACTACTGAAACTATTTTGGCATTTTGCTATAGTTTTATGTAAGAACCTATAAGAAAAAGAAAAAATATTATTAAAACATAACTAAAAAATAAACAAATAAAGAAAAACTTCCTCATTACCTTTCACTTAAAGATCAATTCATATAATTTGTCTAGCAATATCTACAATAAAAGAAAAAATTAACATTAAAAACATTATTAAAAAATATGAATCTTTTTTCATTTACCTTTTCAAAGACTGGTTCATATATACCAATACATTCAGCGTTCCTACAATAAAAGAAAAAAAAGTAATGTTAGTAACATTACTAAAGAAAAATATGAAACTTTCCCTTTCTCATTACCTTTTATTAATGTCTGGTTTATGTATAGTAATACATCTGGTATTTTTACAATAAAAGAAAAAAAGTAATGTTAGTAACATTACTAAAGAAAATCACAAAACTTCCTCTTTCTCATTATTTTTCATTAATATTCAGTTTGTATATAATAATACATTTAGCATTCTTACAATAAAAGAAAAAAAAGTAATGTTAGTAACATTACTAAAAAAACATGAAACTCCTTCTTCCTCATTACCTTTCATTAATATCCAGTTCATATATAATAATACATCTAGTGTTCTTACAATAAAAGAAAAAAAGTAACATTAGTAACATTACTAAAGAAAAATATGAAACTCTCCCTTTCTCATTTACCTTTTATTAATGTCCAGTTTATATATAGCAATTCATCTGGTGCTCCTACAATAAAAGAAAAAAAGTAATATTAATAAATGTTACTAAAAAAAAAATAAACTCAAAATTCCTCTTTCCAATTTACTTTTTACTAAAATTTGGTTCATGTATAATAATTATCTGGCAATACACATAATAAAAAAAAAATGTAATGTAAATAATTTTACTAAAAAGAAGTATTCTCTATTAATACTTTCACTTAAAAGTCCAGTTTATAATTTTATCTGGTATTCCTACAAAAGAAGAAAGAAATATTAGAAATGTTTCTTTATTTGCCAATTTGCTTTATATGTAAGTCCAATCTGACATCCTAAAAATAAAAGATTTCCTGTAAAAAAAAATATTTTTTTTTGATGCTGAAACTATATGTATATCATATAATATATTACACTGAAATGTTAAAACAGTTTTAGAGTTTCAGCATTTCAGCATTTTTAGATGCTTATCAAAATTTAGTTTTAGCAGTTTCACAATTTTAACAAGACCCCAAACAATATATATACAGTGTTACATAAGATTTTATAAATTAGATTATTCTAGTATAATCTATATGAATAAAAAAGTTAGGAAATTTATAGGGTAATCTAGAAAATTGTAGTACCCGGAATTAGGATTTAAGACAAATCTAGAAAGTAATAGATTTAGAATAAGATAGAAAGATTAAAGATTATAAAAGGAAGAGAATTTGGATTAAGTGAAGGAAGAAGTTTATGCGTTAAACTTAAATTACAGTTAACTGTCACTTGTATTTATTAATAAAGACAATTAGGTTGTATGCGTTACAACTGAAAACTTTATTAATAATCCGATCATAAATTATAAACGATAATAAAAGTATTAGCCTTCAGACTATAAATAAACTTGCTCTCTAAAGTTAAACTCGTTTGTTATTCCAGATCACGTGTAACTTTTCAGTCGGTTGCATTCGCTGGGTAACAATTTGGTGCGAGTTGGGTGGACTACAACATTCAACCGCACAGTAATAAATTATTCCTATATATATATATATATCCAAACTTCTCCCTGATTATCATAATCTATTACACCCTAAATAACGAGCAAGACATCTTACTATTAATCCTTAGAGTTACCACTTGACTAAAATAAAAATAAATAAATAAAGATTCGAGTGATCTTACTGATAGTGTTATTCGATATTATCCAATGGCCTCACCCCAGAATTCAGATAAGAAGGTTCCTGCAAAAAGGCCTGATGGGACCACTTCTTTTATCACCAACCAGACCAAAGGAAAGAGTCCAGATACTGCTGATGCAAATATCGTTCCTAACTTGACTCTGAGAACTCTTAACGCGAATAAAAAGTATATCGACCAGGTTAAGAGTCACCATCAGCAGCACCAACAACATAACATTAACCAGACCGCCTTACCAGAGGAAATAATCAAACAATACCCTGATCCTACTTGTAGGGTATGCTATCCAGAACCTAAAAAGAACATGTTATCGGTCGAATTTTGTAACTTTTGGTTCGACTGGTTCTGATCTCTATACAGCGTCAGTCACTATAATGGTCATACGGTGTATCTCTTTGATGAAGCAGTAAAAGAGAAAGATCAAGATAAAAGAATAAATCTGTTGCAACATATGGTTTTTACCATTCGATATAAAAACATGCCAGCCGAAGGTTTAGAGAACGTCGTGGCTGACATTGCTCAAACATGGGACACGACCGCAGGATTTGTTCGTATGGAAAGATTAATCAAACAACCTAGCGATCCGAATAATGATGATGGTGATCAGAAGGATGATGACGATGAGGAGGTAGTTAGTCGCCATGGTCAGAGCGGAATAAATGAGGATGATGATGACTCCGATGATTATGTACTAAGGATACCTGATAGTTCCGAACCAACTCAAGAAATTCCAAAATTAACCGAACCGGAGCAGGAAAGACTTGACCGGAACTTACAACATTTCAAGTTGACCACGCTAAAAAGTAGTATAAACGATGCCCTCAGAAACATCGTTAAAACCGAACCATTAGAGATAAAATCAGCCCCTAATTCGCCTATTCTGAAATCATCCTTTAACAACGCCTACGTTCTGGTAACAAACGTAAATACGCATGCAACTATCATACTGGAATATTCTGTCGGAACGTTCTCTTGGAAAGATAAAACAACGAATGTTGGTATCGGACATGCGAATGCTCAATATGTTAACCGAATAGGCACCCTTTTTAATAACGAAATAAATGAATTAAAGGATAATAAAATCGAAGGAGGATACAACTTGATTATTAATGACACCTCATTCGAACAAATAGAAGAAGGAGATTCCGGACCGATAAATTTTAACAACACTCTTCCTTCGTATATGACGACCATTACCAATCCGAGCATATCTACGGTAAAAACCGCCAGACCGGATGTTACGATCAGGAATCTGACTATTGGCAATATAAACTTAGGAGGTAGTAGTTCGGGTTCTAGTAAAGTACAAGGAACTACTCAAGTAAAATTCAAATCACCGGTTAAAAAAAGTATACCAACCGGTAATTTCAGCGCAACACAGCCATTTTTAGATATAAATCCGGCTCTTACTACCAATCCGAATATTGTAGCAATTCCTTTAAGTGGTGGTAATCTCCATAACATCACTACTTCAAATGTATCCTCGCAAAATACACAGCCCGCTTATCCTATTATTCAACTGGCACCTACAGATAACGCGGATTTGCTTACTCAATTGCTACAAGGATTTAATCAAATCCTCTCTGCCAACCAACACCACTCGTCACCTACCTCAAATATTCGAAAGGAATCTAGGTTGGTGGATTTTCCCGAGTTCAAAGGAGGGAACCAAGACCCTATAGAATGGTTGGAAGCATTTGATAGGGCATGTAAGGCGAATTGTGTTAGTATGGATAGACGAATGGATGTGGTGCCCTCCTATTTGAAAGGAACAGCTTTGACATGGTTCAATACTGTGGGAGCTCGCGAATGGGAAAATTCTCTAAATAGGAATCAATCTTTTACACACCTCTTTGAAGCACAATTTTGTAACCCATTCAAAATGTCTCAGTGGAAGCACCAACTCAGGAATAGGAAGCAGAGAGCTGGAGAAACTATAGATGAGTATACTTCAGCTATGGAAGAACTATGGAAACGAATAGATCCAAAGAGAAAAAGAACAGAGTTGGACCGAATATCGGAATATGTAGAAGGGCTAAGACCTGAGTTTATAGTGCCTGTGCAATCCGCAATGCCACAAACTGTAAAAGAAGCCATTAACAAAGCCAAGGCTACTGAAACTGCCTTTTCAATGGGGACAGATTTATCCGCATATTCCTTAACCCCTGGATACCTCCCTAATCTGTATGGTGCCGCTATACCAGCCCAAGTGGCGCATGCGGCTTTTGTTTCGCAAAATTTGTCTACCCCTAGTGTTGCGACTGATAGTATAGAAGAAATTATTGAAAGAAAGTTGAAAGAACAAATAGAAAGAGTACTAAATAGAAATAATTATAATAATAGTTATAACAACAGTAGTAACAATAACATAAGGCGAAATAATAGGGATAAGGAGTGTTACAACTGTAATAAAAAGGGGCACATTGCTCGAGAGTGTTGGAATAAAAATAAAGATCAATCAAACAGGCCGAATAATAGAGGAAATAACCGAAATAACAACAATAATAGTAATGTTAACCATTATAATTACCAATCCAACAGTCGGCAAGGTAACAATCAGCCGAACCAAGCAAGAGGAGATTACAACAATAGTTTGGCCCAATCGTTAAACTAAAGAGTGTACCTCCTGAGAGTGAGAGTACACCTATTAAAAATCCCTCTTCGATAAAAGAAAAAGACCGGAATTCTTTTATCAGTTACAATATTTCCAACCTTAATGATAATAATTATAATAATGATAAATTAATTAATGATGAAAGTTTTGATCAAGATTACAATAAAAATCTGAAAGTTACTAATGCAAATAAGCTTGAACAACGTGCTACTATAAAAATAATGGAAGCTTCGAATAACCCAATCACCAAAGGAGAAATAGATGACTGGAACAAATTCTTAGAGGAAATTGCCACTACCCAGGATTCAGAAAATGAAAAACAACTAAATAGCCAAATAGATTATAATACGAAGGATGTAAAAGATGCTTTATTTGGTGAAGCTGTAGTATTTGGAGAACGAATAAATGTGATTATTGATTCTGGATCAAAGGGGAGTGTTATTTCAAAGCAGTTTTTAGACCGTAAACAACAGGATATTGATAGCCCAGCACATTTCAGATTAATTGATATACAAGGAAATCGTACTTGCCCATTAGGAATAAAGCACAACGTGCAAGTAAATATTGAAGGATATGATGTTGGAATAGATATGGTTGTGACTGAATCCAAGGATTATAATATTGTTTTAGGTAATGATTGGATTAGTAAAGTCTGCGCCACCTTGGATTATAATAATGGACTTTTAACTATACTTACACCACATGGAACAGTTACTACAGCCGTAACATGTTGGGATAACATTAAAAATCCGTTACAATTTCATCCAATCCCACAAGTATCAATTAAGAATCCCAGTGAATTAGAGTTAGAAGGGGAAGATGAAAATGTGGAATCGCAAACTTTCTTTTTTAATGTACAACAAACCTCGAATATTACTCAAATAGAAGGAGATGTATATCCAAATGAATGTTTACAATATTGGATAAAGAAGTTCAGAAGTAATGATCAAAAACAGTGGAAAGGGCCAGGAAAGTGTTGGTGTGAAAAGAAATTAAAAGAACAACAACAATGTAAAGTCTGTTACAAACGATGGGAGGATTGCGCCTTGTACTCCATGATCAGTCCTACAGATGATCCCTTCTATAAAGTGCAACTTGAACAAGATGATGTGTTACTATATATAACATCGGAGAAATCAATTGCTATCGGAGAAATTAATAATACACAAAAGGAGAAATTGACAACCTTACTACAGAAATATGCACATCTTTTTGCCACTAAAAAGGAAGAGTTGGGTCGTACTAATATTGTAAAACATTCTATTTATACTGAAAATATTCCTCCCATACGTCAAAAATTTTATAGGACTTCCCAAAAAGAGCAGGAGTATATTGATAAGGAAATTAAGGAAATGTTGTATTATAATATTATTAGGCCATCTACAAGCGAATGGGCATCCCCTGTTATTTTAGTACCCAAGAAAAATGGAAAGTTACGATTTTGTGTAGATTATCGCCAATTAAATAAAGTTACTAAAAAAGATAATTATCCTCTTTCGCGAACAGACGAAATTTTTGACTCACTAGGAAAGGCCCAATGGTTTACTTCATTAGATCTGGCCTCAGGATACTGGCAGGTAGAAATGAAGGAAGAAGATAAATCAAAAACAGCTTTCATAACAAGAAATGGAATGTATGAATTCAATGTAATGCCATTCGGCTTATGCAATGCTCCAGGAACTTTTCAAAGATGCATGGATAATATATTAAAAGATATGTTATGGAAAAATACAATGGTTTATTTAGATGATGTTAATATCTATTCCAAAACATTTGAAGAACATTTACAACATTTGGAAGAAGTACTAAAAAGAGTGGAAAAAGCGGGATTAAAAATTAATCCAGAAAAATGTCATTTTTGTACCCAATCTCTTCAATTTTTAGGTCATATAGTAACTAATAAAGGAATTTTGCCTGATCCAAGTAAAGTAGATGCTATTAAAAATTACCCTGTTCCCAAAAATCTTACACAATTACGTGCTTTTTTAGGCTTAGCATCATATTATCGTCGCTTTATAAAGGATTTTTCAAAAATTTCAACACCTTTATACATGTTATTAAAAAAAGATATTCCTTATGAATGGAATCAGGATCGCCATCAAGTTTTTCAGTTTCTTAAAGAAAAACTTATTACTGCACCTTTATTGGCATATCCAGATTTTACCAAATCATTTTTATTGTTTACAGATGCTTCAATTACTGCGCTGGGAGCAGTATTGGAACAAGAACAGGAGGATGGATTAAGACATCCAATTGCTTATACTAGTAGATCGACTAGTGAATCTGAACGAAACTATTCTTCTACAGAATTAGAATGTGCCGCTGTTATATGGGCTGTTAATTATTTTAGACCTTATTTGTATGGTAAGAAATTCACAATCTTCACTGATCATTCTGCACTGCAATGGCTATTAAAATTAAAGACTATTAAAAATGGTCTTACTGGACGATTAGCCAGATGGCAGTTAATTCTTCAACCTTATGATTATGATATCAAGTATAGAAAAGGTACTGTGAATCATAACGCAGATGCTCTTTCCCGAATTATTTTAACTAATAATTGTTAATATGGAAGAATAATTATATTATGATTTATATCAGTACCTATCTAACTTGATTATCCCTGAAAATTATAATAAAAATGAACAAGATAAAATAAAACAATTAGCCAAAAATTATACCATACAAAATGATAAACTATTTAGGAAGAATCAAGATAAATTACAGAGAGTAATTACGCCATCACAAGTTGAAATCATCCTGTTTAATCTACATAAAGATATGACTGGTGCACATCTTGGTGTAGAAACCACTTATAATAAAATAAAAGAACGTTATTATTGGCCTAAAATGTATAATGATATTAAAATATATATTGAATCCTGTGATAATTGTCAAAGAAGAGGTAAAACAAAAAGAAGAGAAGAATTATTACCTTTGAAGATAGGAGATCCTTTTGATAAAATTGGAATAGATATTAAGGGTCCTTTACCTGTAACTCAAAAAGGTAATCGCTATATAATAGTGGCTATGGATTATTTTACAAAATGGCCAGAAGCGAAAGCAATACCTAATGCTAAAGCTGAAACTGTTGCTAAATTTTTATTTGAAGAAATTATTAGCCGGCATGGTGTTCCTAAAGAAATACTTTCTGATCGTGGTACATCTTTTAATAATGCTCTTATCAATGAAATATGCGATAAATACCAAACAAAACATAGGTTAACTTCAGCTTATAGACCTCAAACAAATGGAATGGTAGAACGTTTTAATAGAACTATTGGTGAAAGTTTGGCAAAGTTAGTTATAGATAAAGATAATAATAAAGAATGGGATGATTATATTCAGGCGATACTATTAGCTTATCGCACTAGGCAACATGAAACTACAGGATACTCACCATTTTATTTAATATATGGAAGACAAGCTGTATTACCTATAGAATTAATGATTGATACAAATATTAATAATAAAGAAAAAGATATTCATGAAGCATTATTAGAGCGAACATATAATATAATGGAAAAGATGGATCAAGATTTAGAAAAAGTAAAGATTAGAATTAATCAACGACAACAAATTCAAAAGAAAAAATATGATGATAAAGGTATTTCTTTAAAATTAAAAATAGGTGATAAAGTATTAGTAGAACAAACTCATTTAAGAAATAATATGTCAGCAAAACTAGAAAATCAATGGATTGGACCTTATTACATTCATAATGTTTTAGATCAAAATGTATATAAGTTGCGTCATATGAATGGAAAATTAGTAAAAGGAGTAATCCATGGAAATCGTCTTAAAATATATATTGAATAATATTTAGAACCATTAATATTATTGGAATAAATAATTATATTATAAGTAAAATTTTTGAGAATAATTTTATTTTATTATAACATTATCTAATTTTACTATATTTCCATTATCATTATATCTAGTAAACATTGTTATATTTTTGAATTTTTTGTCATGCCAGAAATGGATTACATTTAAGCCTCTTTTTTGTAATCTTTTTCTAGGCCAATATGGAACAAAGTTGTCTTCACAAGAAAAATGTATAACCCATATTTCATCTGGACATAATTGTGAGGCATATTCAAAAATACGAATATAATGACGTTCTAAATCAGCACTAGAAGCAGTTACCACCAACTCAAGAATAGCTATTGGAAAAGTAGAACTATTGAATTTTATAGCGAAATCACAGTATAAATGATGAGGATCTCCATCTTTTCCAATATGATTGAGATGCCACTGACTCACAATATTAATATGATGCGTTAATTTTAACCAATTTACCAGAATACGATACATCTCTGCATCATATACACTCTCACGTGGAACCTTATTATGACATTGCGAATCAACAACCAGATGATTTGAACTTTTATACGAAAAAAGTGATCCTTGAACAATCATATCTGTATCAAAATGTCGTACAACTGTTTTCAACACCTCAAAAGTATCTAGTGATTGATTTGATCGAAGAGGAAGTTCTAATTGCATTATATTATCATCATCAACATGTTTTCTTTTGACAGATAATGGTGATGACGGAGGTAATATTGATGATGATGGTAAATTAATATTTTTTGAAACTTTATTACTACCATCCTATCAAGTAAGAAAAATAGATATAAGTAAAAATAATTTTACTTAGTAGACATTAAGTATGAAAGTGAAAACTTTAAAAAAAAAAAAAAAAAAAAAAAAAAAAAAAAAAAAAAAAAAAAAAAGAGAGAGAAAAAAAGAGAAAAGAGAAGAAAAAAAAAAAAGAAGAAGAAGAAGAAGAAAAGAAAAAAAGAAGAAAAGAAATAAAAATGAAATGAATGAATAAATGAAAAATAATGGATAAAAAAATGAACGAGATAAAAAAAATAATATTATTTAAGGCTTTATCTTTAAAACTTCTTCAATAAAGGAAGGTACATAACCAATTCCTCCTCCAGAACCAGTAGACCTTTATTAAATCTATTTTAAAGATAGGTAAAATAAGGGAACCTAAATAAAATCCTATAATCCCTACCAAGACCAGGAGCTTATACATCTCCGAGTAAAGGTCTGAGATTAAAAGAAATTATTTAAGTATATGGAAATATAAAAAAATGGATGCCTACCTTTTTTCGTTGTAAAAATAAATCTTTTATAATAGAGCGGGATCTTGCTGAGAGTAAAGAATCATCTTTAAGTAATCCAATTAGGGTTACAAAAAAATGATTATCATTTCTAGAAAGGGTTTGATCTTTTTTGGAAATCCAATTTATAAAATGATCTTTGGACCACTGTTCGACAGAAAAAATTTGAAAATAATCAAGTCTTCCACCAGAAGAGTTAGATTCTTTCTTTAATGACGAGATAAGTTCCAAAATACAAATAATAGGTCCCATTTTAAAACCCATAGTCAGTAATAAATCCTGCGTTAATAAAAGAAAGGAACGTCCATTTATTTTTTCATCTTTAAGAAGATCCAAATCATCACTATCCAGCCCAATATTTTGAATATGTAAAAAACTAACAAGTTGCTCTGTGTTGAAATCAATAGAAAAAGCCATAATAATATTAAAAAAGAAAAAGAAAAAGAGATAATACTAAATTAATAAAACAAAAAAATAATAACAATGAAAAATGTAATAATACTCTTACCTTGAGAAATAATGATTATATATATAAAGAAAAAGAAAGACGTGTAAAAATTAAAAAAACGCGTAAAGACTAAAAGAACAAAATATGAGAAAAGAAGATAATAATAATTTTAACATGAGTATTATGAATATTAAATAGGAATAGGATTTTGAAAACACGAGAATTTATTAAATAAAGTAATATAAACACATGTTAGTAACTCAGAGGTGACATAATGTTAAATCAATAATATATATAGTAATATTTATTCAGGAAAAATTACTAAATAGGAAGAATTATTTGATTAGTTTGATATATGTAGTTAAAAGTACTTATGTCCTTTAATTCGAAAACTCTAGAAATAATTTTATAAAAAGTTTCACAGGAGTTCAACCCTTAAAGAGAGGGAAATGTTACATAAGATTTTATAAATTAGATTATTCTAGTATAATCTATATGAATGAAAAAGTTAGGAAATTTATAGGGTAATCTAGAAAATTGTAGTACCCGGAATTAGGATTTAAGACAAATCTAGAAAGTAATAAATTTAGAATAAGATAGAAAGATTAAAGATTATAAAAGGAAGAGAATTTGGATTAAGTGAAGGAAGAAGTTTATGCGTTAAACTTAAATTACAGTTAACTGTCACTTGTATTTATTAATAAAGACAATTAGGTTGTATGCGTTACAACTGAAAACTTTATTAATAATCCGATCATAAATTATAAACGATAATAAAAGTATTAGCCTTCAGACTATAAATAAACTTGCTCTCTAAAGTTAAACTCGTTTGTTATTCCAGATCACGTGTAACTTTTCAGTCGGTTGCATTCGCTGGGTAACAACAGGTAACAAAAAAATTTGCTTATTTATCATATAAAATTTTTATTTAAGTCATATAGAATTTTAACAAACTTTTCTTAAAATCATCAAATTTTGCTTATTAGAAAGCAAAAAATGAAAAAAGTTGTAATTATAGATGTGTAATAAAAAGTTAAAATTGTTAAAGTTATATATAAATTTTGCATAACAAGGGGTGATTTTCATACTACATATATAAGAAAAAATTTTAATTTCACTTGTACTTTTAAAAATTTTTTTAAAAAGATATTTTCTTTTTTCAATATATTATTAATTTTTATATGCTTTAGTTTTCATAAAATTAGAATAAATTTATATGTTACCCCTGCAACATATCGCCTCTAGGCAGAATTATGTAATGCTGGCTAAAATTAAAAACATGTAATGTTTAACAGGATGTGAAAAATAGATTTTTTACACCAAAAAAATTCTGTCTCTGAAATATATATGAAAAAGTAAAAAAAGTAGGGGTGTGATACAGGTGACAAAATGGAGGCGATAATATCATAGGGGTAATGTATAAATTATCTCAATTAAATATTATATTTATAAAAAAATACATTTTTTATAATAATATTCTCTTATTCTTGTTTTTTGTTTACTAAATTTAACTATATGTAAAATAAATTTTAGTTGAATGAAATCACTTTTTATATTTAAGTAAAGCTGTTTAGCAATGTTAAAAGTACTCAGATCTTAATTTTCTTAAGGCTAGGTATAATATTTATGAAGAAATTTGTATTTTTCAAACAGTACTAATTCCAAAATTTTTTTTTCTCTTTTAACTTCAAGATGTAATTACATCACTTTGGTCAAATGAAATCACCTTTTTCCGCTTAAGTAAAGTTATTTAACAGGATCGAATCTACTTATAATAAATATTTTAGGATAATCAGATTAATATTTGTGAAATGCGACTAAGTTTTGTACTTTCAATTATTTATTGTTTGTTTGATTTTTAATTTTAAAGTGTAATTTTACTATTTTTGATTAAATGAAATCAACTTCTTGTGCTTAAGTAAATTGTTTAGAACGGTTGAAAATAATTGTGCTTTATTTTTTATAATTCTAGGTATAATATTTATTGAAAGGTTAGTATTCCTATAACAGTATTAATTTTTAAATTTTTAATATTTTAACTTTTAAGTATTTAAATTAAGTTATTTATCACATTAAATTTTAATTTTTATAATAAATTGTACTATAAATATAAATTTATAAGTTATTTATAAAAGTTTTAATATATGTCTTAAAATGAATTGCTTAGCAATATAAAATTTTTAATGTTATAATAAAATTTTGCTTAACAGAGTTTAAAATAATTTGCTTATTGATCATAGTAAAAATTAATGCGACCTATATATATATTGTTTGGGATCCTGTTTTAACATACCAAAACTCCCTAGTTTTAGTAAGCAACTTTATTTTGAACATTTAGATCTCTTTTTCTTAAAAGATTTTCAATAAAGGTTAAAATACTCTTGATCTTTAAAAAGTCATACTGGTACTTCTGATAGATTATAAAATTTATAATATTTCTTTAAAGGGATCATATTGCTTAAAATTAAAGATTTATTTCTAAAATTTAAATTTATAGATATGACACAGATATATTACTTAAAGTATACAAAGAAGATGAATATTTTTGAAGAAATTTAAAATATAACCAATTATGATCAATATTAAATTCATGGTGATTGTTCTATCTGTAGAATGCATAAGAATATTTTTATTAGTAATAATTAGAAGGTTAAAATATATAGTAAAAGAAAACTTTTGAATGCTTGAAAAAAAAACAGAAAATAGCTAGAAATAAAAAAGCTAAAAAACTTAGCCTTAAAATTTTAGTCGTTAATAAAAATATTCAGACTTATATTAAGAGATATTTAAAGAAAGTAAAAAAAAAGGACTAATACCTATTTTTAAACTATATTTAATTACAATTTTTTTCAGATACATTACATTAGATATTTATGAATATTATCTATTAAGCAGGTATTTGTGTATTTTATCTGAACTATCGGTTAGGTGAATATATATTTATAGATATTATCTACTTGGCGTATATCTGATCAGAAATATAAGTGATCTTTAATTTATTTTATAGTTTGATTATTTGTTCTGCTTTGCTTTACCTATATAAATCATATTTGCATTTATGATTTGCTTTATATAATAATATATATTAAAAGAGAATAGACTAACTGTTAAAAAAAATATAGCATCCATATTTGTTTTACTCTAAGAGGCTTTATTCATATTGCTACTATATTTTTTTTTCTATTGAATATGTATTCATTGGTATTATCCTAAAGAACTTTATCAGATTATACTTATTCTTCTATATCAAATGCACATTCATTATCACTCTGCTCCTCTTTATGCTTGTTCTCTCTTGCTATATATATAAGCAGTATATTATTAAGAGGCAATATTGGATTATATATAGATTTTTTATATATTGTATTAGATTTGAAATCATGTTTAAATGAGAATAGTACAGATGGAATGAATAGAATAGATTTGATACTCCAAAATAAAAACTTTTCTAAAAAAAATTTATTCTGATTATTTCTTTTAAAATATCTGTTCTATCTGTTCTATTTATTTCCTATCCCTTATTTTTTCTTTATTCTTTATTTTATTTTATTCTCAATATGTTAGTATAGAACAAATGTATAGAACAAATGCAAAATAAATGGATAGATAATAGTTTTAGGGTAATTTTCTCTTAATATACCTGAAAGATATTGTTCTCATACTGGAATGTGAACTAATTTAGGAAATAGTATTTTTTCTCCTCAAGGGAGCAATGTACAAGGCTTCAGTCTCTGCAAACTTTAGTTTAAGAGCTGATAACTTATCATGATAGTTTATATCATTAAAATGGTAAAAATTTAAATTTACAAAAATTGCGTGATCAGAAAAGTGAGATATTTGTAAAGATCAAGGTATATACCTTATTAAAATTCTATATACCACTGATTTTTTTCTCTACATTAGATATATGCTAATTAAAAAAGATTCTTAAATGAAGCAAAGTCTAATTCTTGAATTAATAAAAAAAGTTCTAGCAATTTTCTGAGACATTATGTTTCAAAAATATATAATTTTAGATAATCTAAGTTTGCTAAATCTGCAAAATTATTTTAGTATATCATTAATAATACTTAGTTTAAGTAATATAAAAGTCAAAAAGTTCAAACCAGTTAAAAGATTATATATTATATTAATAAAATTAAAAATACTTAAAAATACAATACCAATTCTAATATTCCTTAATGGCTTTTTATATTACTAATTTCAGGCTATGCTAATTTAGGAAAAACTAATAAGGTTCTCAATTTTACGTTCAGAAATTAGTTTTATCAAATATTTAATAGGAAGAAGAGAAGGATGCACTATATTAAGCGTGATAATCTGCTCTTAATCAGCTATCAACTCAGGGAGCTAAAATATATATATCTCAAATCAACATTCCAGATAATTGCAAATAGTCTAAAACCATATTATGAAAATATTATATTCTAAGCTTTGAAGTCTAATAAAATCCCTAAAGTGGATTTTTTTTCTTGGATAGAGTTATAGTGACTATATTCAAAGATATACAGTATATGCTAATCTGAAAAAAGTGTAGGAGAATATTATCTCTTATTTTGTTAAAAGATGATATTATAACATCAATTTGATACATGTATTATCATTAAATTTTCAGGTAATTTAGCAACTATTATTGGACATATGATCCATTAACTGTCTATTAACAGACTCTTCATAAGTTGGATATTACATTATATATGTTTATAGACCATTAATTTTTAGAATATAGACATTTGATAATCAGTCATATGATAAAAATTATATATATATATATATATCTGTTGAAAAAATTATAGATTATTAAACTAATATAATTTATTTAATTAATTTAATTTGATTTGATTTTACTTACTTTGAGAAGGATCCTGAACAATATATATATAGGTAACAAAAAAATTTGCTTATTTATCATATAAAATTTTTTTTTAAGTCATATAGAATTTTGTTTATTAGAAAACAAAATATAAAAAAAGTCATAATTATAGATGCATAATAGGAAGTTAAAATTGTTAAAGTTATATATAGATTTTGCGTAGTAAGGGGTGATTTTCATACTACATATATATTATATAATAAAAAATTTTAATTTAAAAAAAAACTCTTTCTGCCAATTTTCAAAACTAAAAAAATAATAAGAAATAAAATTTTATTTTTTATTATTTAATAATATAAAAATGTCAGATAGCAGTGATAATAATGAAATATTTCTAGAAAACGAGTCCTGTTTATCTACAAACTCAGAAGATATACATTTTATGAATGAACTTCTTGGTCAGAACACTTCTTCAGTATCGTCTTCGCTGATAAAAAAGAAGAAGAAAAAGCAAAAGAAAATTAAAAAAAGCCAAGAAAACACCTATAATATCTCCACCACCCTCTACGCCTGGCAAGATAAGTCTTGGAGCTTCCTGGGAGTATTCTTATGAAGATATTATAACTTATATCATTATGGAGAATTTTCAAGGTATTACTGCGATTTCAATCAAGAAATAAGCTGAAAGATTAGTCAAAACTTTTGGAGAAGTAGGACATCCTCTCAGGTTCAAAGCCCTTTCTCAAAATACTGGTATACCAAACACGCTACTATCCTTAATGGTAAACATGGGTCAAAGAGCCATACAGGTCACTATAGATAAATACCTATTTTTATAACAAAGGCTTTCTTTTAATTTTGAGGAAATAATGGAAGAAGCAGCTCTCCTGGTAATATCACGTGAGACGGAGAAGATAGGATCTTTATCAACACAGTCACAGCAAAAATCACCAATCATTCTTGTTGATGACTCCACAACCCCAAATATGGATATTGATCAACCTGAATTTTCTGAAAAGACGCCAATTAATACCAACACACAGGATAATTTAAATGAGTCACACCATAACAAGACGTGATCATTTGGTAGTAATATCAAAATAAAGAATACCAATAAGATTCTGTCAAAAGCTGTAGAGAAAATATATGTTAATAACGAAATCCCTGATAATAAAAAATACCACATGAGGGATATTTTCATATATGACGTACCTATAAGTTGGATAAAAGAAAAAATAAAGACAAACTTAAAACTTGGGGTGATGTTATATTAATGACAATAAAGAAGCAGTAAAAATATCAAATACTGCATCTAAAAATCTATCTATTTTCCTTCACTTTGGCCTCCTTCGATAGTAATATTTGGCAATATTCACTTAGTGGTCAAGCGGTACGATAGTTCCCTAGTAACTGGACTCTACAACAAAGAAAGAAAAGAGAACAGTTTCATTTTTACCTTAACGAACTTCCTCAAGAGTCTCGTTTTTGGCAACTATAGGACCATACTAAACCTTCTGAACTATTTACTAATCATATCAAAAATTTAAAACATTTTAATACAGCTAAAAAAAGACATATAGTAGCGTACTTTAAAAAATATCAAGATGTTGAAGAATGTCGAAAGACTCCTTTTACTTTTAATCACAATGAAGTCAATACCACTCTGGATTGGTCATACTCTCCTACTACTGACAAACATAAGAAATTGATGAAATTTAATAAGAATTCTACGAAAGTTTCACCTAAAACTCATGAAAAAACTAGCAAACCTGAAAAGGATCTCAAGAAGACTTTCAAAAACTCCACAAAAAAGGATAAGAAGAAAAGAAAGAAGTCTTCTAATAAAAAATAAATAAGAATATGGATCTTATTAAATTCTTATTACAATTTTTAAATTAATTTTTCTCATGATATATAGGAAACGAGGAGGTGATGTAAGACCAGGAGGCTATCCCTTAACTTTCCTACAAAATTTATTTTTTTCTTTTATTTTTTTTGTTTATCCTCTGATTTTGGTTGGCCTAGTGCTTTGACTGGAGGAAGGAAGGTTTTTTTTTCTCATTTAGGATAGTTTTTACATCCCTTAAGTTCTAACTCAATCACTCAGTGCTTTGTTTCTTTTGATTTAGTTAGGGTTTTTTACAAGATTCGTATGTAGCGTAATTTTAACTACATAGCACTTTTATCTGTAAAATTTACATCAAATGTTCTAATAAACACGTAAGATTGACAGACTAAAAAAAAAAATAATAAATTTTAATTTCATACAATAAAAGATTTGAAACATACAGAATACTAGGCGGCCCTACAACAATTGAAAAATTACTTCCTATTGACTTATATAACAAAAATTTTGACTTTTCAAAAAACATAACTTAATATTTATAGATCAACTAACAACACTCACCAAAACACACTTACTTTCACTACACAAACTAAAAGAAAAATGATATACAAATTACCTAAAAATCGCTTCTTATCTCAACAAGAAATACAGTGAAATTTGTGAATTCTTCTACTTCTCAATTCACACCTTAAAGCTTAAACCAGAAATCAGTACAAACATCAAATATATCTACAGCATTCACAATCTTAAAAGATCCTTCCACATCACTCCTTACTTGAATGAAAAAGAAAAGTGAAACTTGTCATTATGAAAACTAAAAACATACTAGAAGAAACAGAACCGTCTTATGGTAAATTTTACAAATTAAAGATGGACTAATCTTCGCATCACATCTGATACAGGTCAATAAAGAAGAAGAAAAAAACATCATTTTGAAAATATGTACAGGTTGCAATAAAGGTATATCTAACGCTAAACAACTTGGAATTAAAACATGAAAATCTAATAGTTGCATTATTTTTGATGCTGCCATCAATACAATGAAAATTTCTGAAAGTCATCAATCATATAGACATCTTGGTAACTAATGTTACATTTAACCAGACATCAGTATGAAAAACATTAAAGACATAAAACAAACTTTTGATAATATAAGAAACTACAATACTGATCACCTAAAATTTGACATACCAACAAAGAATAAACAAATTACTTAAACAACAATATAAAAATATATTTTTTTTGAAAGACTCAATAATAGTCTAGTTTAATATCTACATAATATCAAGGATTACCTCATGAAACAAACTACAAAACTGAATATATATATAAACAGATTTATTATTAATTAACAATTGAAAAATATCCTAATACTTTTTAGTATTCACATTTATGATGCCTTTGATAACTTTGTAGATGAATTCATCTCAACCTATGATACCTGGATAACTCCTATCAAATCAGAGACAATGGCTTTTATAATAGCATTATTATTAATTTCTGACAACAAAGACATTACAATAATATTAGATAGTGAAATCGTTTACAACAACTTTAATAAAATACAACAAAAAATATTATCAACTAATAGAGAATTTTTAAAACTTCCACATCTAAGAATATACTGGGCATTAATCAATCAAATTATACATAATGCTAAATTCAAACTTACTCTGAAAAAAATTAAAGCACACGACAATAATTTATTCCACAACAATTTGGACCAATAACTTAAGGACTTCTATGCTAACTGGAATAACATTTATGTTACTAACCTTAACCTCTCTTCTATAGAAACTTTACAATATATACCCACATGGAACTCATATACTATCGAACAAAACTAATTTAAGAAAATTTAACCAGAACTACTAATTTGGAAAAATTTTTTAATTTAAATCGTAACTTTAAATATAGGAAATTAGAAGTTATTTGAGATTTAACATTCCAATACATTAATTCTCAATCTGGAGATAAGTCCTTTTTCAAGACTAATAATATTTGGAACACGATTAAAAGAATGAAAATCCAAAGATTGATAGAAGAAATTCCAATTATTGAACAGATGAAAAAATTCTCTTACGATATTTTTAGGAAAATTAAATGTCCTCTGTGTAAAAGAAAATCAGAAACCTTTGCTCACGCATGGAATTGCAAAACTAATAGGAAAAAATGAAATAATATGATTCTTAATTGGGTCAACTTCTTGATATCAGAAATACACAAATATAATAATTAAACTGACGTCAACATTATCAAATCAGAACTATCACAACTGAACATCTTCAAAACAACATTTTGCATCTCAAAATTTAATTACATCAATTTAATCAAAAAAATCATTTCACGAAATTTATTTTTATCTATTTCTAACTACATTAATAATATTAATGTTATTAACAAAATTTTTTTAGATCTACTTAATCTTATATTTAAAACATCTAGTGAAATAATTTGAACGCCAAGATGTATAGCAATGAAAAATTTTAATCATTATTCAGTTTGATATATAATTATTACTACTTGTAAAACTGAATCCAATCGATATATACCGATTGATGACTATCAGACTACTCATTCTAGAGTCTCTAATATCTTAATGCTAAAATTACTACATCAGTAATATTTTTAGAGCTAGGATCCACATAGAATCTTTACTTTCTGGAATTAATAAGGATCTGGGTAGATCTTTTTCCACCTCAGCAGATTTTTGAAATTGAAAAATTCATAGAATCCTTAAAGATCAGAAAGAATCCTAAAGGATAATATCATTTATTATGTATTACTATTATTATTTATCATTTAATAATACAACTATTCTAAATGCATGTTACTACATATATTATTAATACATATTTAATAAAATATGAATTCAGACCTACAAATATAATAATAAGAAAACTATTTGCAATTTCAGTTAAGTATTTGATCAGAGAATAAAGGTGTCTAAGGTTAAAAAAACAACTATAGCACTATACTACTCATCTAAATGAAAATGTAATTCAGCAAGAAGTTAGAGTCTTCTAACAAAAGAACAAATGAAAATACTCTAATTGATAAAAACATTCAAAGTGGATATAAAAAAACGCCTAAAAAAAAAATAAGATGAAATGTTAATAAGCATTTCATTAAGAACTAATTCAAACATTTTCTTTACTGATAAATATTATAAATATTTTATTAAATAATTAAAATACTCTTTTACCAAAATAATTGATGAATTTTAAGGTTTGTTTTTTTAAAGATGCTTTTTTAAAACTAATCCTACAACAAATTTTAAGTTTAAACTAGTATCAGTAGTAAATGACATATTATGATGTAAATACTTCAGAAATTATTTAATTTTCAGGTGGAAAAAATAAAACTAAAATTCTGTCAAATTGCAAATAAACTATTATGGAGGCTAAAGTAATTCAGAATATTTTCAATATTTTTTAGACTTAATGGTTCAGTTATGCTTTAACCAATCTTATGGATCCAAATGTCTATTCCATTTTTTCGCGTAAATCATTTAGGCTTCAACAGTGAAAATTCTAATTTGAATTTTTTTTTATTCCCTAATCTTTAAAAAAAAAAAAAAAAAATATTAAAATATCAATATTTTTTTTATATTTCTTTACTTTAATAATCCAAAATAGAACATAAAGAATGATTCATATACCATTCTTAAATACTCATGCGCTCAAGATTAAAAGAACTGATGAGTGAATGATCATCTATAAAAAAGAAGAATCAAAACATCAGAACATTTCCTTTATAACCATTTAAAAAAATGTGAATCTACCTTCAAATTCTCACACATCTGAAGGTCTTGCTATCTAAAAAAATTAGTTTTCAATAAATTTGACAAAAAAAATTATCTTTAAAATCTCTACCAAAAATTTACATATCAAAAAGATCTGATCATCTAAGAAAGAGTGAACTGGAACATCAATAAACCAATGCAGAATATGAATGTTAGTTAATATATTGTTAAAAAAAAATAATTAAAATTAATTTAAAAACTAACCTAAATCTATAAACGTGTTATATTTGATGTTGTTAAGCTATAGTCAAATAGTGTACTATTTGCTGTATATTAATTAAACATTATATCACATATCACGTTAAATGTTACACATATCACCAGTTTAAATTTAAACTTTTAATGAAGTTTCCTCTTTTTATTCTCCCTTTTTTTTTTATCCTTCCCCTTTCTCTCATTTTTCTTTTCCTTCATTTTTCCCTATCTTTGTCCTTTCTTTATCCTCTATCCTTTCCTTTTTCCTTTCCTTTATATTTCTTTTTCCTTTTCTATTTATCACATATTTTCATTGAAAAATATCTTAACAAAACATTTCCTAATATTTTGTTTATTTTTTTTTTTTTATTTTTAGATAGTCCCTTCAGTCTTCTTGGATGTGAAATTTTGATAAGTTCTCTTTTTAATTGTTTTATTTTAACGAATGATTTTTAACAATTCGTTTTTTTCTCTTTTTTTAGATGGTATTTTTTTGGAGTTTGGACTTGAATCTCAATAAGTGAAAATTTGCTTTTTTTTAACTCAACAAACTTACTAATATTTTGTATTTTTTTCTTTTGCAGAAAGTATAGTTCTTCAAGATATTTAAATGCGTGGAAATTTGGTAAGAAAGATGTTGATATTTTGATTTTTAATTATTCTTTAACTAATATTTCATTTTTTATTTTGTAGACAGTGTAGCATGGTAATTATATTAATAGAAATAATTTGACGGAGATACAATAGATAACACAGTCATATGATGGTAATACAGAACACATGATATAATTAGATAATAATACAATTACATCATTGGAAAGAACTGGAAAGTCTTGACATTACGTCAATAGAAAAGATTAGAAGGAACTGGAAAGACTTGACATTAGATGGAAAGAGATGGAAAGTTTTAGCATTAGATGAAAAGAGATGGAAAGTCCTAGCATTAGATGAAAAGAAATGGAAAGTCTTAGCATTACGTCAATAGAATGGAAATATAGAATAGAATAATAGAAATTAATTAATCAATTAATAACTTTTAATAATAGATAGATGAAAGTAATATTAGTAAATAGTTAAACATTATAAAACGTAGAATAGAATTAATAGTACATTAATATAACTTATTAATCAATTAGGATAGAAAACATTATAAATACAACTTGTAATCAAGGGGAAACCCTCAGTTTTTTCTCACTCAATATTAATAAATAAAAATCAATAATTATTATATTTAACTAATGAAAGGAACCACATTTTAATTAATGTTTGAAAGTACTGTCTTTAATTAAATTGCAACCTTATTCTGATATGTTGAATTAATGTCATTAGCGTGATTATCTAATGAGGAATATTATAGTATATTATATGAATGTTAGTGTGATCATCTAATACGTCTTTAGATTTTCTTGTCAGGAAAGTAGCGTGGCACTAGTATGGATGCTTTCCTCTCGACAAAATGGTGCATGTTCTGAAAAGAAAGTGGTTAAATGTTCACCTAGAGGCAAGATGTTTAAATTTGTTATAATAGCATATTAAATGAACCTAAGAGGCATGATTAACCACTCTAACTATCTTCATATAGTTGGGTACCTTTAAGGTATTTCTAGAAGATCTGAATTTAGGTTCAAAGTCATATTTAGGCTGTTGGTGAACCAAGCATTGGTCATTTTGAGAGTCATTTTTGGACTAAAAGACTGAATAAAATAAGTTATTTTTTGATTGCAAAAATATTTTTGAAAGGTCAGTTAGACTGTGAAATGGTTATTTTTCAACCATAAATTTGATGTTTTGGTGGAGTATAAGTTAGTTATTTGGAATATAATATTATATACGTACTATGAGCACAAAAGAAAATTGGCAGTTCAGGGTCTGCAAGTAATAGTTACCAACAAAATCTGGGAGTTTCAAATCTTTGGCTAGTACGTCATATATAAAAGTTCATATCAAAACTGGTACCGGCGATGATATCAGGTCATGTATTAGGAGCACAAGATAAAATTGGCAGTTCAGGATCTGCAAGTAATAATTACCAACAAAATCTGGAAGTTTCAAGTCTTCAGCTAGTACATGAGTTTGGATTATGGGTACCAACTTTTAAAGCAATGGTTGTGGATCATCTAAGGCAAAACCCTCAAAACAATGGTTATTAGTAATCTGGGTGAATTAAGTTATTAGATTAGCTACCTATAATTTGGTCACCTTAAAACTAAAAGATTGTTCAATTAAATTTTGATCACAAAAGTCAGAATACACCATAATAATTATAAAAGAAATGTACTATAATGATTGTATAAAAAGAAAATATATCAAAATAAGTGTATAATAAATAAAGAAATGAAAATGATGAGAGTTATGAGTTTGTGAAGATATGAAAGTATAGGGAATTTGTCAGCAAAATTTATGAATAAAATGGTGAAAACTTGCTGAACAAGTTTAGAGTGTAAAGAAAAGTGAGAAAAGGACTTGCTAGTCAAATTTGATTGGAAAAACTATATGTTGAGAGTAATAGATAAAATTAGAAGTAAAGTATTTAATAAAAGATAATTGAAAAAGTAAAAGAAAAGTAATAATAGGAAGTTGAAAATATGTGAATATGAAAATTTATTAGAATTAAAAGATAGTAATTGAGATGTTAGAATTATAAATTGGATGATAAAGTCATATAAAATCCTGTAATGTTGAAGAGTGATAATGATTAATGATAAGATTATTACAAAAAGAATTAGTAACACAATAATATAATAGGAAAATAATGTGAATCACGTGAATAAAGTTACATGATAGTATATATGCGTAATTGCTAGAAAAGAGAAATAATAGTTGATAAATAATGAGCCAGAATTTAAAAGCACAGTAATTATATGATGATTATGTAAATATACGGAGGTTAGCTACTGTCAGTAGCTGAAAAATCTTAGAAAATTTTCAGAAAAATTATTGAAAGAATAATAAAGGGAAGCCAAAGAAATAATAGAAATTCAGGAACATGTAAGAATAAAATGACAAAGCAAAAATAATATAATGGGTAACATGAAAAGGAAAATTTAATGGATGAAATAGGAAAATTTAAAGGTTTAGAAAATAGTGGGACAAAGACCTGTTTATATAGTTTTTGGAGTAATACAAGATTATACAAAAGATCAAATAGTTGAGAACGTGATGGAGAATAAGAGAAGAGCTTGTATAACTATATTATTATAAAAGGAAATTTTGAATAGTAAAAGAAAAATTAGAAAGAAATAAAAGAAAATTTTAGAACGCAGTAATCATGTGATGATTATGTAAGCGTAAGGATTGTTATAAATATAACTAGCCTCTAGAGGGGCAACCAAAATAATTTCTTATCTCATAATAATGGATATTAATAAAATGGAAATAATCGAAGTAATATTAATGGATGAAGAATCAAAAAGTATTTGTTCAATAATAGAAGAACGATTAAGAGAAATCCAAGAGAATATTGAAAAAGATGAGAGAAACGTAAATTTGAAGGTCTATAATGAAAGAGATGAATTTATAAAAGAAATAAAAGAAAATTTCAGAGCGCAGAAATCACATAATATTCATGAGAGCAGAAACTGTTATAAATAAGGACGGGAACCTAGGTTTTCATTTCATAAAAATTTTAAGATTAAAACAGAACATATAAAATTTGAAAATATTGAAAGTAATATTAATTGAAAAACAATTAGAAGATATTTGATTACAAGTGAAAGAATCAAAATGGTATTTTATAATGAGGATGAAGAAATATTAGAAGGATGGGAATTAATAAAAGGAGAGGTGGAAATATTTAAAGAAAATGAAACTGAAGAAAGTAAAATTTCTGAAGAAAATAATGACAAGAATAAAATGGAGATTGAGAATGAAATAGAACAAAAACAGATACAGATAATGAAGATATTGAAAAGAATAATGAAAAAGAAGGAAAAATTTGATAGTAGTAAAATGCATAAGTTAGAAAATAAATACAAGATGAATACGTCAAGAAGAAATTATATTTTACAGATTTATTTTAAAATAGTAATTTGGAAAGAACGACTTTATTTACTTAAGCAAAGATGAAATGATAAATTAATACATATAGTTAATGATTAGTGAATCTTAATTTTACTATTACAATATAATAAACTTGCTGTAGAAATGTCAGTAAAATATATGAGACAAAGAAAATAAAAGATTTTATAAAAGGCAAAGTAGAATAATAATTTATTAAATAATAAGAAGATATAATTACATGGAATAAGATAATTACAAGATAGAAGAAATTATAGGAATATTACAAATGGAAGTATGGAGCTAATCTATGAAAGGCGTAATAAATTCTATCACAAGCCTCACACCATCTAATAAAAATACCATCCCCAAGATTCTGACAGCTGCAACGAGCAATGTGGCCTGATTGAACAGCTGAAAGAGTAGTTCCAAATTGGTAAATACTATGAAGGTGAGATAGGAACGAAGGGAGACAAATGAATAAAGAATACAAAAGGATACATGCAATCGTGAATCAGCATCTAAAGTGGCTTGATGATAGACCGAAGCTTGATGGAAAACATGGTTGGCAAGAAGTCCTCTAAAAAGAAAAATAGATGAAAAATAAAGAAAGAAGAAAGGAGTTAGACTGGCTAAGTGAGCAAAAGGAAATAGTTTGTCTACAAATTTCATGGACATGAGTATTTTGTGCGTTCAGAAGTGGTGCATAATTACTATCATATCATCACAGATGATAATGACTAATAAAGGTTACTGTGGTTATCCTTTGCTACTCTACAACAACTATCCCTTGCAAAACTATATTATCTGCAAACACTATTTCATCTACAGAAAATATCAAACTATATGGTAATCCAATAAGTGACGACTTTCTTACTCACCTATGATACCTATCAGAGCGAATAGCACTTTGAAGAGCTTATTTCCTATAGAAAGAAGAGGACTTATGAAGTTTTATTTTATTGTGTCAGCATTTAGACATTTTAGAAAATATTTTTTTTTGAAGAGAAAGAAAATTACAAAGGGTGAAGAAATGTTTACATTAGAATAGGGGTTATATTTATAGGATATATTATGTAAATAAATGAAAATATAGGATACTAATATAAATATAGAAAATTAGAATGATGATCAAACACATGAAATAATAAAGAACAAAGAAAAGATGACAAAACGCATCTTTAGAAATTGATTAATTTTGTGAAATATTAGAAATAAATAAATAAGGAAATTAGAATGAAGATAGAACACAAATTTATTTAACATGTGAAAAATATCAAAAAGAAGAAATTTCTTTATATTAATTTTAGAAAAGATCAGGGAAATAACCTAAAAATAGAATTATAAACAAAGGAAAAATTGGTGAATCAAAAACTGGGATTAGTAATATAAATATCACATTTATGACACGTCAACAAATTAAAATATGATATTTAGAAAAAACAGATTTTTCTGGAATAGTAGAAAACTAATTACACTATATAGAAATCATAATATAAAAGAAGAAATATTTGAATATAAAGAAATTATTGATAAGGCAATAGTTGTATTCCTAAAAAATAATAGATGTTGGAAAAATTATATTAGAAGAGAAAGGAGATAAAGAACATAAAATACCGTACAAAATATTAGATAAAAAATTATATAGGGAAATGGTGGAAAAGTTTCAAATAAATTAACATTTATATGAAGATGTGGAAAAGTATAAAAAGGTTAAGATTGAAAATGACAAGGAGAGTTGGAAAAAAGGTTTAAAAGAAATTAAGAATTTGATGAAATGAATGACAAAAGATTATAACAAATATTAATAAAGAGGTGAAATACGACAAATTATAAAAATTAATGCCATGTACGAAAAGATTAAAGAAAAGTATTATTGGAAAAATATGTTTGAAGATATTAAAGCATATGCAAAAACATGTAATAGTTGTCAAAAAAGAGGAAAATCAGATAAAAAGAATGAACTATTTCTGATTAAAGTAAAAAGAAAACCATTCTATCAGATTGGAATAAATTTTATTAGAACTTTACTAGCAACAAAAAAAAAAAAAAAAAAAAAAAAAAAAAAAAAAATATAAATAATTATAATAGAATAAATATATTATTGTAGCAATAGATTATTTTACAAAATGGCCAGAAGCAAAGGCAACTGAAAAGGATAATGCAGAAACAGTAACAGAATTTATGAGAAAATTATATGCAGACATGGATATCCGCAGAAAGTAATTAGCGATAGAGGATCACACTTTAATAATAAAACTATAGAAGAGTTAATGAAGAAATTTAATATAGGACATAAACTATCAACAAGTTATGATCCACAAACCAACAGCTTAGTTGAAAGACTTAATAAACTGCTATGCAAAGCACAAGCAAAACTTGAATGAAATAATGATTGGGATAAAAAGATAGTATCAATATTATTTACATATAAAAATAAAAAAAACACAGTTCAAGCAAAGTTAAACCATTCTAATTAACTTATGAAAGAGAATCAAGATTACTAATAGATGAACCAAATGAAAAAGAAGATGTGTCAAGAATTGATCAATTACTAATAGAATAACCCAACATGAGATTGAAGATAGAAAGTAAAGTTGAGGAATTACAACAGAAACAAAAGGATTACTACAATAAAAGAAATGTGAAAAGAGAAACCTATCAGATTGAAGATAAAATAATGAAATACAACGCATCCAAAGAAAAGCAATGGTCAGGAAAACTTGAGGAAAAATGGATTGGACCATATTATATATTGATGAATGGATCTTACAAAATCAAAGAAATAGATGAACGCATCTTAAAGACACCAATTAATGGAAATTTATTAAAAAATATTATGATCAAAAAGAATTTGAATCAATGGTAATAATTTGTGAGGACACAAATTTTTCAGGGAAGGGTAGTTTGTAACATGGTAAATATACTAATAGAAATAATTTGACAGAGATACAATAGATGACACAGTCATGTGATGGTAATACAGAACACATGATATAATTAGATAATAATACAATTATATCATTGAAAAGAACTGGAAAGTCTTGACATTACATCAATAGAAAAGATTAGAAGGAACTGGAAAGACTTGACATTAGATGGAAAGAGATGGAAAGTTTTAGCATTAAATAGAAAGAAATGAAAAGTCCTAGTATTAGATGAAAAGAGATGGAAAGTCTTGGCATTACGTCAATAGAATGGAAATGTAAAATAAAATAATAGAAATTAATTAATCAATTAATAACTTTTAATAATAGATAGATGAAAGTAATATTAGTAAATAGTTAAATATTATAAAACGTAAAATAGAATTAATAGTATATTAATATAACTTATTAATCAATTAGGATAGAAAACATTATAAATACAACTTGTAATCAAGGGAAAACTCTCAGCTTTTTCTCGCTCAATATTAATAAATAAAAATCAATAATTATTATATTTAACTAATGGAAAGAATCACATTTTAATTAATGTTTGAAAGTACTGTCTTTAGTTAAATTGCAACCTTATTCTGATATGTTGAATTAATGTCATTAGCGTGATTGTCTAATGAGGAATATTATAGTACATTATATGAATGTTAGTGTGATCATTTAACACGTCCTTAGATTTTCTTGTCAGAAAAGTAGCATGGCACTAGTATGGATGCTTTTCTCTCGACAATGGCTAGTTTTTAAATGCGTACTAGAAATTAGAAATTATTTGATTTAACAAAGTGCTATTAATGTTTTGTTAGTAACTTTTTGACTCTATGGAAGCAGAATTTCTGTTGATATTTCTTTAGGTCTAATTCTTTTAACAAATTGTTACTAAGGAGGGCTGGAGGAGAGATTTTTTGTTTTTTTGTTTTTTTTTTTTAATAAATTGTTTTTTTTCTTTTTGTAGTGTTACTCAATGAAAAACATTATCAGGTTTTTGGAATTGAGGTGAAAGAAGGCTGAGGGAAAACTTCTTTGATTTTTTTTTTAATAAATTAATTTGTTTTTTCTTATTTGTAGGGTTAATTAGATAAAAAACGTTACTAGGTATTGCAGTAAAATAAGGTTGAGAAAAAGGTTTTTTGTTATTTTTTTTAATAAATTAATCTAATTGATTTTTTCTTTTTTATAGGTGTGGGTTACCAGATGAAAAATATTACCAAACTTTAAAGTTAAGGTAAGGGAATGTTGGGAAAAGAGATTTCATAGTATATTTTTTTAATTAATTTATTTTTTTTCTTTTTTATAGGTTGTTGAATGAAAATATTGTTAATGTCAGGAGAAAAGCATCCATACTAGTACCACGCTATTTTTCTGACAAGAAAATCTAAGGACATATTAGATGATCACACTAACATTTATGTAATGTACTATAATACTCCTCATTAAATGATCACACTAATGGCATTAATTCGATGTATCAGAATAAGGTCACAGTTAACTAAAGACAGTATTCTCAAACATTAATTAAAATGCAATTTCCTTTCATTAGTTAAGTATAATAATTATTAATTTTTATTTATTAATATTGAGTGAGAAAAAGCTGAGGTTTTCTCTCAATTACAAGTTGTATTTATAATGTTTTCTATCTTAATTGATTAATAAGTTATATTAATGTACTATTAATTCTATTCTACGTTTTATAATGTTTAATTATTTACTAATATTATTTTTATCTATCTATTATTAAAAGTTATTAATTGATTAATTAATTTCTATTATTCTATTCTACATTTCCATTCTATTGACATAATGCCAAGACTTTCCATCTCTTTCCATCTAATGCTAAGACTTTCCATCTCTTTTCATCTAATGCTAAAACTTTCCATCTCTTTCCATCTAATGCTAAGATTTTTCATCTCTTTCCATCTAATACTAAGACCATCTCTTTCCATCTAATGCTAAGACTTTCCATCTCTTTTTATCTAATGTCAAGTCTTTCCAGTTCCTTTTAATCTTTTCTATTAACATAATGTCAAGACTTTCCAGTTCTTTCTAATGATATAATTGTATTATTATCTAACTATATCATGTGTTCTGTATTACCATCACATGACTGTGTCATCTATTGTATCTCTGTCAAATTATTTCTATTAGTATATTTACCATGCTACATTGGTAAATATATCTATGTAGATGGTGGACATGCAAGAAAAGTCATTAATTTAATAAATTTTTTTTACTTTTAATGAACTATTACTAATAGTTTATTTTTCTTTCATTTTAAACAGTCTTCATGAATAATTTGATGGGATTTCTATTTGTATGATCAGTAGTATTCCGCACAAATCAAATTAGACCAAATCAGGTTAGATTTGAAATTTGATTTGATCAAATCAATTCTGAAAAGTTTGAATTCAGATTTGAATCAAACTATTCAAATCTGATTCGAAATTCAATTTGAATTTGATTTGATTTGATTTAAATTTGATTCGATTCAAATCAAATTCAAATTTGAATCAAATCTAATTCATTCAAATAGATTTGTGATTTGGTTTGATTTATTGAATTTTAAATAAAAAAATGCGTTTCACAATGCAATATTAATAAAAATGTTGTGAAACATTTTTTTTTAATTAATTTAATAAAAAAATGCATTTCACAATGCAATACTAATAAAAAAAATGTTGTGAAACATTTTTTTAATTATTTAAATAAAAAATGCATTTCACAACGCATTATTAATAAAAAACGTTGTGAAACATTTTTTTTAATTATTTAAATAAAAAAATGTGTTTTGCAACGTATTATTAATATAAAATGCTGTGAAATGTTTTTTTTTAATTATTTAAATAAAAAATGCATTTTACAACACATTATTAATAAAAAAATATTGTAAAATATTTTTTTTAATTATTTAAATAAAAAATGCATTTCGCATAGAAATGCGATCTGGATGAGATTTTACGATTTGTGATCCAATTTAGATCGATCCAGATTCATCTGACAGATTCTGGATCAATCCAGAATTTTTTTTACAAAAAATAAAATATTTGAGTCAGGTCATCAAATTCATAACCCGAACTCAGGTCATGTCAGTGTTAGTTGGCTACCTGACCTGACTATTGATCCGATGTATATTTGGGTCAAACAAATATAAAAAAAACGCTAAATTATGTAGTTCTGGCATTTTTTTTTATTTTTAGGTGCTGGAATTATTAGTTCTGGCATTTTTTTATTTTTACATATAAATGTGCTGGAACTATTAGTTCTAGAGCTCTGAATGGATTGGGTAGGGTCGAGTAATTGCCTTGACTCTTGTATATATAAAAAAAACTGATATAATTATTAAGTTTCAGCATGAAAAAATGCTGGTAATGATGGTTCTGGCATTTTTTTTCAATCTTTTATAACGATTTTCTTAATCGTTTTTAATAATAAAAATAATAAAAAAAATGATTTTTCTTAATCGTTTTTATAATAAAAATAATAAAAAAAAATAATTTTTCTTAATCGTTTTTAATAATAAAAATAATAAAAAAAATAATTTTTCTTAATCATTTTTAATAATAAAAATAATAAAAAAAATGATTTTTCTTAATTATTTTTAATAACAAAAATAATAAAAAAATGATTTTCTTAATCGTTTTAATAATAAAGTAATAAAAAAAATGATTTTTCTTAATTGCTTTTAATAAAAATATTAAAAAAAACAATTTTTCTTAATCGTTTTTAATAATAAAATAATAAAAAAAATGATTTTTCTTAATCGTTTTTAATAAAAATATTAAAAAAAATGATTTTTCTTGATCGTTTTTAATAAAAATATTAAAAAAAATGATTTTTCTTGATCGTTTTTAATAAAAATATTAAAAAAAATGATTTTTCTTGATCGTTTTTAATAAAAATATTAAAAAAAATGATTTTTCTTGATCGTTTTTAATAAAAATATTAAAAAAAATGATTTTTCTTGATCGTTTTTAATAAAAATATTAAAAAAAATGATTTTTCTTGATCGTTTTTAATAAAAATATTAAAAAAAATGATTTTTCTTGATCGTTTTTAATAATAAAGTAATAAAAAAAATGATTTTTCTTAATCGTTTTTAATAAAAATATTAAAAAAAACAATTTTTCTTAATTGTTTTTAATAATAAAGTAACAAAAAAAAATGATTTTTCTTAATCGTTTTTAATAATATTAAAAAAAAATGATTTTCTTAATCATTTTTAATAATCGTTTTTAATAATGAAAAAATTGTTAAATCCAGAACTGTAGTTTCAGCGTTTTTTAATCAACATTACATATAAAATGCCAGAACTGTGAGTTTTGGCATTTTTTTTTATTTTTACATGTATATATACGCTGGAATTAATAGTTCCAGCATTTTCTTTTTTATTTTTACATGTAAATGCGTCAGAACTATTGGTTCTGGCATTTTATCAATTTTTAGTCATTTTTTTATATATAAAATTGCAAAAAAAAACACTGAAACTGATAATTAAATATAAAAAATGTTTTGGCATTTTTTTATATATTAAATATACCAGTTTTTTTTTATTTCAAAAATTAATTTTTTCAATTTTTTTCAATTTGTTTTTCAATTTTTTAAAATTTTTTATTAAAAATTAATTTTTATAAATAAACCAGATTATACGGATTATCTGTAATCTATCTGGATCAATCCAAATCTGCGCTGAATTAGATAGATGGGCAGATTATCTGAATCCTCAGATTATGGATCACATCTCTAATTTTGCAACACATTATTAATAAAAAATGGTATAAAAGCAGTGTCATGTGACTTGCCGATCTAATCAGATAATCTGAATATCTGATTTTTTTTTTAATCATTTATCAGTTTATTTTTGTAGTGTTGCCAGACAAAAAGTATGACTGGATTTTTGGAATTAAAGGTAAGGGAGGGTGGGAAGTGTTTTTCAGTATTTTTTTTAACTAATTAATTAATTATTTTTTATTTTTATTTTTTGTAGTATTGCCAGATGAAAGGCATGACCAGACTTTTGGAATTAAGGTAAGGGTTAAGGTTGCTTGCCGAAATTAGGTAGTTTATGCCAAAGCCGAAACTCTTTTGTAGCCAAAAGTTTAGGCAATTAAAAGTAAATTTGCCAAAATTATAATGCTGAAATTATTACCGAAATATCAAAATTTGGCCAAAATTATAAGCCGGCTTTAATATCATAATTCTGGCCAAATAAAGGATTGATATAAAAATTCCCTTATTTAGATTCTTGTATAACTATTGCGCAATACAATTTTCCAATTTTGCTGGGAATAAAAATTTCCTTTTTGGAAATTTGTGTAATATCACGTGATTTAATGCCTTAATTTCAGCTGATTTTTAATTTTGGCCAAAATTAAGAATAGTTTCGGCTTTAGTTTCAGAATGGATTTGATTGGCTAAAACCTTTCAGAATTTCCTTTTTAGTTTCAGCAGGCAACCTTAGTAAGGGCAGGATTGGAGGAGGTGTTTCGTTATTTTTTTTAATTAATTAAGTATTAACTTTTTATTTACTTTTTGTAGTGTTGCCAGACGAAAAGCATGACCAAACTTTTGGAATTAAGGTAAAGGAGGGTGAGAAGTGTTTTTTGGTATTTTTTTAACTAATTAATTAATTATTTTTTATTTTTATTTTTTGTAGTGTTGCTAGACAAAAGGCACGACCAGACTTTTGGAATTGAGGTAAGGACAGAGTTGGAGGAAATGTTTCATTATTTTTTTCAATTAATTAAGTATTAACTTTTTTTTTACTTTTTGTAGTGTTGCCAGATGAAAAGCAAGACTGGATTTTTGGAATTAAGATAAAAGAGGGCGGGGAAGTATTTTTCAGTGTTTTTTAACTAATTAATTAATTATTTTTTTTTATATTTTTTGTAGTGTTGCCAGACAAAAGGCATGACCAGACTTTTGGAATTAAGGTAAGGGAGGGGTTGGGGGAGGTATTTCGTTATTTTTTTTTAATTAATTAAATATTAACTTTTTATTTACTTTTTGTAATTTTGCTGGATGAAAAGCATGACCAGTCTTTTGGAATTAAGATAAGGGAGGGTGAGGAAGTATTTTTGGTATTTTTAACTAATTAATTAATTATTTTTTTTTATTTTTTTGTAGTATTGCCAGAAGAAAGGTATGACTGGACTTTTGGAATTAAGGTAAGGAAGGGGTTTGGAAAGGTGTTTCGTTATTTTTTTTAATTAATTAAGTATTAATTTTTTATTTACTTTTTGTAGTGTTGCCAGATGAAAAGCATGACCAGACTTTTGGAATTAAGGTAAGGGAGGGTGAGAGAAGTATTTTCAGTATTTTTTTTTAACTAATTAATTGTTTTTTTTTATTTTTTATAATGTTACCAGATGAAAAGCATGACCAGACTTTTGGAATTAAAGTAAGGGAAAGTTGGGGGAGTTGTTTTGTTATTTTTTTAATTAATTAAGAATTAACTTTTTTTTATTTTTTTGTAATGTTGCCAGATGAAAAACATGACCGAACTTTTGGAATTAAGGTAAGGGAGGGTGGGAGAAGTAGTTTTCAGTAATTTTTTTTAACTAATTAATTATTTTTTTTTTATTTTTTGTAATATTGCCAGATGAAAACATGACTGGATTTTTGGAATTAAGGTAAGGGAGGGTGGGTGAAGTGTCTTTCGTTATTCTTTTTTTTAACTAATTAAGTTATTGATTTTTTTTTATTTTTTATAGTATTGCCAGACGAAAAATACAATCAGACTTTTGGAATTAAGGTAAGGGGGGTGAGGGAAGTGTTTTTCAGTATTTTTTTTAATTAATTAATTATTTTTTTTTATTTTTTGTACTGTTGCCAGATGAAAAACACGACCAGACTTTTGGAATTAGGGTATTAAAAACTGAAAAAGAATAATAAAAATAAATAAATTTGGTATAAAATACCGAAAAAAAGTAAAAAAATAAATAAAATAAAATAAATTTTGGTAAATACCAAGTAATTTATAATTTACTGAAATTAGTATTTTTTAAAAATAAATACACGTATATCTATTATAAACTCTACGCAAATATAATATGTGAGTTACTCCCAAATTGACCGATCTACGCAAATTCAATTTGTAAGTTTAAAAAGTAATTTCATATAAACTCTATGCAAACCCGTATATGAGTTATATTAGTATTATTTGGGATCCTGCTAGGACCATTAGTTCTGGCATTTTTTTTTCAATTTTATGAATAGAAAGGCCAGGACCATTAGTTCTGGTGTAACTTTACATATAAAAACGCCTTGTTTTGGCTTTTTTTTTTGATAATAAAGCTTGAGCCAGCTTGAGCCAGCTCAAGTTCAACTTGGCTTGCCGCTAATAAACCTGTTATTTTCTGAGGCTCAATTAACTTAAGACCATTAATGAGCCTCTAGTCATTTGTCTAAATTGATATAAGATCATTTATTCTACAATTCTGCACGATAATTCTTAGCAGTTCTGGTTCAATATATCATTTTGAATTAGAATAAGAATCCAAAAGGATTTTTATAATTAGGAACTGATACAAATTTATGATATTAATAAAATCCAAGTCATTCATTGTTAGGATATTTACCTAATATCCTATTCATTCATTCGAATGAAAAACACTAAAAGAATACAGTATATTGAACCGTAATCACAGCAGCATTCTGCTAAATGCAGATAAAGGTAGATATTTGGTGTAATTAAACCTTTGCTGTAACATTCTTCAATAAGTTTCCCAATTTTTATTAATCTGCTATAGGCTTCATTTAACTTATTTGTGCTGACGATTCGACAAACTAATAAAGAGCAGGCTCTTACGAAATTTTCTAAAATTTTACAATCATCAACGGATAATAAATCCCACATTATTAGTGTTGAATATACCAAGATAAAGGTTTTTCACTGATCCGCAGTGAATCCAGAAAACCCTTCCCCTACTGATATCTTATTTGGAATTTGGCCCATATCAGCTGGCGGTTTGATAGCTTTAGCTCATTTTTCCATAATTTTAAGATTATCCTTAGATATTTTTCCTCCATCGATCCATAAATACTTTACAATCCAACTGGCAATTCCAAGAAATAAATTATGCATTGAGTCTACGATGCAATGTCTAATTGGATTAAAGTAGAGCAATCTTAATAATTCTGTTCACCTAACAAGATTATTGGAAACGTGATAGTTTCTTTCATCTTTTGATTTACAATTACGCTATTTTACAGCATCCTCGCGAAATTCTTCTAAATCTCTAGTTTTAAACCATTCAGCCATATCATCAAAACCACTAAAATTGCCATTATTAGCTTGTTTATAACACCGATGGCAAGCTGCTAACGCAGATATATATCTGCACAATTTTCTCGCTGTAGGAATATCATTATTGCAATAGATAATTGCCATTCAGATTGTTTTACCAGTTAGATTATTTGGCATTTTTATATTAATGCCTGTCAAAAATTTAAGTAATTCTGTTACAATTGGCGACAAAAAATGATTTATGTTATCTGCTTATACTTCATGTGGTCTTGGGAGTAGCCCTAATATTAGCATATTCTCTTGTCTAAATCGAATTTTACAAGAAAAATTGCATATTACCACATAAATTATTCCTGTGCTATATATTGTTCAATCGAAAGGTTGAAACCAATCGAGATTAATCACTATTCCTAGATTGAAATCTGCAAGTTTAGGCGTAAAAAATAGGGTATCATTTGACGTAAATATTTTCCAAATCTCTTGCTCCATCATAAATATCTGCTAATATATCTCTGTTAACATGACGATTTGCCTATTTAGCTAAATTCTGTTCAAAATTAGGTCATTGATACATAGTAAAAATTTGGTTTTTTAAATCTGGCATAGAAAATATCATTTGAGAATACTTTATATAACCATTATTTACTGGAACGTTCTTTAGCAATTCTTCTCCACAAGTCTCTTGATGTTTTTTCATTAGATGTTTAAGAAATTTAATGTGACTGCATTTGAATCCTTGCGACGCTTCTGATGTTGCTTGTTCAGGTTGTCCCAAAATTTCTTTGATTTTATACAAATTGTTACATTTTGGGCACACAGCATATGTTTTTGTTGCCTTTTCAATGTGCAACAATTTTTTTGCAAGGTAAAATAAGGATGGAAAATCTGCAAATCTTTTTGAATCAGCATCTTTCAATACTTGGCTAAAGAATCCAATCAAGGAAGATATGGCAATCTCAGATAGGCGAAATTTTGATTGATACTTAAATATCCAAATTAGTATCCAAAATTCAAAAAATTTTACATTTGTATTAGGACACATAAAATCTTCATTATCCCAAAAATCATCTAATTCAGGCACAGTGAATCATTCATTTTTAGAAGTTTTGTCAACATTATCATCTGAATCTTCACTTTGATCATCATCGATCGGTGAGCTAGATTCAGTATCTTCATTAGATGATAAATCAAGTTCACAGATCAGTTTATCATCTGCTACTGATTCCACTGCTTTAAATATCTCTTTTCTTCCTTGGTTAGCTGAAAGGTGAATTGACTTTTGTGATTCAGATGAACTTGATGATTCAGATGAACTTAATGATTCTGATGAACTTGAAGTTTTATCATCATCATCTTTATTGTCTAC
The DNA here is from genome assembly GCA_015698045.1 of Rhizophagus clarus. Lineage (NCBI taxonomy): Eukaryota > Fungi > Glomeromycota > Glomeromycetes > Glomerales > Glomeraceae > Rhizophagus > Rhizophagus clarus. Next base: position 232,513 of record BLAL01000357.1, on the reverse strand, counting down.
TCGAGTTCATTTTGATACTGGTTCACTGGCTTCAATAGAACTAAATGAACGATTCATTTGTTCATCTTCAGTCTCGTGTTTTAATTTTGTTCTCAGATCTACTAACTTTCCTTCACACTCATCACAATAATACAGAACTTTTTTCACAGGTCGAATGAAAAAAAATCGTCAAAAATCGGCAGTCCGATTTTTAACCGATTTTTGGATATATTTGTCTGATTTGTGGCTTTTTAAAGCCGATTTTATGGCGCGAATTGTTTGTGATCGGAAATACGTTATTTATGAACAAAAAATTGGAATGCCGATTTTGGCAGATTTTGCGAAAATCGGCATTCCGATTTTAAAATAAACATGTCGATAGCTAAAAATAAGACTGCCGGTTTATAGCTATATTTGTCCTATTTATGGCATTTTGCTGCCGATTTTATGGCACGTATTGTTGGCAATCGGAAATTCTTTTATTTTTATCGACATAAATCGGAATACCGTTTTAAAATTATAATTGCCGATTCTCGCAAAATCAGAACGCCGATTTTTAAATAATCATGCCAAATCTCCTAAAATCGGATTGCCAAGTTTAATTCAGTATAAACATTTCAAAAATAGTTTATGCCGATTTATATATCGGATCTTTCTATTATCGATTTTCTCATAATTCATAATTACTATTATTGTCCGGTTTTTTAGCTCGGTAGAAACATTTCAAAAATAGTTTATGCCGATTTATATATCGGATCTTTCTATTATCGATTTTCTCGTAATTCATAATTACTATTATTGTCCGGTTTTATTTTATTTTTCCATTTTCGATAATTGATTTATATTTAATATTTAATATGTATGATATATAATATGTATGCTATTATTTTATAATATATACTGCAATTTATGATATATTTATTATTATTATATTATTATATTGTCCATATTATTATTATTATATTACTATATTGTTCTTATTATTATATTATTATTATGTATAGAATGTTTATATAAAATATATTAAAATCATATTTATCTCGTCATGTTACTTATAAATGGCTATAAAATAACCAGTGCTCTAAAAAAGAGATTAATAGGATAGAAACGATATTAGAGAGTTAATTTATAAACAACGGAATTTAAATCACTCAAAATACAAGCAGTTGATTTTAAATGATGAAACAAATACCTAAATTATGTACGTCTTCTGATATCGACCGGTACTTCTAAGTAAAAGGGACCTTGGTGCTCATCTACTTCTAAATTACCATTATTATCATCGTTTTGTTCTTCATTAGTTCCATCATTTTTATCAGCATTACCATTATTGCCATCATCGTTATTATCACCATTACCATTATTGTCATCATCGTTATTATCATCATTACCATTATTATCATCATCGTTATTATCACCGTCGTTATCCTCATCATCATCATCATCATCAGATTCTGGTTCAATCCACCTTGATGATATCCACCAATTAGCCATGTCTTGTGTTGGTCTGCTTTTTTTATCGATATCGTCTAGACGGTAACGTTTGCGACTTAACCCGGTTCCGATGCTTACTCCGATCTCGTCCGCTCGAAATAAGATTCTTTTAACCTAATGATAAATTTATAACTTATTAGCATAAACGCCTATGTTTTAAACTTTCGCAACTTTACGTACTCTAGAAGACCTCCACTCCTTATTGTGAATCTTAATTACAGAATTTGTACTTATCAACCTTCCTGATCTTATGTTATCGTTACGCTCTTCATTTGCCAGAACTTCGTCTTCAGTAGACCATTCATCCGAATGGACTTCTGCGGTATTTACTGCCTTTTCGCAATCTTTAATAAATACTTCCCTAGTCATATTTTCAGGACGACAATCATCTAGAATGCTGTCTTGCGTGAAGATCATGTGTTGGAGACCTTTGCGTCTTCTTGTCATTTTCTATTAAAGAGTAAATTAAAATAATTAATAGATTATATACATTGTCATTTTAAATAATGAATTTCACACCTGATCTCTCCTCGACGTCATGTGTTGCCGTTTATTGTGTTCATCTATCTTACCCTCCTTTTTTAATTTCCAAATCTCCCGCCGTGATTTGTGTAGCTGTTTTATTACTTTTAAAAGTTCTGTATCGTATACCTCTAATGAAGGAGGCATCGCTGCTTTGACGGCTGGTAGAAGCTTCTTATTTATCGACTTTTTTTGTTTACTAAATGTCTTTGACGTGTCGAAAAGAATCGACGAATCGAGGTTGTTTATAATATGGATTACCTCATCCTATTTAATATAACACTCATTTTTTAACGATCAATACAAAAGAGAAATATTTAATAAAATAAAGATATATTTACATGAACGGTTTTTTTGAAATTTTTATCAGTTATTGGAGGAAGGGCACGCCGATTCTCTCTGGACAGAACTGGGGATAGGCTTCTATTTCTTGGTCCTTCACTCGTTCTTTCTTCCGTTAGCACTTCCACACGTTTGGTAAGATTTGAAATCATGCTTCTTAATTCGCTGACTTCTCTGTTGTTAGCACCTATTATAAATCAGTATTTAATATAAATCATTTAGTATAAAAAATTTTACGTGCAAGTAAGTAAAGAAACGTGAAAGAAATACTACCGCTCGCTGGAGGTGAAGAAGAAGGAATTGTTAAAGATAGATCGGTTAAAGATCCTATAACAATAACGTTAAATTGGTATAGTATAAGTAAAATGAAATTTAATTAGCACTAATATAAAACAATATTACTTTTTGTAATTGATCTCCCTCTAGAGACATTTTGATAGTTTCGATTATGTTGAGATTGAGAGCGTGATTGATGTCGATGAGGGGAATGAGAGCGAGATCGAGATCGACGTTGATGGGAACGAGAATGATGGGAACGATGAGGGGAGCGAGATCGACGTTGATGAGAATGAGAATGATGGGAACGATGAGGGGAGCGAGAGCGATGGGAACGTGATCGTTAGGAACGATGAGGGGAGCGAGAGCGATGGGAACGCGATCGTTGGGATTCGGAATGATAATAACAAGATTTGGATCGAGATGGGCGAGATCGAGGTTGACGAGTCGTTGAGCGAGATTTTGAGCGACTACGAGATCAATTAATATGAGTTTGATGCCGAGATTGACGAGATTGGGAACGGGAACTAGATTCATTTCGTTGAGATCTAATATGAGGATGAGAGCCATCACGAGAAATAGGAATTAAATTTAAAGGTTTGAATTTTCTCATTATGATATTGATAATTTGATAATTTAAAGATTAAACAAGAAACAAAGGCTTTATATATAACCGTTACTTACGTCTTCTGAACCATTTTCGTTATCGTCTGATTAAAATAAAAGATAGATTAAATTAATAAGACTCGTTATCATTTAATAAAATATATCGCTATCAATATTAATTAAAATAAATCAATAAATTAAATAAACTTGATATTATATCGCTTTCAATTAATTAAAATGTATTATTTAAAATAATCAGTAAACTACATTAATTAAATTAAGATAAATCAATCAATATTTAAATATATCAGTAAACTAGATATTATATCACTATCAATTAATTAAAATATATCAATAAACTAAATATTATAGCGTTATCAATTAATAGAATATATCAATAAATTAATTAAAATATATCAGTAAACAATTAATAATTAAAAATATCAATAAATTAATTAAAATATATCAATAAAGTATATCAATGAATTAATTAAAATATATTAATAAACTAAATATTATATCATTATCATAAATAACATGTCCAAATTAGTAATAACACATTTGAAGCTTGATAAAGTTATACTTACGGAAGCTGGTTTTTCCGACAGGAAATATAATTGGCGAAAAGAAATATGCTTACTTTGTTAAGCCGACGAAAATAAGGCGAAAAATAAGGCGAAAAATATCGTCAACCATTAACGAAAAAAACGAAAGGCAACAAAGAAAATTTGTTGCATCGTACTAAAACGTGGAGAAAAAAGAAAGAAAGCGTGGTAAACGTACGCAAATGTACCATACTCACGAGCAAATTTATAGTAAACGTAAACAAATTGGAAATCACCGATTTGTAGAACGTGCATGGTAAACGCGGTAAACGCAAACAAACTTTATAGCTCCTGCCAATCACGTCGGGTGACATTTATGCACTATCTAGTCACGTGGTATTAACAAACTGTACGTCTGTGCCAACTGCCAAGGGCAAAAGAAGAATTAAAGATTTATTAAAACAATTCTATTAATTAACAAGTAATTTTAACCATGACTGATTGTTAGAATAAACGTATATATGCTATAACTCAACGTATTATTGTAAGCGACTCAATAAAAGATAAAATAATAAATATTTGATATCTCGTTAACAGCTTTAAATGATACTGATGTACTAGAAATTGACGACTTGAAAGAAAATATATAAAAAAAAAATGAAATATAGTTTTTCCTAATTTTTGATATATTCGAAAGAATAGGCCAAGTGTTAAATTTTGATGTTGTTGCAGTTGCGAACAACTAAGACACTTTTTTTATAACTCTCGCATTTTGATCTGTGAATAGGAAATTGCTACATCTTTACTTAAATTATTTGGATCTTTCGAATTCGTGATGATATATGAGATTTATTAGTAAGTCGATTGACATGTTTCAAGAATCGGATTAATTGAATTTGAAAAAATTTTCTAGTATAATTATACCCCTTAATACCAAATTTAATTAGAGAATTAGCAAAAATAAAATTATATTTTAGTATTTGATAAAATACATTGGTCTTGACATCATTGTCATGTGTTATTATCAAAATAGCTTAATTACCAAGCTGTGCCTTGACAAAAATGGACCAAGAATCGGGATTGCCGAACCAATTAGATTGATTTGCAATTCCTTAAAAAAAAAAAAAAAAAAAAAAAAAAAAAAAAAAATGTCGGAATCTCTAGATACAAGAACCAGAACCAAAGTGCATTGTTTCTGTAAAGAATGTAACGGTAAATTGGTTGATCCAAGGACTAAACTGAAACATGAGTTAAAATATAAATTAAAATCTAATGCGAATAATAATTTTGGTAACAATTATCAAGAAGGTTCTTCAAATGTTATATCATCTGATGCTGTTGATGAAGATGTAATGGAATGCGACCCAATACAAGGGATAAATGATACATCACCTGATATAACTGAACAATTATCCGAAGATATTGAACAATTGTCCGAAGATATTGAACTATTGTCCGAAGATATTGAACCATTACTCACAAGAAACTATTTCTTTTTAACAAAGAAGACACCTATACATGAATCGGCAAAACATCGAACGATAAAGAAAGGAAAAATATCCGATCTTGTTCTTGAAAATTTATTATTGGATAATGTAAGAAACGAGAATGATCAAGACGGGGATTCTGAAGATGATGACGATAAAAATGGAGATACTGAAGATAGCGATTCTAATTATTCCGATGATTATGAAGATGATGACGATGAGGAAGTCAATTTTGCATCAACAGATTTCGATGACGGCGAACCAATTCTTCCTAACATTAACATTAATGATAATTATACTTGGACTATTTTGTGGATATTACAATATCAACAACGATTTAAACTTTCCAATGTAGCTATAGATTCTTTGTTCAAGTTCTTAAGATTTTTTCTTTTGACAATAGATGAAAATAAATTTTCATCTTTTCCTTCCTCTTTATATATGGCTAAAAAGGTGTTGGGGATATCCACAACGATAATTAAATATGCAGCCTGTGACAGATGTCACAAATTGTATGATATAAAAGAATTATTAGACAATACTGAAATACCAACTTGCAGTTTTGTAAACTATCCAAATCACAGAATAGAACGATTTCGACAACAATGCAATAACCCTCTATTAACGAAAATAGATAGTAATAATAGTAGTAATAATCCCATTTTCCGTCCGATAATGACATTCCCGTTAATAAATATTAAGCAACAATTGACCCTTTTTTTTAATCGCAAAAATTTTGAAATGTCATGTCGGAAGTGGTCAAAAAGGAAAAACGGAACTGAAGCTTTATTCGATATCTATGATGGTAGGGTCTGGAAAAGTTTTACAGATGATGATGGTGCGCTGTTTTTTACAAAAGAATTTGCCGATACTCATATCGGATTAATGTTAAATATGGATTGGTTCCAGCCATTCGTAAATTCACAATATTCTGTTGGTGTGATTTATGCCGTTTTTTGTAATTTGCCGCGTAATGAACGCTTCAAGCCACACAATATTCTCACACTAGCAGTAATGCCTGGTCCGAAAGAACCAAGCCAACATGAAATTAACAATTATTTGTATCCGATCGTTAACCAGTTAAATCGTTTGTGGAATGGCTATTTTATAAAAACAAACGAACACAACAACGGTCGATTTGTCTGTGGTGCAATCATTGGCTGTTCTAGCGACGTCCCTGCGTCTCGGAAATTATGTGGTTTCATCTCGGCTCGTATTGCATGCTACCGATGTTACAAATCGGCAAATTTTATAAACAATCAACCAAATTTTGGGGGGTTTGCAGATTTAGACGACTGGTTTGTTGAGCGAGATATTAATGAAATAAGAGAAAAAGCAAGTGAATGGAAACAATGTGCAACTGAAGAAGCACGAAGAGCCCATGTCTCTGAACATCATGTTCGCTGGTCGGAGATATACCGCTTGCTTTATTTTAATCCTGTTCGCTTTTGCGTGGTTGATCCTATGCATTGCCTTTTTCTCGGTGTTGCGAAATGGATCGTAACGAAACTCTGGATAGGCGAAGGTATATTAAATAACAAAAAGCTCAAAATTATGCAAGAGAGAGCTGACATGATAAAGTTCCCAAGTGACCTTGGACGCCGCCCTGTCAGAATAGCTACCGGTGAAGGATTCTCAAGTTTCACGGCGGACATGTGGAAAACCTTCATGTTAATTTTTGCAATACCTATCACATGGAGTTTCCTTGGATACATCGACCGAAAAATTCTTGCATATTTCGTGCGCGCTTGCAAGATCTTAACAAACCGAGAGCTACAAAAAAATATGTTAAATGAAGCGTTTACAAGACTGATAGAGATGAACAAATTAATTGAACAAAAATATGGTCAAGAAAAAATAAGTCCTAATCTGCATCTCTGTCTCCATATCTGTGAATGCGCATTAGACTATGGTCCTTTGTCCTCATTCTGGTGTTATAGCTTTGAACGGATGAACGGAATTTTAGGTACGTGATTTAATTTTTCCGATTTGAAAATCGCAATGTTATTAATTATTTTTAAAAATTGTAGGTTCTTATAATAATAGCAGACGTAATATTGAACCTGAACTACTAAGAATTATGTCCGAAAATACAATCCTTCAATACTTCCTCTCAAATTGTGACAACGATCACTTATTTTCCTCCTTGGAGATAATAGAACCAAGAAAATCTGTTGGCAGCTTGGCTGCACTTGATGATTTTGCGAGCGATGAGTATCAAAATTTTATAAGACTATCTCTTATTGAGGAAGATTCGGCTTACGGAACGGAATGTTTTCCTGGGTTGCTAATGAAACCGCGCAAAGAAACTACCCTTCCAAACCAAATTTTGGACCTACTGGTAGAATTTTATAATAGTTTGTATAATGATTATTGTTTCATCTCCATCTACTCTATAATAGGTTCAAATAACGGTACTGTCGTAAACCCTAGAATTATACAATATGGGAGAATAAGAATTGGGGCGGACATATATGGTTCTGTTCAGGCTGCTCGTCACGAAAAATCCTCATATATATTAGCTCGATTTGTACATTATGATGGATCGATCGATGTTTATCCCGGTCAAGTACAATTTTATTTTGAGCATACTATTCATTTAAATAGTTCACGATCATTAACCCATTCATTAGCGTTAGTCAAATGGTACAAACCGGTTCAAGATCATAGTACAAGATATTATTGCCAAGTAGATAACGACATAAAATCATGTAATATGGAATTATGGACAAATGAGTTTTATGATATGAGAAGAGACAGTATTATACCCATACATCATATAATAGGAAAATTCATTAAATGTAATTTTGATACTGGGACGAGAAAAACAAAAGAATATATGGCTGTGATTCCTTTAAATAAAAAAATTTCGTTTTAAAAACTTTATATAATATAAAATGAATTATATGTAAAATCGGAATGGCGAATTCAATTATAGCATTTGTATTTGATTAAATTATAACAATCATTTTTTTTTGGCACAAGAATAACGATAAAGGTTACATATACCGTAATTAATTCTAACCGCGTGAAAAATCAGATAATTCAGATAACAAGAGATCTTATTTTGAGCCGGCAAAGTTGTATTGCAAATCGGTCTTTTATTACGGCATTACGATACAAGCACCATACTTTGTGATTAATAACTCTAATCATGTAATAATTTTTAGATATCAAAGGTTTATTTTATTTTAATTAAATATCACATAAAGTATAAAACAATTATTCTGGCTATATAAATACATTTAAGGCCGGCAAAGCTGTATTGCAAATCGGCCCTTCTTATTTGAAAAGGGTAACAATTACATTAAATTAATACGGCACTTATTCAAAAATGTTTAAAAATGTTGCAACTTAATTCTCCAATAATCATCATTGTTATAATCAAGTTACTTACGACTTAAGCCTACTTTGATTATAAATAAAACGGCACTTCGCACAGACAGACCTCATGATATATGAGTTATCCCATCATGCCTATTTTACCCCTTGATAAAGGATTTTCGTTGCATGTACTTTCCTAATCAATGATAATCAAAGTTACTTATGACTTAAGTCTACTTTGATTATAAATAAAACGGCACTTCGCACAGACAGAGCTCATGATATATGAGTTATCCCATCATGCCTATTTTAACTATGATTAAAGAATTTACATTATTATTGTAAATATTTTACTCATAAGTCATAATGATATCTATTTAGACTTCGACGAATAATGCGACAGAGGAGGCGGAATTATCATAACCAAAATTCGAAGCGAGAGGTCTATGTATAGTAAATAGATCATCAACTTTGGTACCAGAGTTATTTACAAACTTTAGGTGGCCACCTAGCCCACCTTTCCTATAACACACTATGCACGACGGCAAACGGTATAGGAGGCAGACTCTTCTTTCAGAAAGAAAGTTTTTTTTTGAAAAAAAAAAAAAATAGTACAATTAAATAGCGTTTAATTAAATGTGATTAATTAACTTTTTAGGAATAGGCCTTATCAATGCGATCTCATCAGTTTCGATTATCACTGTTCAACCTTATGAATACTTCAGTTATTGTTTGTGAAATCGAACCAACTGGGAATTCAATGTACAAAACAAGTAGAATATTTAGAATAGTATCTTATATTTATTAGTATAATAAATAATTTCAAAAATCCTATGATGTAAAATTACGAAATATTACAATTTAAATATCGGCAAAGGCTATTTTAAATAGAGTAAAATCTTTATTTGACCTGTGTCAAAAGCGGTAAAGTTTACACTAAATATAATATCTCCGGTTTAAATATCGGCATTTAATTAAAAAAAGGTAAAAATCGGCCGCTAAAATCGGCATTTCTGGATGAAAAATCAGAAGTTAACAAAAATCGGCAAAAAATTAGTAAAATAATCGGCAAAGCCTTATTGAAGTCGGCAAGGGAATTTTAAATAAGATAAAATCCTTTATTCGAACTATACGAAAAGGGTAAAGTATATAATAAATATAATATCTCCGGTTTAAATATCGGCATTTATTTAAAAAAAGGTAAAAATCGGCCGCTAAAATCGGCATTTATGACTGAAAAATCGGAATTTAACAAAAATCGGCAAAAATAGATATGGCTATACTAAAATAAGCAAAATTTGGCATATTCTATATTGAAGTCGGCAAGGCTATTTTAAATAGAGCAAAATCTGATTTTTTTTCATTCGACCTGTGTTTTCTAGTCTTGGTTCCTGGTTATGACATGTTATTATCAATTGCAATATATCAATTTCTTATTCAAGAATTGATATTTTTATATAAATAATAATCAATTCAATAATTTCCTATCGTATTACATCAGAATTCATTAAAATTCTTTAAATATGATCAATTAATTTTATTATACAATTTTTAATCATATATACTATGTCAGAATTGATGATAATTTTTTTAATGCCATATGAAATGAGCCAATTAAATTTAAACAATCAGTATAAAATTTGTTATAGTAGTATTAGCTCAATCATTCAGATTTATTAAGTAAAAATTAGTATATTATTAGCTTAACCATTCAAATTTACTAAGATTTAAGTAAAATTTGGTATAGTATTAGCTTAACCATTTGGATTTACTAAGATTTAAGTAAAAATTAGTATAGTATTAGCTTAATCATTCAGATTTATTATAACTTAAGTAAAAATTGGTATAGTATTAGCTTAATCATTCAGATTTATTATAACTTAAGTAATAAATTGGTATAGTATTAGCTTAATCATTTGGATTTACTAAGATTTAAGTAAAAATTGGTATAGTATTAGCTTAATCATTCAGATTTATTATAACTTAAGTAATAAATCAGTATAGTATTAGCTTAATCATTCAGATTTATTATTACTTAAATAAAAATTGGTATAGTATTAGCTTTATCATTCAGATTTATTATAACTTAAGTAAAAATTGGTATAGTATTAGCTTAATCATTCAGATTTATTATAACTTAAGTAAAAAATTGATATAGTATTAGCTTTATCATTCAGATTATGTAAAAATAATAGTCTAAATAATCACACAAAATTAAACTGGTTGAAAAATAAACATAAAAAGGGTCTATTTGAAAAAATTCTTTTTTAGTTAATTTCTTCAATTATTATAATCCAAAATTCTAAAAGTGATAAATCTGATAAATCAGTAAGTCGTACCAGAAGCAGTTGCAATATAAGTCATTCTGAAGAAAGGAGTATGACGCAAGGGCAAAGTAAAGAAAGAAGTAGGACAAGAGGAAGTAGTAAAGAAAGAAGAAGAATAAGAGGGTGCAGTAAAGAAAGAAGTAGAACAAGAGGACGTAGTAAAGAAACAAGTAGAACAAGAGGGCGTAGTAAAGAAAGAAGTAGAACGAGAGGACATAGAAAGAAAGAAGAAGGACGAGAGGGCGCAGTAAAAAAAGAAGAAGGATGAGAGGGCGCAGTAAAGAAAGAAGTAAGACGAGAGGGCGCAGTAAAGAAAAAAGTAAGACACAAGGGTGTAGTAAAGAAAGAAGTAAGACACAAGAGCGTAGTAAAGACAGAAGTAGGATGAGAGGGCGTAGTAAAGAAAGAAGTAAGACAGAAGATCCATTCAAATTGGTTCTATTGCCTGAATTGAGATGGGAGTACAAAATTGGTAAGTTTCATTTCAATCGGCTACATTCCATATGTATGATAATCCAATTTGAAAACTTTTAATTTGAAACTAACTATTTAACTTTTTTATTGTTGTTTGATAACTGAATGAACTAACTTTTTATTGTTGTTTGATAACGAACTAATTACTTTTTATTGTTGTTTGATAACAAACTAACTTTTTTATTGTTGTTTAATAACGAAATAACTACTTTTTTATTATTGTTTGATAACAAACTAACTTATATTGTTGTTTAATAATGAACTAACTATTTAACTATTTAAATGTCTATTTTGGTACCGATTTGAAATTATTTAATAAACTAACAAACAATTCTTCATTTAAGAAAAATTATCTAATGATTGCCATCAATATTCATATTTGCTAGAATGTTTGAAGCATTACAATGAAAGTAAATAATCATTAAAGATATTAGAATCTGGTATCAAACGTTACATTATCGCTAGTTCATCATCATTCATTAAATCTTCCAACAAACCTGTCATGATCATTTCTTCTGATGATGGAAGTGATGAAGAAGAGCTTCAACTGAAAAGAATAGTAAAAGAAATCCAAGATTTCTAGGAATTCTGACGATAGAAATAATAATAAAGAACTTCAACCAAAAAAGGATGGTAAAAAGAAATCTAAGCCTAAGTCTAAGAATTCTGACGATGAGAATGATGAAGAAGAGCTTTAACCAAAAAAAGATGGTAAAAAGAAATCTAAAAGGTCTAAGAATTCTGACGATGAGGATAATGAAGAAGAATTTCGACTGAAAAAGGATGGTAAAAAGAAATCTAAAAAGTCTAAGAAGAAGCAAAAAAAATGATAACGATCAACTTCTCATTCAAATGCAAGTTCAGAAAGGACTGGCAGATTAACAATCATTTATAATTCAGATGCTTCTAGAAGAGTAACTTATCATTATTTGGTAGATTTATCAAAAGATATGAAAGAAAACTTGTGCATAAGTAAATTGTTTAATTCTGAATTTTATTTTAATATATAACAGCTAATGCAAATAAATATTTATTAGCGAGAAGTAAAATGGAATACCAAACATCGGAAAAGTTATATCAGTTCAGATCTGCAGTGATCTGCGATTTTAGCAGATTGCCGCATTTTTTTAATGCAATTTTGTTAAGAATCTGCGCAATACTGCAGAAATTATTTTTTTTATTTTTTCAAAGATTTTTTTATGAAAAATTTGTGATAATCTTCAAAATTGCAGATTTTTAAAAATACTTTGTACAAAAATCTTTAAAGATTTTCACAATTTTTTTCTTTAATTTGATAAACTTTGCATATTTATTTTGATAAACTTTACATCACTAATTTTTTAAACTTTTTTAAAGAAACAATTTTTTTCTATCACTTTAAAGAAATAATTTTATAATACTTTTAAAGAAATAATTCTTTTAAAAAAATAATTTTTTAATACTTTTGAAGAAATAATTTTTTAACGCCTTAAAAAAATTAATTTGTTTAAAAATACCAAAGAAAAAAAAAATAAATTTTTAATGGATTCTTTTTTAAGCTTCGAAGCTTATCAGATAATCGGACTTTAAGAATAATTTTTTTTTTTGAAAAAAAAAATAAAAAATACTGTTTCTTTATAAGGTTCGAAGTCTTTAAGACAAGTTTTTCAATGTTTGACGGAATGTCAAAGGTACAAGTTCTGGATTCAAACAAAAATTTTTTACTTATAGTTTTAAAGTACGGGATGAACGAGAAATTAGGAAGTTTTCAAATTTCGAAGTTTTACAGACAAAAATGGCAAGATTTGTCTTGCGAAGCTATTTTAAAAATTTTTTTTTTTGTAGCTTCTTTTCTAAGTTTTGGATGAACCCAAAGCCCTTTCCAGACTCTATTTCAAAGGTTAGAGGTCCTGGATGTTAAAAAACAGCCCTGGACTCTCCACTTCGAAGGGTAGAGATCCTTGACGTTGAAGAACAGTTCTGGACTCTCCATTTCAAAGGTTAGAGGTCCTTGACACTGAAGAACGGCTCTGGACTCTCTATTTCGAAGGTTAAAGCCTTCAAGTATATTAATTTATTTAACGAACATTATAAATGTTCGATTTTTATATTTTTTAGGTCCAGAAGCCAAAGTACAGCTTTGGACTTTTTTTTGTTATTTTTAATTTTTTTTGGGATCCGGAAGCTGAAATACAGCTCCAGATTTTTTTATTAATTTAATTTAATAAATGTTAACTAACGTTCGATTTCTTTTTCTTTTTTTTTAGGTCTGGAACTCCATTTCGAGGTGGACCACAAAGTAAAAAAAAAATGATTTTTTTTTGTATTTTAGCAAAACATTAGTAACATTTCGCATTTCTTCATTTTTTAGGTCCAGAACTCCATTTTAAGGCGGACCATTAAGTAAAAAAAAAATGATTTTTTTTTTATATTTTAGCGAAGCATTAGTATCATTTCGCATTTTTTCCTTTTTTTTAGGTCCTGGAACTCTATTTTGAGGCAAACCACTTTAAGAGTAAAAAAAAATTCATTTTTTTTGTATTTTAGCAAAACGTTAGTAACATTTCACTTTTCTTCTTTTTTTTAGGTCCAGAACTCCATTCGAGACAGACCACTTTAAGTAAAAAAAAATAATTTTTTTTTGTATTTTAGCAAAACGTTAGTAATGTTTCGCTTTTATCCCTTTTTTAAGGTCTGGAACTCCATTTCGAGGCAGGCCATTAAGTAAAAAAAATTTTTTTTACTTTAATTTTAATGAGCGTTAACTAACGTTTATTTTCTTTCTTTTTTTAGGTCCAGAACTCCTTTAGAGGTGGACTATATGATATTTCGAAGGTAAAATATCTTCAAAAATTATTATTTTTTTTGTTTTATTTAAACGAACGTTACTAATGTTCGTTTTTTTTTATTTTTTAGGTCTGGAAGTCCTTTATAGGCGGACTACTGTAAGTAAAAAAAAAATAATTTTTTTTTTTACTTTTATTTCAACGAACATTAACTAATGTTCGTTTTCTTTCTTTTTTAGGTCTGGAACTCCTTTAGGGGCAGACTATGATATTTTGAAGGTATAATATCTTCAAAAATTTTTACTTTTTTTTTATTTTATTTTAATGAACGTTACTAATGTTCATTTTTTTATTTTTTTAGATCCAGATGTTTCATTTCGAAGACTGGACTCTATTCGAAGGTAAGGCCTTCGATTTATTTTTTTTGTTTTTATTTAACGAATGTTAATGAATGTTTATTAATGTCCATTTTTTCTTTTTTAGATCTAGTAACCATTTTCGAAGACTATTTTGAAGGTATGACCTTCAAAAAAAAATTTAATTTTTTTGTTTAACGAACGTTGCTAACATTCGATGTTTTTTATTTTTTTAGGTCCAGACGAAGCCCAAACTCCATTCAAAGGTAATTCATCACTTTCAAATTTCTTTTTACTTCTATTATAACGAACGTTACTAACATTTGATTTTTTCTTTTTTTTTAGATCCTGGACGTCAAAATACTGTACATCTCTCGAAGGTACCTTTAATTTTTGGTTTTTTTTTATTCAATGAACATTTACTAATATTCTTTATTTTTTTATTCTTTCTTTTGTAGGTCTGCGATTGGATTTCTAGAAGAAATTTCGAAGGTAGAACTTCGAAATTTGTTTAATTTCCTTTTTAATGAGACGTTTTATTAACGCTTATTTTTATAGGTCTGGGGCTTTCTGGAACATTACGTAATTTTGAAGGTACTCTACGAAGTTTCTTTTACTATTTTTTTGAAATTTCTTAATAAAACATTTGCTAACATTTCATTTATTTTGTTTCTTGTAGGTTTACGGCTTCTAGACGAAGATTTCGAAGGTATTTATCTTCAAAATTATTTCATTTTTTTTTATTTAAACAAAAAGTCAGCTAATATTTCGCTTTTCTTTTATTGTAGGTCTACAGTTTTCTTTAGGAGCGATAATATTTTCACATTTTGACGCGTTTTGTTAGATCGAAAAAGTTAAAAGTTGTTTGTTAGAATTGAACCAACTGGAACAATGTCCAAACCATTAACAACAACATAATTTGAATGTCAGTAAAGAAAAGAAAAGGGAACTTTTTAATTAGTGCATTTAGTTAGCAAATAGGATAGTTTAATATATGTACTTTTAAATTTGTAAATATCTTTAATTAATAAATTAATATTAGTTAATATTAAAGTTAAAACACTGCCTAATTGTAAATTTGCATTAGTGTTTTTGAAAAATTTCACAGATTTATTTTTGAAAAATTTCGCAAGTTTTTTCGTGCTTGCAGATTTGTGCAGAAATCCATGAAATTTTTCAGTGCTGCGCATCGCATAATTGCGCAGATCTGCAGACCAAAATTTTTTCCAATGAACGAATGCCTTTGAACAGCCAACTCAATATCAATATAACTTTCGAATTGCAAAAGAATTTGGTAACAAAAATGATTATTCTTGCCTTATTCAAAGCTAAAGCATATCCGATTAATGAAAATGTGCTATATGAAATGATCTACGAACATCATCGCCATCAGAAAGAAGATTTATTGAACAAAAATAAAGCTGAACATGAGCAAACCAAGAAAACAAGAAGGAAGCATGCAAATTATCGCAGAAGCGAGGTAATATTATTGTTATATTAATTGAGTTTGTTTATAAAATATTTAGCTAATTAACATTAAAATTGTAAGGATAGAAACGATCAAGACGAGCAAACATGATCGCCCATTTGCAACTATTAGATAATCCAATTATTTCAAAGTTAAAGAAATCAGAGGTCAATTACATTGTAATGGAAATGTGTATCACAGCCTAGAGGAATCTGAAGTTGATCCAGACGGTGATTCAAATGAAATTTGTATCATAATACGAGATATTGAGTGGAGAAGCGATTGCGTAAATAAATAATTTGTCATAAATTATACATGACATTAATTAATGTGGTAAACCAGTTGTATGTTTTTAGTTGCAGATGTTTTTAAGAGACTATTTGGACGTACTATTTTATCAACAAATAATAGATAAAAGAAGACGAAAAAGAGTCTTTGATGACTCTCGTTATGCTCCAGGTGAAGATACTGCTCCCTTGAATACACCTTGGTGGACTAAGTCTGGATACAACAGATCAATGTTATCGATTGTAACCAGGGCAGTAGAGAATTATAAAGATAATATCGATAATCCAGTTAATACCAGACACCATTCAAGCAGAAAGAAATCAAGATCTACTGAAGAAGCTGAAGATGCAGAATGAAATAGATTAGAATATTGATATTACTAGATAGTATGCATAGAATATTTAGAGTATTAATTTTGTAGCATATAAAATAATTTCATATTTTGCGATTACGCATTAATTTTGCATATATAATTATTGAATAAAATTAATAAAATTAATTGTGTGTATACAAATCGGTTATAATAAAATTGATAAATTATGTAGTAATTAAAAATTAATCGAAAGTCTATACAATATTTTTTTTGCAATCGGATATAACCTATTGATTACATTTTGGTAAATCATACATATAAATTGTTACAATTAGTAAAAATGACATCAATCGGTAAGCTGTCAGATAAGAAAAATAGATATCAATAGGTTAATTCAATCAAGTAAATAAAAAAAAACTGGATAGCAATAGGCCAATCCTATTAATATCCAGTTACAAATGAATAGGGACCCTATTGATATCCTATTAATAACCTATATATACCCAATTTATGATATTTTAAAGTTACCAATCGGGTACCCTGATAAAATAAATTAAAAAAAATTGAGAACCATCTAGGCCCCTATAGGATAACCTAAATAATTCCCGATTTGGCAACCTTCGACCTGTGTTAAATTGGTAAAATGCAAAAAAAATGCCAAAACTGATTGTTCTGACATTTTTATATATATAAAAATGTAAAAAAAATGCTAAAACTGACTGTTCTAGTAATTTTATATATCTGAAATATACATTATATATAAACCTAGTATTATATCCTTGGTATTTTACAAAATTTTAAGCTTTAAATTGGAATTCTCTATGTAAAGTACCTGGGTACTTTAAAATTCTAGCAAATTTTTTGAGGAGGGTACTATATATAGGGAGGTATTGTGGCCTGTGATATACAGTAATTATCTTTACAAATATTATACTTGCTTAGAATTATAAAAATTGAAATACAAATACTTTTTACATGTTGAATAACTTACTTAAACATAAAAAGGTAATTTCATTTGTCCAAAATTCATTTTATATATGAGTAAAATTAGTAAACAAAAAATAAGAATACGAGAATATTATTATAAAAATATGATTTTTTTTATAAATATTAAATACAATATTGTGTTTATAAAATTAAAATGTATAAAATAATAGTAAAGAAGTATTAGTTTAAAAAAAATTTTTTGTAAAAAATTTTTTTTGATATACGTGTGAAATTAAAATTTTCTTTATATATATATATATATGAAATCTTTGTTTATATATAAATAAGGAGTTCTGCTACGCAAATATAATCACTGAGCTGAAATAAAAATAAGTTTAACTACGCATTTAAATATCTAACCAACTAAAAATTTTATATTAAAATAAGTAAATAAAAGTCTTACATAAGGTTTTTTTTTTATATGATCATTAAGTAAATTCAAATTTAATATATTTATATATTGTTTGGAATCCTGGGTCAGCTTTATAATAAACTTATAATGATATAATATATGTCACTTTTCTAATAAAGCATTATAGAATTATATATTTCAAAAAACTCACTTTATAATTAAAAAAGATATATTAGAGTATAAGAAATTACATTATAAATCAATTAAAGATCCTTTTAATTAAAGTTTTTTAAGACAATCAAATAAATTTTTAGTAGAATTATAAAATTATAAATTTTAAATACTCTCTAAATGTAGTTTAACTTATTAAAGTATGTTTTAATGCAAAAAATGCAAAGAGAAATAGTTTTTTACTAGAAATTTCTTGACATTTTTTTTTTTTCAAAATAAAAATTTTATTATTTTCAAATTTTTGGCCAATTTTTACCAATTTTTAAACAGAATCTTTTACCAGAAACTTGAAATACCAAAACTTTCAGGATACATTAAGCTTTTCAACATTATTCAAATATACCTTACCTATTACAATCAGAAATGGTAAAACTTGATAAATGAGTGGTTTGTATAGCATGCCAGTTTGGACAGATGTTTAAATGTAAAAGCTAAATCATTTGACATTAATACTATATCATTTGATTTTAGAGTATAAAGTATTTGGTGTTAAATTTAAACCATTTGTTATTAATTCCCAAAGCATTTGCTATTAACTCCAAAGCATTTGCAAATCTATAAACAAATTTCCTATAAAAGAAATAGGATTTCATGTGACTTCTAAAAAGAAAATTATTATAATTATTATTTAAATTGCACCATTTGAATTTTAACCAAATATGGAAAATTATTTTTATATCATCAAACTGTTTGATAATATTGGCAAAGGATTTAATTATAAAGTTAAACAGTTTGACAGTAGGCCTGTTCAATTCTGATTGTTTTGGTTTTTGATTACAAAATGTATTGACCAATCTGAATATGTGATTAAAATCAGAATTGAGTTGACTGATCACTGATTGCAAAATTTCTGACAATAACCAATTAACATGTTTGTTTTTGCTTATTTTAAATTGTATCAAAATGATTTTACATTTTTGTAAAATGCAAAAAATTGGATTACTGAATGGGTTACACAATTTTGTCAGCCAATCTGTATCAACTCATAACCTGATCAAAAATCCGCGTGATCAGAATTGAATAGGCCTAGTAACAGCAATTCATTTGAATTTCGCAGTTAACCTTAACGTCAAATGATTTAGCTTTTACATTTAAATATCTGTCCAGTCCGGCATGCCATAGGTTTGAGCACAGCTTGGAGTCAGCTTATTTGACTCTAAAAAGGAAGTACAAGATTCCAGAATCCAGATTCGTTCTTACCAAAATCAGATTTTTGTGGGAATGCTATTATTAAAAAGGAAATGATCTTCAGCTGAGTCAGTTTGAGATGAGCCGCTCATAAGTCGGTTGAGTCGGTCCACTGAGCTGGAGCCGAACTGATGAGTCAACAAACCTCTATGTCTGTCAATCGCATTTTAATGAGCACTATAACATTTATTTCTTGGCATCAGTTTAGTCAGAATATTTATATTTGTATCACACCATTTGATAATCTTTATAACAAAAATAATCATATAAAAAAATTCTATTTTATTATTGATAAAATTGATTTATAATTATAATCTAAAAAAAAAAAAAAAGTATTTCTTGTCCAAACTTTCTTTAGATGCCTAAAAATAAACTTTTAATAATTAATCACGTACGATGTCACGCCATACTTCTTCGTATCTTATTTGTATACCATTTCGTTTAATTTCTTGTGTAAAAAATGATCTTTTGTTTCAGAAGTTATAAATATTTGTGTTATACAAACCTGAAACGGGTTTAATGAAATAACGTTTAACAAACAAAAATTAATTGCAAACTTAATTTTAAGATATTTGTATATCATTTCGTTTAATTTTTTGTGTAAAAAAATGATCTTTTGTTTCAGAAAGTTCTAAATATTTGTGTTATAAAAACCTGAAACAGGTTTAATGAAATAACGTTTAAACAAACAAAAATTAATTGCAACCTAATTTTTGTATAAATCAAGATATTTGTATAACATTTCGTTTAATTTTTTGTGTAAAAAAATGATCTTTTGTTTCAGAAGTTCTAAATATTTGTGTTATAAAAACCTGAAACGGGTTTAATGAAATAACGTTTAAACAAACAAAAATTACTCTATATTGCTTATAATAATATTAATTTCTTATTTTCTATATTAGGTAAAAACGTACGTTACATATATCTGATATTTAGTAAAAAAAGTTATTAAAGCTATTAAATTCTTTTTTTTTTTTTTGTTAGTTAACTTCAAAGAATTTAATATGTCAACTCAAAACAATCCTTTCAAATGCGAAATATGTGGCGAACAATATACAGATACAGAAAAAAAATGGTGTAATCCATGTCAAAAAAATAATTTAAAAAATAATTTTACAAATTGGACCAGTGGAAATGAAGAAATCGATAATTTAATTCAAGAAATGCAATTAAAAATCTATTATTATAGTAATGTAATAATTGAATGGATACCATTTACTCAACTCAATGATATCAAAGAAATTGTTAAAAGTGGATTTGTTACACATTCAGCAATATGGAAGGATGGTCCGTTATACTTTGATGAAACTGAAATTAAATATGTAAGAAAACCGATTGAGAAAGTTTTTTTAAAATATTCACCAAATGTTATAACTACTGAATCTCTAAGAAAGGTATGAAATTTGTATTAATTTAAATGTTTTTAACGTATTAGTAATAAATTTTAATTTTTTAATAGGTTGGACGATATTTAACAGAACTATCTGGCATTGATAGTTGTAACGGTAAATTATTTGGAATATCTCAAAATCCGAGTACTAATGATTATGTTATGGTTTTTTCGGGAGGATATTGTGAAAAATGTGGTGAGGAATATACGGATGTATTTAATAATTGGTGTAAACCATGTCAAATAAATGAAAAGATATTTATCAGTGAAAATGAAAAAATTGATAATTTTATTAAAGAAAAGCAATCAGAAATTAAATCTCGTACTGATATGGTATTTGAATGGATACCTTATTATCAATTTGATAATGTTAAAGAAATGGATAAAGATGAATTTAATCATTTTACAATATATTCAGCAACGTGGAATGGACAATTACATTATGATGATGATAAACATGAATATGTGAGAAAAATGAGTAAAGTTACTTTGAAATTTTCAAATAACTTTAAATTACAAGATTTTGATGATGAATTTTTAAATGAGGTATGAATGAATACTTATAAATTTGACGTCTTTTTTTTTTAATGTTATAATTATAATATATTCTTTTCACGCTTTATTAGATTAAATTATATATAAGTGATACTTCCGATGATTTCCCAATGTATGGAATATCCCAAAAACCAGACACAATGGAATATATTACAGTTTTTCCATATATATATTGTGAAAAGTGTAATAAACAATATGATAATGTTCATGGTTGGTGTAAACTGTGTCAAATAGATGATATTAAAAAGGAATTTAACTGGACTAGTGGAAATGAACAAATTGATAATTTAGTTCGAGAAATGCAATTAAAAATGAAATGGCCACAAAATATAGTATTCGAATGGATACCATACGACCGATTTAACGATTTTAAAGAAATAAGAAATGGAGATATTAAATTATATTCAGCAATATGGAGGGATGGTCCATTGAGTTATGTGAATGACGAAAGGAGATATAAAAGAAATCAGAATAAAGATGTTACTTTAAAATGGTTTCATGGCTCTCAAGATGTCACTAATGAATTTCTAAATGAGGTATGTACCGTAATTTCTTATAAATTCAATTTAAATATTTTTTAATAATGATGAATTTTAATAGGTTAGGGAACATTCGATCTTAGCTCATAAAGATAAAGTAATATATGGGTTATCTCAAAATCCAGATACAAAAGATTATATTATGGTTCTTCCAGACGAACTTTGCGTAAAATGTGGTGAAAAATATACAGATAAGTACTATAAATGGTGTAAACTCTGTCAAATAAATAATTTAAAAAATAATTTTACAAACTGGACCAGCGGGAATGAAGAGATTGACGAATTAATTCAGGAAATACAATTAAGAATTGATTCTCCTACCCATACAATATTTGAATGGATACCATACAATCAATTAGATGATATTTTCGAAAAAAAAAGCAAAGAGAGTACGCATTCAGCAATATGGAAGAATGGTTCATTATATTACAATAAAGGTGAATACATCAGAAGACAGAATGAAGGAGTTAATTTAAAATATTTGTATAATTCTCACTTACAAAATATTGATGACTTTTTAAATGAGGTAAGACTTTTTATTATATTTAGATTTTTTTTTTTTTTTTTAACATTATAATAATATGTTTTTATAAATTTTAATAGGTCAAAGCATATTTAACAAAGTGTTATGGAATATCTCAAGATCCGGACACAAAAGATTTTATTCTAGTTGTATCGGGATACTCGAATACGTATTGTCAAAAATGTGGTGAAAAATCCGAGAATGTTTTTTGGTGCAAATCTTGTCATAAAAATGATTTAAAAAATAATTTTACAAAATGGACTAGCGGAAATGATAAAATTGATAAATTAATTCGAGAAATGCAATTAAGAATTGAGCATCAATTTGAAAGATTATTTAAATGGATACCATACGATCAATTTGATGAAATTAAAGAAATAGGTAGAGGTGGTTTTGCTATGGTATATTCAGCAAAGTGGAAAAATGAAAACAATAAACAAGTTGCGTTAAAATGTTTATTTAACTCGCAAAATATTAGTGAAGAATTTTTAAATGAGGTAACAGGATAGATATAAAGTTTAATTATAATTCTTTTTTATTATAATAGTAACGTTTATTATTTGATTTAGGTTAAAGCATATGCAATTAATAAATCTCCTAATACTTTGGGTATATATGGAATTTCTCAAGAACCAGATACAAAAAATTATGTTATGGTTCTTGATTATGCAAAAGGAGGAGATTTTCATTGTTGGATAAAAAATAATTTTAATTCCATTAATTGGTTATATAGTTTAGGAACCTTATTAAATATTATTAGTGGACTTAAAGAAATTCATCAAAAGAATCTGGTTCATCGTGATTTTCACACAGGAAATATATTATTACATTTTGCTTCTTTAGAAGTAGCATATGGTAATATGTATTGTATTTCAGATATGGGATTGTGTAAAGAACCTGATAATACTGATTCAACAAAAATTTATGGAGTTCTGCCTTTTGTAGCTCCTGAAGTATTAAAGGGAAATCCTTATACTAAAGCAGCAGATATATATAGCTTTGGTATGATTATGTATTTTGTAGCAACCGGTAAACAACCCTTCGGTAATTGCGCACATGATCAATATTTAACAATACGTATATGTAGTGGGGACAGACCTAAAATAAACGTACCGGAAGCACCAAAATGCTATATTGATTTAATGGAACGATGTTGGAATTCAAATCCAGATAAAAGACCACATGTTGATGAACTAGAAAATGAAATTTTTAAACTCCGTAACTCATATAATAAATCAATATTTAGAAGTCTTCAAAAGGAACAAGAAGAATATGAAATTAAAAAACAATTCAAAGAAGCACAAGAATACAAAAAATCACGTCCCATGTCTTTCGAAGATCATCCACAAGCTATTTATACATCTCGATTGCTTAATAATTATACACAAGATCTTTTAAAATATGAAAATGATTACAATAATTCAGTGGATATTACTGATTTTACAGTTTAATAAGAAAAATTATTTATATATTTATGTTTTTTTTTTAATTTTAATTTTTAAATTTTTAAATTATTATATTTATTGTTCATTTCTTATAACTAGTTAAAAAATTTATGTAAACTTTATCTGTGATATAAATAAATTATTTATTATTAGTATTTATATATATTACAAAATTATTAAAATTATTTGCAATTAATTGGTTTAACCTAATAATCGCAGAAATAATTTCGTTCAGCCGACTGCCCCGTCATATTAATATCAAAAATCAACGACAAAATTAATGTGAATATAAAGTTTTTTTTAGAGATAAAATTATTTTTTAACATGCGGGTTCAGAATCGCAATTCACGGCACTTCCATATTGCGATTAATACCTTGTCCAGAACTTTTGTCTCCAATATTTTTTACCAGTACTTCTGAATATGTATAGGTTCGGGTGAGCATTTCATTAATCTGTTATAGATTTTACTTCGTACAAATGATCATAGTACTGCACATTTACGTTTAACAATATTTATCACTTGCAGTTAAAAAAAAAAAAAGAGAAACGATAAGATGATTTTTCAACCACTTGAAAGCTCTGAAATTAATGATTTATTGTCAGTTTTATTGTTAAGTATGTGGCATATTTAATAATATGTGACTTATATGAGTGTATGTTAGAATTACCAAATAAAAAATAATCTTGGCGAATTCTGAAGATTTTATCGAGGTCGACCCTCGATATAATGAAACTCGCTAACAATTCTTCGCTAATAAATTGCTATACGAATTTGAAGGGTTCGTTATATCGAGGACCAACTGTACACAACGAAACAAGTATAAAAACCGCATGAATTGGACAAACTGGATATAATAGTTAGAATCTGTTAAATTTAAACGTAATAATATCAATCGCGTCGTATGAATTTGAGCACATCTACAGTACATTCCTGTACTAATGGTATTGTTACGATCGAACAGTCACGTGATCGCTGATCGTGTTGCGAATGTTGCGAATGTCACGAATGTTGCGAATGTCACAAATGTTATAAATGTTACGAATATTGCAAATGTTTGATATGTTAAACATATGCAATATAACAAATATGTGAAATATATGAAATAAGTAGCATTTATGTGATATGTTAGATATGTCAAGTAAATTTAGTGTAGTTGTTTTTTGTATAAATATAGGCGTTTTTAATCAATGTAAAAACAGATAATTTCGTTTTAAATAAAATAAAGCATTTATTTAATAAGTTATCTCGTTGTTAAAGTGTTAGTTTATTTGTAAATTAATGCTTGCGTCTTAGTGTAATTGCTAGTGTGTGCATTACCTATTCGCAACCGATTAATTTACGTCTTTTTTGTTTAAGTTGATCGTGTAACCTTCGCAAATTGATCAACGGTGAAACGTTTATTAGTAATTTATTATATTTTATTTCACTTTCGCATTTACATTTAATTAATAAAAACCTTCTGCTACATATATACAACGCTTATTTTCATAAGCATAAAAGAACTGGCATTTACAGTATTAACAAGGATCAACATCACGTTACGTTGAGATGAACCATCGATGACAGTATTATGATTTTTTTACGATCATTTAATTGTCAAGTATCTTGAAATTAATACATATTATGATATTATATAAATACAGAATTATAAATAATACATCCTACAATGTATTAATTTTAATGATGATTGATGATTTCTTTGTTCTCAGATCTTTTTAATACATAGCTACATTGGTATTTTCTGGGAGAGCCTCTGGATTTATTAATATTTTCAAACGAATCAGAGCAATTAATTTTGATTGCTGTAACTCTTGGCTCATATTTGATATCATGTTTGTCGAAAGGTCCTTCGATCTGTTGCTGGTGAATTATTATATACCAAATTCGATTTTTTATAAAATCATATAAATGAGGGTATTTACAAATTTTTAATAATCAATAATAGGAATTATATATTGAAAAGTATTAGTTTAGTTATATTTTAATAAGATCTATTTGGAGAGTTTGTCAGTAACTTTGAGAAGATCAAGCAACAAGGAATAGAAGACAAATTCCATGAAGCCAATATCACATTTAAACTGATTTCAATAATACTATCTTGGTCAAGACTTGGTTCTTTCTATAGATATACTTAATGTTAAGTAAATCTTCAGAACGAATCCAACATATTATCAGTTATTATTATTATTACATAGTAGTTTACTAACACTGACAAAACTTTGTTAGAATACCTTTGTTTTATTTTTAAAAAACTATTTTCATGAGCTCTTTAAAATTAATTTGGACGAATACAATTAATCTCTCCCTTTGGTTAAACTATATACATGTATAACAGGCTCAGCCTTCTAGATTTTCATGGCCGTGATCCTTAATTTGAATTTATATTTTTATTTTTATTTTTATTGAACAGATATTAGAAGCGAACACATAGATTATAAACACATCAAAATTGATACATGAAAATAAAAAATGAAACTAACTAATAGAAGTGAACTAAATCTACTTTGACGGTGGAGTAATTATATAACGAACTATCTAAAAATAACTAACTACTTTTAGAAACATTCAATAATTAACCCACTACTTCTTTTACAGCCAGTTAAAAACCAGGTAAACCGAAGCCCACTCTGCAGAAAAGAAAGTAATAAAAACCATATATAAAAATCTATATAAAGTATACTAACTAACTACTAGCGCTATGAAGTAAGATTACTATAAAATTCAATAATATTTTTACCAAAATATATATTATTACGAATACTATCTAGAGCATCAAATTTATATTCTAATTCTCTATTACTAGTCAAATTATTATTAAATGGTCAAAAATTTTTTAAAGATAATTTTTTCTTTTTTGTAATACCCAGCGAACGTTCAAAGTCTTTATAAAAGAACAACGACAAATCCAAATTTCTTTAAATATTTGTTCATAAATGTACTGCCTGATTTCAATAATGACTAATATTAGTTGTTTACAAGTTAAGTTAACTCCAATGGTATAAAACCTTTGATGAGATCCACAAAAGTAAAATTGTTAGGATCTGTATTGACTGTCCATATATTAAGCATCAATAAGGCAGAATAATCTGTAATGTTTGAATTATATTCAAATAATAATGATAGTAAAAAATCAATTGTATTATTTCTAATCTTTAAAAGAAGAGGTCGATGTTCATTACATGTCCACACGTGATCAAATGTTTCATCTTCTAATCCACAACTAGGACATTTCCATCCATCATATAATTCTAGGAATGATTTCTTCATTTGTTTAATTGTAGGAATCTCTTCTATAAGAAGATGAACTTTATGAGCTTTGACTTTAGAAGAAGATATCAAAGTTTCATTATTAGCAATATCGCAATTGAAACATTTAAAGGTAGAAGTCCAATCAACTTCTAATTTTCGATATTTAGTATTCCTATGTAAGTTAATAAATTTTTCCAGGCCTTTGATATGACTAACCATCTTGATAAATTTTCGTAAGTGAGTTTCAATGATGATATTATTCCATAATGGAAGTACTTTAATGTCTGGAGCAATGTCTATAAAATTGATAAATCTATCTTGGTCAATGTGGGCATAATTCGAATTTATATGATATGTTGGTAATACATTTTTTTTAAAATAGATAAAACGGGATATTTTTTGAAAACAATCTATTCCCAATAAAAGGATCAATCAATGATTGTAATTATTTAAAATTGTTCATAATTTGTTAATTATTTTTAGAGCTATAAATTACCACCATAAATTTCTGTTCACCAGTAAATTTTTTCAATCTATTAACAATTAAAAGAATTATAATTTGCATAAATGACTATTAATTTTGTATAATAATGAATAGTTATTTCACGAGGAACTGGGGATATCAATGATTTTCACGTCGCAATCACGGTTCTGTACCAAGTATACTATTTTGGTTAATAATGATAGACGATATAGATAGACTTTTTATCCATCTTTTTAAACAAACACCATCCGTGGGAATATCGAGAATAAACATCATGGAGCCGTGGGGTAAACAATATCCTTCAGAAATTGAAGAGCATCTCTCTTAATTCATTCTAAAACATATGAATATGATAAAAAATAATTCATTCGTACATTAAATTTGTATGTTAACCGCGAATTGGTTTTACGGTAAGTATGTATTTTAAATATTTGAAAAATTTATTTGGAATAAAATTAATTAGATATTAAATACTAAGTAAATTACATACACAACCTAAATAATAATAAAAAATATAATTTAAAAGATTCTTTATATCTCCTGAAATGTTGCTGTATCTAACTGTTTAAGATTTATCTTTTTGTGTACATTTTTTTGATGGTTCCCGACTTTAACAAAAAAAATTTTTTTACCAAATTAATTACGCGTCATTCATATGTAATCAGAGATATTCTTCTTTTTATGGTCGATTTCTTCATCGTTTTCGCTAGCGCTTCCAGTTTTAACAATACTTGTATGTAGAATAGCGCAACGAAAGTGTGCATCTGGCTTTTCCAATATAGGTTGAAGCATAATACCAAAGCATTTGTGATATACTTCGCGTTGCAAGTCTCAAAACACCTCAGTTGTTTTAATACCTGTGAAAACTTGTTGACTGAATAATAATTATTAAATTTTTAATTATGAATTCTTTATACTTACAGCTTCTTCTCAAAATCTTGTCTGAATTATAGAGCATCCCTACTTCTGTTCATTTGCGAAATGAACTGTTAGAATTAGAAATATTTTTAATATATTTAAATTTTCGCTGGCACTGTCATCCTTTATATTCGAAATACATATGACATATCGTCCTATCATAGTTCCATTTATATCTGTAATGTTGATTCTTCATCTACTATCCACAGACTTATCGGTTCTGACTTCTGACATCCAATTTACATAAGGATTACATATTTTTCTCTTATATAATGCGGAATCGTTGCAAATCGATTAACATACGAAATCCATCATAAATAGTCGCCTTCATTTGAAGCAATTCTCAGGGATATATTATCATAGACCATTAATGACTTGATTGTATACAAATTATAAATGAAAACCCGGAAGTGAATCCACCTATACTCTCAGCAATTCTTACTATAATTTTCAAACTTTTTATCTTGGAATAATATTCATATACCAAAGATATGACACATATTGTCAGTTGCGTCTTTGATGTTCTCATTATTACATAATAGTTTACCTTCTTTTAACAAAAATTTGTTATTATCAAGAGTATCTCATAATGGATAAAAATATTTCTTTGATGATTGATTCTAGTGTTTGATTGGAACTACTACCATCTTTAAATCAGAGTGTCAATTCATACTTGAACTTTTTTTGGATCCATTTAATAAAACATCTTTCCACCTTTAAATACATGAAAACAGCGAAAGTTGAACAAAAATTTTCATTGATATTTCGATTTGTTAAATAAATAAGTATGTCAACTGATAAGTATATATAGTTAAGAATAATTATTAAAAATTATTATTGTTTTCTTTGTTCAAATTAATCGTTTCTCATGGATCACATCCCATTTGATTCTAACAATAGAAATTATTATTAAAATATTTAAACGATATATTTATTTTCAATGAATCAGGATTTCAATATAGGAGTAATAAAAATTATAAAAAGTTTTAAATTACCTTTTTTCCCTGAAATCTAAAGTACTACTACTTTTATGAATAATTAGCTATATAATAAAAGATTAATTCGGACGAATACAATAACTTTTAGATTAAAATTGTAAGCTCAATTGTTTAACATTTTGAGAATACAGTACTAATTATTTCAAGCACGCCAAGATTTTTAACCATATCTAGACTCATTGGACATATATATACACATAATTGTTTCATGTCTTCCAAAAGAATTCACGATTTTGGTTCATAAGCCAAAGAAAGAGAAAATTGATTATAATAAGCGGTTTACTTGTATGAATCCTATTTTAATGTTGAAATTGCAATATAAACAAGCAAAACTTCATTAGAAAAGGGAAGGAAATAAATTGCTATCGCGGAAAATTAAATGGAGTTGGAAGAAAAAAAAAATCATAAAAAAGAAAAGGGATATCTATTGCAGGATTTAATTGAACGGGAAGTTTGAATTTAGTTTAATTTAGAGTAACATACTCATAAGAAAAAGACTAGTTAGAATGCGAGGAAATGGATTTCCAATGCCATTTGCTCAGGAAGAACTTACTAATAACTCGACTAAAAGGTTTGTCATATACACGAATTTTCACCTAGATCTTTATTATTCCTAGAATATATATTTAACGTTAAATATTTTGTGAAATTCATTCTATTAAATATAACGAGATCAGCTGATTAAAAATTTTGAAATGGATCCATTCAGTATCCATTCCATTTCTTTCCATTTCTTATTACGTCACGTAACGCTTACCTTGTAATTCTGTAAATAAGAAAAATCATCAGTCATGTGAAAATAGAATTCAAATTTAACCTTTTTGATAAAATTAATTTTTTTTTTTATT
Source organism: Rhizophagus clarus (assembly GCA_015698045.1). Taxonomy (NCBI): domain Eukaryota; kingdom Fungi; phylum Glomeromycota; class Glomeromycetes; order Glomerales; family Glomeraceae; genus Rhizophagus; species Rhizophagus clarus. The sequence goes on along the minus strand of BLAL01000357.1, from coordinate 202,238 downwards.
TACTGCACATAAGTAGGATATATTAATACAAGATAAAAATAAATCAACAAATAAACGCAGTGTCCTATTTAAATTAATATTAATATAATATATATATACTGTATATTTTTTTTTTAATATCTTCTCTTCAATTCTCGATTTTCTTCTTTTAATTCATTATTTTCATGCTCCAATAATCTCTTTTCGCCTTTTAATAATTCATTTTCACGTTTATATAATACGTTTTCTCTATTAATAATCTCAAGTTCTCTCATTAATTTCTCAACTTCCTTCTTCGCATCTTCCAAATCTTTTTTGGATAATTGAGTTTCGGTATGCCATCTTTGATAATTCTTATCTTTGAAATATTGAAGAAAAAAGGAGAGAGGTTAAAAAGATTTATAATTAATTTATTCAATTTTTAATAATTTTATTTTTTTACCTTGTTGTACAAGATGATTTTGCATTATATCCAATAATTGTGGAGTAGAATATTTGGGCACACTTTCCCAATTACCAAATATAGCTGGTTTACGAGTGTATATATCACCGGTTAAAGAAATGGCTGTATGTGTTTCATTAGAATCAGGAACGGGGTTTGTTGTTCTATTTGTTGTTGTTCTAATACTTGCGTTTGAAAGGGAAGTTCTACTGTGACTCCTGCGCGGATTTGCTATAATCCGAGTGACCATATCATTATCATCAAGTGGGGAAGTATTAACTTCATCACCAACATTAACAATATTAACATCTTTAACATCATCATCATCATCATTGTTGTCAGGCGTATCGTATGTATTTTGTACAAGAGATGATGATTCACCAGCCACATCCGTATTTTGAGTTGTTTGAGTTTCCCACTTAAAGAAATTACATTTTTCTGAATGATTAGGACCACCAAATTTTCTACATGACCAAAAAAATCTTCCTTTATTTGGCGTATTTATTTTAACCTCTCGAAGTACAGGTTCAAGACCACAAAAACAAATTTTCTCATTTCTTCTTTGTTGTGATTGTCGTATCACCGCTGTATTACTTATTGTTGAAAATGAAGTAGAATTTGGTATACTTGCCCGAGGAGCTGAATTACTCCTTGGTCTTATATGATTAGGTGTAGAAAATTCAGGTGAAAAATTTGAAAAATTTTGTGAATGAGAATTTTCGTTCAAATTATGAAAATCTGATGGTACGGTTCCCGTAACAAATGAGTTCTCATTAAAATTATGAAATCCTGATGATATGGTTCCCATAATGATTTTATTTATTTTTTTTCCTTTTGATAGAAAAATAAAAATTTTTTTATTATTTTTACGAAAAAAAAAAATTTGTCAAAGAGAAAGACGGTCAAGGGATGAACATGAAATGTAACAGTTTTATAGTAGTCATAATGCGGTAAATGTGCGGCAGATGTCAATCAATGCTATATTTCGTAAACAAAGATGTTTGACAAACCAAGACTAAACTGAAATAGGAAAATTAATTTTAGAAATAATCATTTTAGAAAACTACTTCTTGATTACGTACATTTTACACACATAAAAACAATGATTAAATACAATCGATTATCGATCTCAAATTAGTTAATTAGTTAAACCAAATTTTTTTTGTGATTACTATTTTTTTTTTTTTTAAATAATTAAGTATTGTTTTGTTGTACAAATCAAAATGCTTTGTTCTATACGTGCTAACCGTTGAACAGCAGTTGAACCAATAAATATTTGTCTGACTGCGTATCTCGTCCTTCGTCACAGGTTGGACCGTCAGACCAAAAATATTATAGTTTATATTAATAATCATTTATTCTTTTACGCCAAATGAATCATCCTCACATGAAGGTAAGGGGAAAAACGTCCATTGTGAGTCAGGTTTCGGAGTTTGGCGGTTTTTAGAAGGATTTTGATTTGAGAATATTCTTGGAACGATTCCGTTGTGGTTCAATCAAACTCAAATCTTGGGGCAGAAAAAAAAAAAAAGAGAAAAATATTTATTGTATGCAATGTATGAAAAAAGAAATTGATTTTTTTTTTCAGTTACGGTAATGCAAAAAGGAGAAATAATGATAAATTGTAAAAAAACTTTTTTTTTTTTTTTTTTTTTTTTTTTTTTTTTATGAAATAAAGTTGATCAATTTAATAAGACCAAATTGAGTTTTTTATGATCAAGATTACTGCGTACTTGATAACCTCACTCGGTATGGTGTTTCCTTTTTTTTTTTTTTTTTTTGAGTCATAATGTTTCACTAATGTTTTAAAAGATTCTTTTTTATAAAATGATTCCAGACTCATGAAATTTTTTGAAAGTGAATATGATTAACTACTTTCAATTCAATTATTATATTTTATAATTTAAAAAAAATTTTAATTTTGATATATTAAGCAAAATTTGATATATATTAGACGAAGATCTACACAATTATATATATTCCAAAACTATTTGTTTTTTTTTTTTTTTTTTACGAGCGATCATGGGCTTTCAAATTTTTGTGTGTGGGAAATCCTTATTTGTTCCAACATCTTTTTAGTTTACCTCAGATGACGCTTTGAAAGAAAACAAACCTAAAAAGATGTAGGAAAAACTGAAAAAGAATTAGTCAAAGGCTCAAATGTCACCTTACATCATTTTTTGCGGTAACTGCGCCTATTGCGTTTGTTATTATACTTTATATAATTGTATATATTAATTTTTATTTATGTTTTTTTTTAGTGGGATGAGCAATTAAGTAAATATTTCGAGTCATAATAATGAGTAAAAGCATACATTAAGGGTTGTGAGACATCAAAAGATAAAAGTATGGAGTAAAAAAATCTCGCGTTCCGATAATGCGTTTAACACAAAGAAAAGTGTAATATTTGCTGATAAACCCTTATCTAAATCATTCTTCTACTTTTAATCTTTTAAATCATGATGAATGGTTTCACGAGTGCTTATTTTAGTTTTATACTGTACAACCTCTCAAAATTTCTCAATGATTGAACACCCATGAACTGTATAATAATATAATATGGAAAACATTCAGAGTCATTCATGTAAGACAAGCATTTGACGGTCAGGCAACACAATCAAGTGAAGCTCTTTATTCTCGGTGATACAAATAAAAGGTCCTCCTTATGAAAATTATTTACGTAAGTTTTAGACTTTGTTAATAATTCTATACATATTTCATTCTCATTCTTTTATCATTTTACTAATTTTTCTTTATTTTCTCTTAAAATTCAAAGTGACTCAAAATGTGTTACGTTTTGATTTACTTATTATAAAAAAAAAAAGATCACGTCTTCATATCACGTGTATAAGTTCGTTCAAACATACGCTGACCGCCAACGAGAAGTGGAGACAATTCAAGGATGAAAATATAATTATAAACTAAAGAAAAGAAAAGTTGCTTTAAAGATTTCTATAAAAAAAAGCATTTAAGGATATAATTATAATTTATTTACATCATAAAACAAATAATTTTCGACCAAGTGGTAATAACTATAGTATATAGATTTATTCCTCAAATACAAAATAAATAATTTTGAAAACTATAGCGGTTCTTTAGAACATGGGAATTCCTTCAAATCCATACCCAGCAAAAATAACTATAGTAGTTATCCTCAAATTCCAGTATAAATAAGAAGCGGGAAAACTTCATAATTATCTCGGAATTTATAGTTTATAACTATAGTAACTATACGAATTCCTTACTTGAAAAATTTTTTTTCTTTATAAAAAGAATAAGTCACTTAGATGCACTTTTATATACAAATTACTCCATCTTTGAATTCCCCCCCTCCTCTAATGACCACACATTTACTCCCAACTTATCTAATTGAGCCTCTGAATCGCAACTCCAGCTCGTCCACTTTACCCTTTCCTTCTCCAACCGAGCCTTTTCGTAATAACAATAATAATATACAGAAACAGAAAGTAACTTCAATTGATTAAGTAAAATCGCGGGCAAATTTGGCCGCAAAATAAATCGACGATATGACATTAGTTCTTCGACAAATCTAAAGAAGAAAATATATTGATTCTCAAGATTCCCAATCGAATAGTACCACAACAAAAGATTCAGTAATCTAATGAAAGAAAACAGCGATCTAACCCCACCTACGACCCTTTTATTCTAATTGATCCCTTACTGACACCGACTCCTTGAACTGTTCATTATCAAACTCTCGCACAAACTCCATTACTTCCACCTCCTTTTTAGTCGTAGTTACTTCAGATGTCAGTTCTAGATTTGGCACGTGTTGGAGTTGCTGGATCTGTTCCTCCAACTCTGATTCGTTGTTGTTGTTTTCTTCATTTATTAGAAAACCATATTGAGGAGCATGCTAAATTCTCTTGAAAAGTAAGCCCATATTAATAAAATAATATTAGATACTTCCCTTTTCTCTATTTGCAAAAGGTGTATAGATTCTAACCAAGTAAACCAAATAAAAGAAAAGTCATTAAATTTTTTTTTTTTTTTTAAAAAAATGAATTTAAGGATATAATTATAATTTATTTACATTATAAATCCAGTTTGTTCCATTAATTATATTTTTATTAAAAAATTTCATTTATAAATCTGTCAATCAATCCATTCTTCGAGAAATTTCATTGCATTCTGCCTTTTTAAAAAAGAAAATGAATAATAAATAAATTAATAAATATAAAATCATTAACAATTGAATAGATTCTTACATATACTTCATTATATCAGGAAAACATAAAATAATTTAAACAGAGTTATATGCACATTAACAATTTAGCTAATTGCATTTAGGAGATGGTGATTCCATTTTTTTTTTGCTGATTCATTAAGAGACTGATATTAGGAGACTAATAAGGGTAATCAAGTAATAACTGGACGTGAATCTTTGGCTTTGTAACATCTGAAGAGGAATAGGACCAATTCTTTTAGTCTTCGTCGTTACGCCGAACATGCTTCAAATAAAGTGTGTGAAGATGCATATCTGGTTGCGATGCGTGTATCGTGAAACTTATTATTTGTGTTGTTACCCGTATTTCTTCTATTCTTTCTATTTTAATTTAATTATTTTTCCTAATGTTGAACTTATTTTCGATTTGCCTAATGTATCGCATTTCACGTGTTTTAACAGCTTCTACCATTTCAAGTAATTCTCAAAGTCCATTTTCGCTCGGGAAATTAGGGATTCTTGTAAATTATCAAATTCTTATTACTAGTTTTGAAATCGGACGCATAGAGAAAATCACATTTGAAATTATCTTACCATAAATCAGCTATTTCGAAATATTTTTTTTGTTAATCAAAAAGGCTTAATCCCGGATTGTATGTTATAAATTCAGCACGAATCTGGAATGAATTTATTCAAATAAAAAAAAAGCTAAATAATAATTAAATAAATCATTAAGCGAATGACTAAATAGAATTGTAAATACAAATATAAATACTTAGGCCTGGAATCAAGCCCACCTGTGGTGAGACACTGGAAAGGAATGTCTTGTGTTCATTTCAAGCCTAGTTCTGTTTTAATTGGTGTGAGAGTGCGCTTGATTGCAATTGATTAATAATCCAAAATAACTTACTTCGTAAATTATTAATATTTAAAACGGTTTCTTCAATGAAGAGAGTTCCAAGGTTCTCTATTCTTGAAAAACTGTTTAAGAGGAATATGGTTAGAAAAATTCAAAAAATAATAAATCTGCTATATTACCAACCTTATATTAATTTATGCCGTATCAAAAGTTAATATTTATTTTAATTCAATTGGATTTAGAGTTTACAAACACGGTATCAAGTTTCCCAAGAGCATGATTGCCTTTCTCGATTGTTTCCGGATTTGTTAAACGCCAAGGAGATACGAATACCTTGTTTATCAGCAGGTGTTATGATAGCTTGATTTTTCTAATTCATCCTTGGCTCTTTGCAGGTGGAACTTGACAGAATTAAAATTTGAGTTTGTCCCTCTTCACTCGCATTACTAGGGAAGTCATAGTTATTTTCTTTTCCTCTGCTTATTGATATGCTTAGGTTAATCGGTTATTCCTACCCGAGTTGAGATCACATTATGAAAACTTATAAAATGAAGCATAACTTCAACTAATTCTTCGGAACCTTAGATCCTCACTTTTTCAGTATGTCCATTGTACTCAAGATTCATATTCATAATTTTTATCCGAATTCCATGAGTGCCTTCCTCGATTGTGTTGTGTCCAGATTTGTTAAATGCTAAGGAGATACGAATACCTTGTTATCAGCAAGTGTTATGATAGCTTGATTTTCTAATTCATCCTTGGCTCTTTGCAGGTGGAACCTGAAAGAATTAAATTATGAGCTTGTCCCTCTTCACTCGCATTACTAGGGAAATCATTGTTATTTTCTTTTCCTCTGCTTAATGATATGCTTAGGTTAATCGGTTATTCCTACCCGAGTTGAGATCAAATTATGAAAACTTATAAAATGAAGCATAACTTCAACTAATTCTTTGGAACCTTTGATCCTCACTTTTTCAGTATGTCCATTGTACTCAAGATTCATATTCATAATTTTTATCCGAATTCCATGAGTGCCTTCCTCGATTGTGTTGTGTCCGGATTTGTTAAATGCTAAGGAGATACGAATACCTTGTTTATCAGCAAGTATTATGATAGCTTGATTTTCTAATTCATCCTTGGCTCTTTGCAGGTGGAACCTGAAAGAATTAAATTATGAGCTTGTCCCTCTTCACTCGCAGTTATTAGGGAAATCATTGTTATTTTCTTTTTCTCCGCTTATTGATATGCTTGGGTTAATCGGTTATTCCTACTCGATTTAAGATCACATTATGAAAACTTATAAAGTGAAGCATAACTTCAACTAATTCTTCGGAACCTTTGATTCTTGCCTTTTCAGTATGTCCATTGTACTCAAGTTTCCTAATAACAAATTTATAATTTTATCCGAATTCCATGAGTAACTTCCTCGACTGTATCCGGATTTGTCAAACGCCAAGGAGTACGAATATCTTGTTTATCAGCAAGTGTTATGATAGCTTGATTTTTCTAATTCATCCTTGGCTCTTTACAGATGGAACCTGACAGAATTAAAATTTAAGCTTGCCCCTCTTCACTCGCAGTTATTAGGGAAATCATTGTTATTTTCTTTTCCTCCGCTTATCGATATGCTTAATTCATCGGGTATTGCTACCCGATTTGAGATCATATTATGTAAAACTTATAGAGTGAAGCATAACTTCAACTAATTCTTTGGAACCTTTGATCCCCGCCTTTCAACATGATCTTCAAGAAATAACAATGATTATTACAAAAAAAAGGAACTTTTACAATTGTTTACGTAGTATAGATATAAATAAGATAAAAACCTGTGAATAATTTCAGGGCAAATCTATTAAGCTAAGAGCTTGTGACTTCTGATCCTTTTATTTCCACGTTTTCCGTAAACTTTAAAGCATTATCTACATAATTCTTTCAGAATTACTATTTGGATTTAAGAGTTACAAAAAATTATTTTTTTATATTGGAATCTATTTACATACATAAAGACGCCTGACATGGCCGATAGTCTTAAGATTGAATCAATGTCACATTTTGTACATATACCATCGCAGCAATTACGAAATCAAGAAACAAAAAAATAAAAATGGAACACAACACAGGAAACTTTAAAAGACTTTACCTAAATTCTTGAAATTGCCATCATTAAACTACTTTTTTACCAACTAAACTACTGTTGGTAAGTCAACCTTGGATTTGTGTTTCCATAAGATAAAATTTTACTAGTTTTACTGCACTTTTAGCATAAGAGCTTCCTCATAAAAGATGCGTTACTTTTAAGGAAAGACATTAGAAAGAAGTTATAAAATCCATATCTATTTAAAATATTAATGGTTCGGCACATTATATAATTCTGATTAATCCCAAAGCATATTTTGTTTTGATGGTTTAAGGGTAATGTAATGGAAAAAACAAGGCTCGATATTTATAATAATAAAAATATTCCCACACTAAACCTTTTCGGATTGCAATGACGTCATATGTATATGCAGATCTAAAAAAAACGTTCAGTTTAACGTAAAAGAGCACAGTAAAAAAAACAAAATAAATCTACTTATGTTATACGATCAATTGTGTGTGGCTGAACTGCAGAATCTAGAATATCGAAAATAATAGAGATCGTTCCTGAAAAAAATCAGAAATCGTATCATAAATCTGACAAAAGAAGATTTGAATAATTAATTAACTAAATAACCTGAAACAATATCATCATAGGTAACAATTGCAGGCTTGCAGCAAATATACATAGATCGGTTCTGTACTTCTAAGTGTCGTTTATCCTGCGACAATTAATTCATTATGTTCTTCATTTACCATTATCCCGGCCTCTTGTCTAGAACAAGAATTGTTATTATATTATTAATACCTGAAGAAGTGTTCGGTCTTTTTTTTTTTATCAACTCGTTTATTAGATAAGATCTAATGCATAAGATATTAACGGAATGAGCTACATGAAGTTTTCAATATAAATTCGCCGGCATATATTTTATCATAATCCTACTTTTAGTATAACGCAAGCCACAGTACTTGCAAATTTAAGAGGTCATGTTTCCATAATCATTAGATGATTCCGCCAGGAATTTGAAGGTTTAAAAAGTTTAAGAGAAATGATTTTTAGCAAAACATCATCAGCACTTCAGCGTGATTTTTTTCGTGTTTGAATTGTGACGGTGTAAAGGCATATTGTGATGATTGGTATAACCTAAGAAAGTACGTTTTTCGTAGGGGATCAAATATATATACTCAATTCTGTATTTTATTTACATATAATAATGACAATATAAATATTTAATTCTTTAAATACCACAGCGAGATTCAAGAAAGAAATCGTCTGGTGCATATTTAGGCTTTTTACCGATAAAATAAGGTTTTTCGCTTATAATTATTTGTTCTTTTACAATCTATCAAAAAAAAAAAATAAAATAAAATAAAATAAAATAAATAAAATAAATAAATAAACTAGCAGATAATATTTTTCATACGGTGTAGGATAGTATTGATATAGTAGGTGTTACACGATTGAATATAAACGATTTTAATTAAAAGACTCTATTATATTGGCATATATTGATACAGTCAATAAATATCTTTTTACTTGATACTTGATTAGATAATTTGTTCATCGCCTTTGGATTTTAATGAAAAGCATGATTTCGAATATTTTCTAAAATTTTATTTATTTTATTTTATTTTATTTTTTATGAAAAAGTAATCATTTGTAAGATTCAATCAATGTCACAAAGCTCAATAATTTATAGTATCAAAAGAGATTAAATCATGGACTGAGAACGGACCGATTCAACTTTATATTAGTCATGACTTCAACTATAAGAGACCCCTGAAATACATAAAACAATTTCTTCATCGACCGTCTGTTTAATAAATATCTTATTAAATAATGCAGGAAATTCCTGAACTCGTCTTCATTGTAATGAGTGGAAATATCGAAGCAATCTGTATCAAATAAAACGAATTTTTGCCAATCCCTACGAATCCTTATCTCTGGAACTAGAAGCGGTTTCACGTATACTTTTTCATAGTTACAAAATGTTAGTTTACGACATGAATTTCTTGATAACATGTCGACAATTGAACATGATTCGTCAAGGTTTATTTACATTTATTAATGTAACCTTACCATTATAATAAGCGGGAATGAATGATTTATTATTAATAAGTGGAAGATACTGCGCCCGTTCCTATGTTCATTAATGGCCCAAAACAGAAAATGGGTTACGTCGATCAATTGTTTTCATCTATTTATTTAGTTGTTTGAATAAACTCTTTCGTTATTCGACGACTTTAACTTAGGTGAGACATTATTTAAACTACTTTAACGTAGTTCTTGCTAAAGCAACCGAAAAGAGGTATCGGTATTTTAAACTCTTTTTCAAGTATTCCTTGAAATGTTAAATATCTTCATAAAATTGTTACGAGGTATACAAAGTAACTATTCTTAATTCACGTTTCAAAATTTAATTATATCAAAATATTTGTATTAAGCCAGAATGTTCTATTTCCAATTTCCAAAGAAATGTTGAAAATTATAAATAAATAATTTAATTTAATTTCCAAATAATTTTTCGAATACATACATACTTTTTTAATACATTAATAATTATAAGTTGGTTGCGACTTTGGTTCACGAACTAGTCTTTAAAAACCTTTGAAAATTTGGTTAATCTTGGTAAGCATTATTTGAATTAATTTATTTAGACGTGATTTTTTTTCTTTATACAGTATACGTAATTTCATAATTCAATGTTTACGTTCTATTTGAATATTTTTATAGATGATGTTGGTTCATATTGTTCTAACTTCTATTTAAAGTCGAATAATCTGCAAGGAGAATCAGATGATTTTTCGAGATTTGATTAAATCTATGCACGATATTATAATTGTAATTAAAGAAAAAAAATATATTTTTTTTTTTTATTTTCTTTTTTTTTTTTTTTGAGTATTTCAAACTTGCAACATATTAATTCAATGATTGTTTGAATTATAGTTCATCAAATATAGGAGATAAAATACTCGCAAGATTGCAAAAAAAAAAAACCATTGAAATTGAATCGCTCAATATGCTATTATGCTATTTATCAGGAATGTTAGATCATCTAATAAAAGTCGTTATTAATACCTTACTCAAGGTTGAGATCTGATTACTATCCGGTGTGTTTAACAATGTATATTTCAAGGTAAATATGATTCAATCAGCCTTTTGTTCAATTATTTCTTTTCTTTATTTTTTTATTAACTAATTTATTATTTATTCGTTTTAGTCTAAAATTGATTGGATGCAGACGATGCAGGTGGCTGTTTGTGTTAGTCTATTATTAATTGTTAGTTTATTAATATCCAAAAAAGTCAAGATACAGTAACTAACGTAATAGGATTATATAACCAAGGATTATATAACCAAGGGTCAGGAGTAACACAAAGCTGGTCTTGAAGAACAAAATAAGTAAAATTAATAATGATCCTAAAATGATGAAGAAATGGTATTTGTAATTGGTTGTAATTTATTTAGAAAATGTTTAATATTAATAATATTAATATAAAAAATTTATTACAGGAAATGATTAAAGATTAAAATTTAGCCTATGGACGTCTAAGTTGATATTTAGACACAAAATACGATGAAATACTACCCACTAGTAAACAACCTGAGTAAAAGCGCAGGACAAACGTAGAATTCATGTATTGTTTGAACGCTTAATTAGGATGCGTCATCGTTACAGTCTTATATATGATCTGGATAAACTGAATTCACTGTAGGAGAAAAGGTTTGTAAATTGTCTCATAATATGTAACGATATTGTTTTTTAATAATAATATTCATTTTTTAATTTTTGAGTATAGAAGAAAGGTAATTGAGCGACATCCTTTAAGCATTGTAAGTGATCTTTAATTTACTTGTTTTTTATGATATATTACTTTAAAAGGTAAAATATTCCTGTGTAAAGGATTAATTACAAAATTGTTCATATATTATTTAGTGATAGAAAGAATCCAGCTATTATATTGGAGTGAGAAAGTCAAGCTTTGTTAAACGTCCTGAAATTAGCATATATCGTATTTTACTTTTTATGCAGATAATATTAAATATTAATTTCTTTTTTTTTTAATTCTTTTCTTAACTAAAGGTTATTTTTTGGTAAGAATTCTTTCCTGAAATTAAATGCCTACTTTGATTGCAATTCTAAGAAATTAATTAAGTTTTACTAAAGTCTAGGAATTGTGGCAGTATGAACTAAAACATCAATTTAACGGTAAGCAAATGATTAGTATTTAGATCACCGACTTCTCCTTTATCGCGACATTTCCCAACCTATTGCTAATTATAGATATTATAACAAAATTGTGAATTTACAAGCATTATTTTTGGTAGCAGGCTTCAACACGTCATTAATGATGAAATCTAATACCAATATTTGAAGGTTGCTGAAAATTTATTATTAAAATTTACCTCTGATAATTCAAAAATTCAAACTCCACTAAAATGATCAAGAAACGAATTTTTTTTTTTTTGAATCTTACTTGACGATAGAAGTGGAGAAGAATAGTTATAAGAAATTATAAGACAGGAAGATCGATGAAGAACTAGCGATTCAACTAGATTTGAAATTTCTAGATTGTCAAAGGTATTATAGAAACTTGACACGTAAGAAGAGCAAATATATTAAGGAATTTTATTATAATCAGGTACGACAATGACAAAATTTATTTTGATAAAAAGCTGTGAAAATTATCATTCTGATTCATTATTTATTGGTCACAGGCAGAAATTAGTTAGCAGAGGAATGGGCCATTCCTCTTCGATGACAGCTAGGCTGCTAGAGTGTTGGAATAAGGCATTGCTAATGTTAGCTGAGCCGGAGCTACTGAGTAACTTAACTGAAGAGTCTCTACCAGTGGTGGCTTGTGGCTATCATTCGGAAAGAGTGAATGATTACGTTATAAGATTATACTAAAGTAATTTACGATTTTATTTTGGTTTTTGGTTTTATGCTTAATTATCTTCAACATTCAAATCAAACAAAATACCTTAAAAAATAATTCCTCAAATATTTTTGAATTTGTCTTAAATTTTTTATTTTCTTCCAAGTAGTGGATATTTCATATTTTAGTGTTAGGTAAATATTGGAGGAGTTTGATATATCCGGTAAGATTATAACACTTACGACAGATGATGACAATTTATCTATTAAACCAAATGTAACATTTTATTATAGTAGAAGTATTAGCAGATTATATAACATCAATAAAAATAATTAAGAGAGAAAAGCAGCAATATTGATAGTTGATAAAGTGAGCAAAATGAGAATCAAAATTATCGTTTATAGCGATTTTAAACGTTTATTTATTTACGCATCTTGAATTCTTTTTATTTTAGGCAGGCTTAAATACAGTAATACTTGACACAACGTCAACGAGACGATTTTTTCCTCTGTATCAAATTAATTTGAAACTTCTCATAAAGCTATTATTCGATATTTATTTATAAAGAATGAATGCAGTACAGAATCTCCTTTGTGGATTATATAATCGTGACTGATTGGTAACGCTGTTATTGTAATAATATATGTTAGATTTTAGTTTCTTCCGACTCGTTTTGTATTGTAATATAAATGGTTCTCTTTTTTTACTACAATAGTATTTAATAGATTTGTAAAGAAATTTATTGTTTATCGTTTTACATAAACTATATGGAAAATAAACAAACTATTGAGGTGTAAATTTCTACTTGTAATTTGTTAATTGCCTCGTAAGAGAAAATAAAAGTTTTTCTAATTGTCTAATTTCTCTTCATTAAACTTCATTATCAATAGTTTTACATCAAGTAAAAAACTGTTATTTTTGTTTCAATTTCTTCATTGTAACGTTAAATTCCATCAGGGTATATTTTAATACAAACATCTAAAAATCGCAAAAGAAAGTCAATTTCGTTATCTAAGCCTTTTAAACCCATTTTAATTTTTTTTAAAGCAACTCTTGCTTAGTAATTAGAATACCAACAAGTAACGACGAAAGAAGAAGTACTATATAATTTAGCATAATGTAAACTTAATTTGTTGAGGCATATAATCATACGAATGGCATTTTCAGATGTATCTACCGGGCTAGGAGGTTCCTCTGATAATTAAGTTAATTTGATGAGCGAAGCTAGTCAAAAAAACATCACGCCTCTCTGTTTTTGTAAAACAAAAATATATATATATAATTATACAAAATATTTAAATACTGTAAATCCAAAATTCATTAATTTACCTTGCAGAATCAGTTATTTCTCCTCCTCGTATTTTATCGTAGTTACTTAAATGTATCTTTTTGAGAGACATCAATTAATGTGTTTTATTATTTTCTGATTCGTATTAAAATACGATCTACTAGTAGTCTAGTACTTTGCGACTATTTAATTTCAAATAAGTTATTCGTTTTTAAATCGTATAAATTACAAAACTAATAAAAAAACATACCATGTGATAAAGAGAGGATTACTCCTTTAGAAATTAGGCAAATAACCAATTCTATTGAAACTTTTTCATTTTGGTCTTTTTCTTCATATTTTATTCTGTTTCTTCCGTCTCCGGTGTACCTTCCTCAAAATTCTTCTAAAGATTTTGAGAGAATTGCTCTTTTTGTATTAATAATTTAGCTTTATAACAGTAATGCTTTTCGTTCAAAACACAATTATACTTGGTAATTGGTAAGAGAACGTTTAGGAATTATTGAGATTATCTCTGTTACTCAATAATTGTCCAATTGGATATTTGCAAATACGATGGTAAATCATCGGAATTATCACACAGCATATCAATACTTCCGTCACTAAATGAATTTTAAATAAGCTGTGAAAAGAATATGGAAGGCTGGAGAGTGGCTGGAGCTTGGTAATCTGTTATCAACTTTGCATTGTGCTATACTAAAAGGAAACAAAATCAAAATTTTCGTATTTGTGTTTTAAAGTTTTCCCGGCATGCAATAATGTTTTTTCTATCATGTTTCATACTAATTCTGGAACTAATAATGTCAAATTCCTACACTTAGATTTGGAGGTTACAAATGTTATGCAGTTTGGGAGGCGATCATTGTTTTATTTTGACATTCGTGGAGAATTTCTTCGTTTAAACAACATTTTGGTTATATATTATGCATTACGTTAATGTATAGCAAAATTATGCAAAATTATTTATTTCTTGTTTGTTTTGCTATTATTGTGCAATAATTTGCTGAAGGATAATATCACAATTAATGTTCGTAAAATAAACAATATTTATTGATATATTCATTATATTTCAACGTCCGCATTTATTTCGCAAATTGGTACCATTTAATTTTATGGTAATTTTGCAATTTCCTCTACACAACTTAATAGTTTTATATACATTATTTAGTTGTTGTTGTTTTTCTTTTAAAACTTTTAACCCTTCTCTACAATTTCAATTATCGTTTCCATATCTCTCAAAGAATCACGGTTTTTAGTTTCCTTATGGTCACGATACATGCAATAAAATGATAAAGGAGAAGGCACAAGTTTACAAACACCTTCTATAGTAGCTCCTACTATTTTAATACCAGTGGAATGAGCCTTATCGTTTTTTCCCGGGTTCACACCAGGTTCAATTTCTTTTCCCAGAATTTGTTCCATTATATTTTCAATTACTTCAATTTTTTTTCTATCGATATTCTGTTTTCTGTATTCTGAAGTCACGAAGCGAGGGCGGATGTTTTTGAATTCTTCAAGAGATTTTCTCAAAATTTCTTGTAAGTTTTCTACCTCTTCACATTTTTCTTTATCCATCTCAAGGTTCTTTTCAAATAATTTATATGCTTCGTTTTCGCTAAATAATCAGCGGAAGCAGTACCCAGCAAACCAACGATCGACATGGCTAAACCTGGCTCCGCGAGAAGTGGAAACCATATTCCCGAGATTGCTAAACATTCACCAAACAACATAGCAGAATGATTTATAACGCTATCTTGAAATCGATCTGCCATATATTTTTTTACTTCTTCTATACGCATTTCAATATCTTTGACTATTACTCTTCGTTCAGGAATGAATTCTCCTAAATAGTTAATGCTGTTGATAAAATGAGAATCAATATCCTTAATTGCTTCAACAGTATCTTTAATAATTGTATTGAACTCATCAACCATTTTATGAAATTTATTAAGCAGTTTAGGTTGGTAAACTTCTTGGCAAGTTTTTAAGTGGTTTAATAATATTTCGCGAGATGCTTTTCGTAAAAGTGCTGATTTTTCCCATAATCTGTTGGTGGATTGTCCACGTAAATGATCTCAGTTGAAGCAAGTGGAGTTGAAAGTTTTTTAATTTCCATTTTAAATATTTGACTCGTCTCTTCGCAAATCTTTTTTTCTTGAAATTTAGGAAAATGAGTGATGACAATAGTAGTGTAATAAGATACACAATCATCAAATATAGCATTTCTCAGTAAATCAAAAGCATTACCTTCCTCCTTGTTAAAACGGCCATTTGTCAGGAATAATATTTGATTTAAACCCTCATTAAGAATATGAGCTACATCTTATAATTTACTTAATATTTCTTCTGTTGATTGAATAGAAATTCCGATTCCTACAGTATCAATAACTCGATACGTTATTCTTTTGTGTTCAAATTCCTTAACTTTCGCTTCATTATTTCCATTAATCAAATTTATGTTTTCCTCAAATTCATTCATTCCAGTTAAAACATTTGCTAAGGTAGACTTTCCTTTACCAGCGTTACCTATTAATAATATATTTCTAATTTCTGCCATATTGTTATTAAGTGCTGAATAATTCGCTCAATTAATTTTTTCTATTTTACTTGATAAATAGTGAATGTTTGAATACTCATGGACACGCATTTTCATGTGAAAACTTACAAGTAATGTTAAGAGCTTAACTGATAAGAGAAGTTTTGTTTCACAAAACAGACTGCTAAATTTCGTATGGCATTAATGGAACATTTTCTTAGGATCGTCCATTCATTCATTTCCGAACATGAATTTGATTTAAGTAATTTATGGTTGATGTGTGAAGATTGACTCGCGTACTGTACATAACAAGATTTCAATGTATGACAGATTAATGGACCAACAATCTAGAGTAAGGTTGCTGGCCATTTACGATATTTTAGATTGCAATTTATAGCGAAACCGTAAATCAAGCTTACAATATGGGTGGGCGACACATAGGTTGCAAACATTTACGGTAGAGTCTACAAAGAATGATATATTTAGTCATTTTGGACGAGGTTGTCACAAATTGAATTGGGATAAAAATTTCATGATTTTGCAACAATGATAATGTAAATATAAGAAAAATACAAAAATATAAAATACTACCTTAATTTTAATATCTAAATTTACTGTATTATTATATCTAAGATTGCTTATGTATGATGCAGTGTTTGAAATTCAATGTGCGCGCACATTCCTTTTGAACTTCCGCACATTAAGAAGTGCATTTTTTTATAATTTTATATAATGCCGCACATAGCAAATAAAAGTTCCGCACAAAAATACAAATTTTTTTTATTTTGAATTTCAGACACTGGTATGATGGCCTTTATTTTGCATAAAGAATCAAGTATATTCTGTATGAAAATACTTCAAGCTTTATGAAGGAAAGAATCCTAAATGGATTGTCCTGAATTATTCTAGATTTCATTCTATCAATCTTTATCAAGATTCTTGCATAATCTCATAGTGTCGTTTATTTGATAGAGAAGTAAACCAATAAAATTAATTGGACTAATAATATACAATTATTATTAGATACGAGTTTATGTTACATTATAAGTAATTATTTTAAAAAAATTTCAAACTAATAATAAATTAATATTAGTTTAAAGAAGCTTAAATAAATTTAGTTCAAGTAATTTAAACTAATTTATTTAAATAATATTAGAAATTATTTTTATTTATTATTTGTTACTTATTAATTATTCAGTATTTTATAAATTAGTAGGAAATTGTATTACATTTTTTATTTTTTATTTTATTAGATATTCTAATTAAATTTTTTTTTTTTTATTAATAATTATAGTATTTATTATATTTATTATATAACTTTTTTTTTAGTTAAAATAATAATGATAAAATTTTTTTTTTTAATAAAATTAATAATTTTTTTTTTTTTTTTAAAAAAAAAAAAATATATATATATCAATTTTTATTTAAATTTTAAAATATTAGAATTTATAAACTAAGAAATTTAAATTTTTTGCCATAAATTATTTAAAAGAAAAATTAATTTAAATTTAAATTTTATTTATTTATTTATTTTTTTAACTTTTGAATTAATTAATTATTTTATATAATATATATTTTATAATTTTAACTATTTTTTTTTTTTTTGGTATTGAAAATGCACTCGTATTTATAATTTATTAGATAAAAAGAGAATACAAATATCATTTCTATTCTATATGCAGTACTCCTAGTATAAATACCAGTTTAAACATCCACCAATATAATTTTAATTATTATATATGATCCAAATAGTAATATTTTAAGAATAATTATTTTATTTATGATGAAAATGATGTTAAGATACTGTAGTTGTTGAAATGAATTGTTAATAATATTATAATATTTTTAAAATTTAATATAAAGTAATTTTTAATATAAAATTTTTTTTAAAAATTATATTATATTTAAAAATATTATTAATAAACATTAATATTAGTAGTAAAAATTAAAATAAAATTCTAATAAATAAAATTAAAATTTTTTTTTTAATATTATATTAATATAATAATAATTATAATATATTTAGTAATTTTTAATTATTGTAATTTATTAAATATAATTTTTATTATAGATTGTAAATTATTTTATTAAAATAAAAACAATTAACTAGTCATATATTTTATAAAATTATTTTAATTATATATCAGATAATTTAAAGAAAATATAATATAATAAATTAATATTTAATAAAACAGTATAAAATTCTATTTATTATACTTAATTATTATATTATTAAGTTTTATAATAATTGGCAAAGTTATATAATTTTTAATAAATCTTTTTATTATATTTATATTTTTAAATTTTAGTCTATAATTAATTATAATTCTAGTAAATATTTATTAAAATATTAAACCAAAAATTTTTAAGCTTTGTTTATTATATTATATATTTATAAACTTACTATATTTTATATTAAATTTTGCTAATTATAATAATAAAAATATTAAATGAAAAAAATTCATAAAAAAAAAAAAAAATAAAATAAAATTATTTAAATTTTTTGTTATTACCAAATGTATTTATTTTATTTTATTTTTTATTTTACAAATTACAATTAATTTTTTTAAAAAAAGATTGCTAAAAATTTAAATAATTTTTTATTTAAGTATTTATAACTAGCCAATATAATTATAATAAAAAAATATAAATAAAAAAGTATATTTTTAATTAGTTAGTTTTCTAGTAAATTGGAATTAAAATTAACTTAAAAATCATTAAAATAAATAAATTTTAGTATATAAACTTATTTTATTAATAATTTTTAATTTTATTAATCTAATATTAAATGATTTTTATTATATAATCCTTTATAATCAATATAATCTAAATTTGATTTTGAATTTTAGTTTTTTATAATATATTAAAGGTTAGAACCAGATTGTAATCAATATAGTAAAGAAACTTTAAATCTCAATTTTTTTAATAATCAATAAATAAGAATATATTAATTTTTTTTTTTAATAAAATTACCATAATATAAATTTTATTTATAATTATTTTATTTTTAATGAATTGCAATTTGAATACTTTTTATGATTAAATTTTTTATGATCTTTTTTTTCAAATTACATCACATTGTAATATCTGACTGACCAATCACGTGTTCGGTGATAGTGCTATAAAAATGCACTATCACGTGACATTTGGCAAAATTAAGTGCGGCCATAATTGGATGTAAAGGCTAAAATTATTCTTTTTTCATATTATTGTATTTTCCCTTCTATCAAAGATATCGCTTCGTTACACTTGAATTTAAATAAACATGAGTGCAATTCTGCCCAAAGTCATAACTACACGTCATACCTACAGATCAAGGCATAACTGAGCCAGGTTTTGCCGATCACTATTATGAAGTGTGGCTGGAAGTGAGATTTAACTGATTTTCTGCATCACTTTTCATTTTTTATGAGAAATATATATTGTCCCATATTATTTGTGTGGCTTATTCACAAGAATCAATTACGGATCAGCAGATAATCGAAATAAGAAACTATGAAAAAATAAATAAATAAATTAAAGTTTTAAATGATCCGTAGATTGGATAAGTTTTTTTTTTTATTAATTTCGACATTTAACAGCAAGTTATTAATATTAAAGAATAGATTTATTGTCATTGATTATGTGAAAAGATTCATTTGCAACTACAATTTTTTTTTTTTTTTGTCTATTTATTTCGAATCTAATAAACAAATTGTTTATAAATTTGGTTGAGAATATAATATACAATAATTAGTAGTTAATATTAAATATTTTGAATTGCAGTGTCACAATATTTTTTAGAATATTTTCTCTACCGTTATTGATATTGTTTCCAAGAAAGGGAATTTAAAATTTTATCCAAAAAGAAAAAAAAATGAACTCAACCCAATATATATATAGTTAGAGGTATAGCCTTTTTAGTCGTCTAATACGATAAGTCGATAACGTTTATGGTGCAAACGGTGTAATTAAGTTTTTATTGTAAAAAATATTTTCGCAATAGTTGATTATTTTATTTGCGTTTTTTTTTTTTTTTTTTTTTTTTTGTATTTTTAATTTATTACTATTGTTAATGTTAAAAAAAAAAAAAAAAAAAAATTAATGAAATGACTTTTTTTCGCTTGTCGTGTAACCTTGTAAAATAAAAAAATTTCAAAATACCATTAAAAGTAAATATTTGGGCGCACAGGCTGATAACAATGTTATTTCATCAAAAATTAGTAATCAGGAATGAATATCAAGATGAAAAAAAAACGCATAATAAAATTGAGTTTTATCTTTATTTTCTTGATCATATGAATTATATATAATACAATTAACATTTTTAATTAAATTTTCTCATAAAATTTCTTAGATAAAAAAAAAATAAATCTTTTGTCTTTAAATAATCTACTTAGAACGGGGTTATTCGGTATGAATTTATAACGTATTTCTAGACTATTCTCGGCGCTCAAGGAAAATTAAATTATCAATAATTTTTTCACAGCGGAATTTACGAGAAACAATTCTATTTATGTATGTTCTATTTTGAAATAATAATCCGAAAGATATTTGCTTGCATGTAGTATCACATCATATTTTTTTTTTGCATAATTTTAAAATTCTATGACATGTATATAACAATATTTTATATCTTAAATTGTGTATAATTAGTGTGAAAGCTACAACATTGGTTGTGATCATCTTATAATAAGAACTTAAATGCTATAATATTATTCTTCCCCTCTTCCAAATATGAGGTGAATAAATATAATCATAAATCAATAACGAGTGTACATATGTGGGTTTTCCCGTTTCTTAAGAGTTTGTGCTTAATAAATGTCTATAAATGTTATAAATTCCTTTACTCAAAGTCGAATAAACATAATCATAAATATTTTTGTATATACAGCGTATATATATACTGTATATTTGTTTCTGATTGGTAACATTAATTGTTAATGTTACAATTCAAGATGCCACTCCAAGAAATCTTTGAATGATATCATGTTATTGTTGATGTGTAAATATATCCAGAAATAAACTTCTAATAACGAGTCAGGAGTTTTCTCATCGGATTGATAAGCATTATCAATATATTCTTCGATCTTATTTATAATAATTTTCTTTAAATTTAATATATTTGCATCTCCTTCATAAGTATTTCGTAGTTGTAATACTTGAACACAGAGATCAATTATTTCATTGAACATGTTTTTTGAATTTTTTTGATTTTCCCGATTCAGCTCATACTCTCTTTTATATTCATTTTTTTGACTCTCTGGCATATTGTTCCATAGGTCTGAAACGATTTTACTAAGAACCTTCATAGGTATATTTGTATCCTTATATATTTCATTAATTTCATTACGAAATATAAGAAAACCATTAGTTTGTCTCTTTCTTTTCTCTTGCGGAATTCCTCTCTCTTGCACGATTTGTAGATCACTCATGATGAAGATACGTAAATCGATAAGAAAATTATTTTATTTTTCAAAGAACGAAAACGAAGAATAATATAATAATATATATATGTATATATATATATATATATATATATATATATATTATTTATTTTTTTAAAAAAATCGAACAAAAAAAAAAAGGTTCAGTCCATCGAATTTATATTTTCAAATCTCATATTTACGTTATGAAATTATATAATTTTAATATAATTCATTCATCTCGGAAGACTTTTCATGATATAAATCCGATATGTAATTGTATCGATTATAAGAAAAAGGTCATTGTCTTCTAAGTAGAAATTTATCTTTTATTATCTTTCACTTTATGGAAATTTAGCTTATCAAATAATCGACTTCGATTACGTGGTAATTTTTCATAGTTTTGTCATTATCGTTTTACAAAAAAGTTAAGAAACAAAAAAGTCACATTGGAAGTACAACAAACAACAATCAAAAAAACAACCGTGAGTAATAAATCAAACCAAAAAAAGAAACAATGATATGGTTTGAAAAAATACGTGAATAAGACTTTCCTTTTACTTCTTGGAAATCATTCCTTTTTATCTTTCTTTCTGCGCAGAATAAAGAAATGACAATTCTTTCAATTCTTTCATCTTTTTTTCATTATGTTTGAAGAATAATACAAAAAAAAAAAAAAAAAAAAAAAATTTCATCATCGAAACGCCATAGAAGATTAGAACGTCATAGAATGTTTCTTTCTAATTCCTTCCTTATTTTGTTAAATTATCTAACAACGCCAACCAAGTCATGAGATTTAAAACTTGATTGAACTTATTTAAAACGTTATTTATATGTTTCGAAAAAAAATATTTTTGGATTTATTCATACTTTTACTTGTGACTAAACGGTATGTGTTTTGTAACAATGTTTTTTGTTTAATTGATGCAATATTATGTCAAGAAGTCAAGTGACTTGCTTACCATTGGAGTTTTATTTATTTGTTTACTATTTTTGAAAGGATAAATCGCATAATCATATATGGAAGTAAGTTTTTTTTTTGAAAGGGCGCAGGTTTTTTTTTGTGTACGACATACAATTCGTCGAATTTGTTTTTGACGGTCATTTACTCAAAAAAAAAAGCAAATAATTCCCGAGGTTTTACTTTTTTAAGAACAATGAAAGAACTTTGGTTCAACCAATTATTTGTTTTCAGTTAAATAAAATAACAATGATATGCCGTGTAATTAAAAAAAAAACAATGCATTCAATCAAAAAATTCCCGATTTGATCACTGACGTCGTGCGACCTATGCCTTTATTATTATTATAAATGGTAATTCCGTAGAGAAATTCCAACAATAGTTTTCAATTTTTAACAAATTAAAAACGAATTCAACACATTCTTTCGAAGCTACAATTTGAATATTTTCAAAAAATTGTCACGTGATTCAGTCCGAGCATGTCTATCAATGCAAGCCGCATACGCGCAGCGATTTTAGAAAAAATAAACTAAAAAATTTTTTCTTTTAAAAATAAGTAGACGAATTCCTATTCGCCCTGTGGATTTACGTAGTGGTTGGAATGATATTAAAACATCGTTAACTTTATATTGAAACAACTTTTTACTTTGTCGATCACTTCCAAATTTTTGATTTAGTGAAAAAGATGTTATTCCAAGTAAACTTACAAAGCAAGCAGAATTGCATTTAGCTAGTAACTTTTATTGCGGTTTTCAAAAAAAAGAGTGCATAATAATAAAAAATTTTTCTTCTTTTTTAATATATAATTTTTTTTTATTTACACCAAGAACAGAAGCTAAAGACTCTATGTAATAAGTTTCAAATATACTTTTATATTATTTACGCGATTACATTCGCGATTACACGCGATTACAGGCGATTAGCGATTACACGCGATTACAGGCGATTATAAAACAATTACAAACGATTACACTGCGAATACAAGTTTATTTCAACAGGTAAAATAGTTCTTGTTATTATATTTTGATTTTTACTTTTGAAAACATATTTATCATTACTTTTTAAAATTTTATAACCGTAATTTTATTTTTGTTTTGACTTTTATTATTTTTAAAGATATTAACATTTCATTATTTTTACAGTTTTGGGTTGTCTTTGACATAATAATATATGCCCAGATATCAAGAATTTCTTGCATTTATAGTTTTACTTAATTATACTTAGCTTTGTGAATTAAAAAATAAATTATAACGAATTTTTTTCGTTAAGACGTGTTATCACGTGATCATAATATGTTTTAAAATTTTACATTTTATGCAGATCATTTTTTGTATTACTTTATTGTGCTGCGCCGCGTGTCAATATTATACTACAAAAATTCTGCGGATCAGATGTATGATTTTTCCTTTGTTAAATAACTTTTCTTCTAGGATGGTCATCAGATCTGACAATCAGATAGCGGAAAATTATATATAGTGTAAATCATATTTGATTGAAGATGGTAGTTAAATGATTTTAATTTCATAATTATGAAAGTTTGCATAATAATTTCGCTTCTTAATGATATAATGTCTTCTCTTACTAAATAACAAGTAATTTATGATGATTTAAACAAATGGTTAACTATAATTTATTATGCATTATCGATTATGTATAAAATTTTCTTTTTCTTTATTATAAATTAATCAATGATAAGCATTTTTTTTTTTTTTCAAAAAGAGATTGGTTTAATTCAAATATTCATTGTCTATTATGGAAATGATTAACTCTTTCGTTGTTGGAAACTCCGAAAAATACACATGCATCCTGATAAGATGTGGAGTTTCCTGTCCGGTTTATTTTATGATCATATGTTATTATTAATTGAACAAAGAAACCTTATTTTATATTTTCCCACGTCTTTAAAATTATCATGCCCTGCATATTGTTCATTGAAGTTCTTTGTCGGTTATTTAAATTGCCGTTTGAATTCCTGATCATATCAACATCCGGAAACTGTGCATTTGTTGAACATTGTAATTTTTTTTTTTTCATCTTTCCTTAAATATCTATTTAAATAAGCATTCTCAAAACAGTAATATAATAATTATAATGATCTTGTAATTAATTTAAATTCATTGTATGAATTTAAATATGCATGTACAGTACATATATATATAATATAGTATATATTTATTTATACATATTTATACATATATTACAAATAAAATCTATTTTCGGAATCTTTCAATTACCTTATGTTAGGTAATAAAAATAAAAAATTGGCGTTTATTTTTTAATTGAATCAATAGTTGGATCTTGTATGAAAACTAGTTTCTCCCTCGTACCAATTCAGTGTGTGACATGTTTCATTCAAATTTTTGGCGTTCAGAAAAAAGTGAAATGAGGGGAAACGGGAACAAAGCAATATTTTACTTATAGAGAAAAGTCGTTACACTTAAAGTGATGTGAAATAGATAAGGACGCTATATAAAGTTTCATCATGAATATATTATATTATTAATAAAATTTAATATAAAAAATCTCCAGAATCATTCGTAAAAAAGAAAAAGAAAACAAAAAATTAAAATCATAACTCCCTAAAATATGTATAACAACGAAATAAACGTGAATAATAAATTATCTCCACCAACAGCGAATCAAGCTGAACAAGAAAGTCCCAATTACGATTCCGATATTTCTTCTTCTGATGATGAATTAATACCGATAGTGGAAAAGACCTTCACCTTCAACGAGAAGAATATACTAATCACGATATTGCCCGCCGTTAATTCCAATACGATCAATATGCAAGAACTTGCTGCAGGAGAATATTGGTTTGAATTGTCGGGGATAATTATGGTTGTCAATTTCTTAAACTGATTCGATCTTATCTTTTTTTTTTTATTTGTATATTTTTTTTTTTCTTTTTTCTTTTTTGTTATTATATTATCGGCTTTACTATTCCACACCACTGATGCTCATCATCATAGTATGTATTTTCACGAAAACTATGACCTAAACTAAACAAATTGTACTAATTAAAATTGTTTAGTACCCGCGAAAATGGACAGAAAAAGATTTAATTAGTATTAATTTTTTTTTTTCGTAATACAAACTTGCAAAATAAAAAAAAATTCAGATAAAACTTATAAAAACACACCAAGTACTGTAATATGAAATGTAATTATTGCATTAATATAATCAGCTTAGCGAGACTATTAATAAGACAAAATAAAAAGTTAGGATAACAAATAAAAAAAAATGTGTAAATCATATGAATGTGGTATTGAACATCGCTGTGTGGAATATATTATTATTTTTTATTTTTTTTTCAGCAATAGTTTCATTTTTTTTTTTTTTTTTGTTACAAATTATTTGCTGCTCCTTTTTTTTGGTCATTTCTTTCCTTCTCCTTTTTTTTGTTTTAAATCAATCTATGTTTTCAAAATTAAATAAATAAACATTAGAATTGTTTTCGCGTAATAAGACGGGATTGTCACGATTTGGAAAACAATACAACAATAATATAAAATATTGAAGTAACTAACCCAAAATTCAAGTTGGCGTCGTTAAACTGAACAAAGAAACGGAGTAAGTGAAAATAAAATTCCCTAAATAATATGAATATAATATAAATAAATTCTCAAGTAAATAATTGATTTGAATAGATCAATTTAATGAATTCACCTTATCATGAAATCTATAATGTGAAACGTTTCCATCATCTATGCGCAGTCTTCCTTTTGTAAGCAGGTTTATTTGATTGAATCATATTATGTAAACTTTTAAAATCGGAACATAACTCCGTACAATAAGAGAGGCTGATAATGAAGAAATATTCCATTCTTGGGGATTACACCAATCCAAATTATCAATTTTTAGACATTTTTGGATATATTAATCAATGCCAATTCAAAAAAATAATGTGATTAATAAAAAAAAAAATTTATAATGAATAAGTTTTCCCATCAGTGTAATTTATTTATATCTGCTTTCTTTTATTATTTTTTTTTTTTTATATTACACGATTGTAAACGTACCACGAGATGAGCGAGATAACCAAATTACTTTGTGATAAATATTATTATTATTAATAATTATTCTTATTTATGATATTTTTTTTTGTTTTGTTTTTTTTTTTTTGTTTTTTTTTTCTATGTAGAAGAATACAAAAATAAAAAATAATAAAACTTATTTCAGTTTTTATTGCGAAATTTGCCAATCACAGCACATTGCACGTTACATAATTGTTTTTTAAGTAATAGGTAACAATTTGACCAATCATAACACATCCCACATCACGTGACTTGGCTAGTTGTAACTTAAATACTTTTTTATTGCGTAAAAATACAATTAAAATTAGATAAGCTCTCTTATTTTTTTTTATCAGGAAAAAAATTTTTTTTTGTTTTTTGAAAACTCGGACTCCGGTAAGATCTCAATTCTTAATCTAACGAGGTAAGGAATAAAGGTTTTAAACAATAGACTTAATTCCGTTCTGTCAGCAAATTTACTTTTTAATTACATAAGTCGTTTATTACGTTATTATCTATAATATAATTAATTATATTATATTTTATATACATATATATTAATAACATATTTTATTATTTAGAAATTTATATAAAGTAGAATGAAAAAGGTAATAAAACAATCATAATTTAAACAAAGAATTTCATTATCGTTCTACAAAAATTTTTGTGTGATTTTTTAATGGAGGAGATGTGCTCCGGTCTACTTAGTACAAATATGGCTAACGTTTTTTTATTTTTTTTTATTATAAAAAAGGTCGCCTTTGATTTATCATTGACTTTTCCATCGTCGATATATCGAGTAAACGGATATATATAATACAAGAAAAAACAAAATCTTTAACGACAGAAAACATCTATGGTATCAGAAACCAACTTCGATCAATCTAATATGGAAAATGTTGATAATTTCGTTCATGAATTCCCAAATCAAGAGAGAAACAAAGAACCAAATGGATTCATTAAGTATAGGACAGTTCAATGGAAGGTCTTCAAGAAGAAATACCCTGACGTTTCTACTCAGAAATTTTCAACTATTGCGGCAAAGCAATGGAGTGAATTATCCCATGCGCAGAAGAACTACTACATTAAATTAAAATTAGATAAACGGTCAAAAAAGAATAAAAGAGATCAAACCAAGCATATCAAGAAGAATCATGATAAAAAAAAGGACGCACAACCAGATTCTTCTAATTATTCACAGTTAGAATTTAATAACTATGGCGAGATTTATTTTATCAACCAAGAGAATGAATATACTTTATTAACTTATCCTACCTACCCTTTGTATTATGATAATTATTTTTTCTATTATTTTTTCTATTAATTTTTTACTAGATTCTTATGTAACTTGGGAATGTGCTTATTTTGTTACATATTTACGTAACTGGGGGTTAGGTGCGTTCTGTGTATATTCAGCGCTTATTACTTATATAATAGACACAATATGTTTTTTTTATTGTTTTTTTATCAGAATAACTTAATAATTTTTTATCTTTTTTTTTTTTTATCAAATAACTTTATAATTACTTTTAACTTTTTTATCTTTTATTTATCAAATAACTTTATAATAACTTTTATTGTTTTTTATCAAATAACTTTATAAATAAATCAATAATTTTTCGACGCGTCAATAATTTAAAAATATAAGAATCTGATAATCTGATAACGATAAATTTTGTAATTTTGTGATTGAATGATAAAACTGAGTTTTCTTTTATAATAGTTATGATAATCCACAACATCGATTACATCAATTCACGTAGAAAACATTTGCCGTGTCCGCATTCTGAACTTTGAGACAAATAATTTTTATATTAAATAAATGATATTGACTTGTGTTATTTTATTTATTTTTAATGAATACTGATATTGAATAAATATTTATAATATTTGATACAAATCATGATGACGTAAAAAATGTTTTTTAGACTTAAGTTTATGTGCAGTACTAGTCATTATGCTGGATCATGAGTAAAAACCTGCAAATGGAGAAAAAAAATTTTTAAAATCAAAATTTTGTTCAAGCATTGGCGCAATTTACCTTTCATTTATGTCACTTTTCCTTTTTGAGTTAAATTCCCCCCTGAAAAAATTTTTTTTCTTTGGGATTTTTCCCTGCCCATCATATTTCCTGTAACAGTTAATCATGCCATTTTTCCTTTTGAGCTAACCTTCCCCCTGAAAGCTGAATTTTTCCCATATTTCCTGTAACACACGTTTATTTGTAACACAATTTTATGTTCATCTAAAGTGTAACGGTAAAACCAAGCGATCAAGTACATGTCCAACCCCATAGGGAGTGCCGGCAACCGGTCATTAACATGCCCAAGTTTCTTTGATGATGCAAGCACGGGATTAGATATAATAAACGTTACGTCACAAATTGATCTACATATATGACGTCACGAATTACTATGATTCATGGCAAATTAAATTCATTATACCTGGCCCATTGATTCTGGCTCGCATTATAACGATTTTCGGACGGAATTGTATTGAAATTATGTGGTATTTGTTAATTTATTGATGAGTGTACATACACATTAACAAATGTTGCGTGTGACATGAAATATTAATGAAAATAATAAGAAAAACCTGTATTTTTAGACTTATAATAACATGAATAAGATTGATGCGGTTATTATTGAAGAAGGTGTTAAATGGTATTTTATAGATTATCGTGTAGCTTAATAAAAAGGAAATACAATATTTTGTTTATTTTTTTTAAAAAATACTCAAAGAGAAATTTAGGGAAATGTGGCTTATTCATAAGATCAATGGATCTAATTATGGATCAGAAGATCAATCGAAATAAGAAAAAAAACACAAAAAAAAAATTTTAAATAATAGAACATTGATTTGTAGATCGGATAAGTTTTTGTTAAATTTGACATTTAAACAGCAAGTTTATTAATATTAAAGAATGGATTTATTGTGATTGATTTATGTGAAAGGGTTCATTTGCAACTACAATTTTGTTTTTTTTTTTGTTCTATTTATTTTGAATCTTAATTATTGTATATTATATTCTCATCCAAACTTATAAACAGAACAGTTGATAGTAAATATTTTGACATAATATTTTTGTAACTTTTTCTCTACCGTTATTAATATTGTTTCCAATAAAGGGAATTTAAAATTTTAGCCAAATAGAAAAAAAATGAATTCAATCCAATATATATATAGTTAGAGTGTATAACCTTTTTAGTCGTTTAATACAATAACGTTTATGGTATAAACGGTATAATTAAGGTTTTATTGTAAAAGAATATTTGTCACGATGATTATTATTTTTTATTTGTGAAAACTCTTTTTTCGGATTATTTATTTATTTATTATTTATTTATTATTTATTTATTGTTTATTTATTTATTTATTTATTTATTATTTGCTTATTTTTTATATTAATATGCTGAAAAAAATATTATTAAATTGTACTGGATGACTTTTTTTTTGTACGTATGTATATATGCATGCTTGTTGTGTAATCTTGTAAAATAAAAAAAAAAAAAATCAAATAACATTAATTAAAGGGACCAGAAATGAATATTAAGATGAAAAGAAACGCATAATAAAGTTGAATTGTAACTTTATTTTCTCGACTATATAATAATTAACATTTTGATAGATTTTCTCATCAAGGATTTTCTAGAATTAACGAGACAAATTATAAAAAAAGCTTTTTTTCGTTTATTAATTTGTCAAATATTATTAGTAACAATAGGAAATCTCTCATCTAAATTTTTATTTCAAATATTTATTTCATTTTTTTTTTTTGTTTTTTTCTTTTTTTTTTAACACGTAGATTGGTTTCATTGATTCCATATAGGACGGAGTTATCCGTAAATTTATGTACGAATATGGTAAATTTTGAATTAATATGGTAAATTTTGAATACAATTTCTGTGTGATATACATATATAGCATGTACGACATATGCATATCATTTACCGTACATAAAACTGAAAAAATATTCATTTACTGAAGTCTATATAACGTATTTCTAGACCATTCTCGATATTCAAAGAAATTTATATAGTAAATTATTAATAATTTTTTCACATGAATTCGCACGAAATGACAACTCAAAAAAGGTATTTGTTTGCATACGGTATCACATCATATTTTATTTATCATGTACATAAAAATATTATATAACTCCTAATAAATTTTTATAAAAGTTATAACATTGATTATTAATCATCTAATAAGAAATGCTTACGATTGTCATCTTAAGAGATACTATAATACTTACTTTCATATAAAGTATAGTGAATAAGCGTAATCATAAATAAATAATATGAATAATCATAGTGTTGTATACTGTGTATATATATTCTGTTCCGGTGTTCCTGTCGGTTAATATTATTATCGCTGTTTTCAAAATGGTTGATGCTGCTATGTTTGGATGAAAAAAAAAGAAAACCGAAAACTGGATGAAAACTAGATGAAAACCGGACGAATATTGGTATTCGAATATTTAATCATAAATAATAACATCAACCATTTAAAAAACGGCGATAATTACAATTCAAGATAGCATTCAAAAAAAACTTTGAATAATACAAAATTATTAATATAATTTTTAATTTACTCATAAGGATATGTTAAAGATGAAACATTAATATTATCGCTGTTTTGAAAATGGTGTAGGTTATTTATTCGTGACGAATACCAATATTCGTCCGGTTTCATCCATTTTTGTTCTGTTTTCATCCGGTTTTCGGTTTTCTTTTTTTTTATTCAGATATAACTGCATACATCATTTGAAAATGGCGATAACTACTAATAATTGCAATAATCAAATTGAAGAGACAATTATTTCGATAACATATTTTCTTTCATCTCATATTCTCTTTTACATTCATTTTTTTGACTTCTGACATATTTTCCATAATTGTGAAGCGATTTTATTATGTTCTTTCATCGGCGTGTTCAGTTTTCTATATATTTCATTTACGAAATAAAAGATAACCATTCGGTTTTCTCTTTTTTTCTTTCGTAGAAGAATGAATAATGATTTGTAGATCACCCATGCATATGATGAGATACGAATTTTAACGTAAATCGATAAAAAAAAAATTTTTTTAGAATCGAAAACGAGAAATATTTTTAATATTTTTTTCAATCAAAAAGTTGGACAAAATAAAAAAAAAAAGGTTCGTTCCATTGAATTTATATCTCATATTCACATTATCAAATTATATAATTTTGTCTTCTTGGAAGACTTTTTCATACAATAAATCTGATACGTAATTGCAATAATCAAAAAACCATCATCGTGAGTAATAAATCATGAATAATAAATCGTGAATAAAATCAAAGAAAAAAAAAAGAAGTAATGATTTGGCTTGAAAAAAAAAACTTCTTGGTGAAAATCACTCCTTTTTTTATTTTCGACTATATATTTTTTTTTATTTCCCTCTTTTTGCGCAGAATGAACAAATGAATAAAGTAATAAATATTTGTCGTTGAAACGTCATTAAAATGTTAAAACCGATCATAAAAATGTTTCTTTCAATTCATTCCTACAACATTATTAAGTAACGCGCAATATTATTTCAGCCAAATCATGAGTTTTGAACATAATCAAAAAGTCATTTATATGTATTTATATGTGAAAGAGAATTTGTATTATTTATTCATAAATCACTCCTTTTATTTAATACTAAACGGTATATGTTTTAACTGTACTTTTTTGGTTTAATTAATGCAATATTACGTCAAGAAATCAAATGCGTCATTTGCTAACCATTGACGACTTTTACTGTATTTATTTGTTTATTTGTTTACAGTTTCTGAAAGGTTAAATCGAATAATCAATCAAAATATAGGGTTTTTTTGGGAAGGGTGTGAGTTTTTCCTTCGTGTACGACGTACGATTTGTCGAATTTGTTTTGGCGGTCATTACATGCTGCTCAAAAAAAAAAAAAACCAAATAATGTCACAAAAAAAAAATTCCGGGATTTTTGCGAACAATGAAGAAGCTTTTGCATAACCAATCATATGTTTTCCGAGAAAATAAACAATGATCATGTCGTGTAATTAAAGAAAAGTAGAATTTCCCGATACGTTGTGTGACTATATCTATGCTTTTATTATTGGTTATCGGTGAAATTTCGAAATTCTTGTTTCGACAATGGAACGTCGATCGTTTTGAGTTTGACAAATCAAAAAACGGCATAAAACGTTCTTTTGGAACTTTTGGAAAATTATTTTATCACGTGATTGTGATCCGTATATTTTGTCGATCGTATCTAAAAAACGGCTAGTTTAATTTATTGCTCAACTACTATAAGGAATCTTTGCAAAGGTTTTGTATAGTATTTTCTGTTTAATTTGTAAGAAGTTGATCTTAGTAAAAATTGCCTTATTTTGGATTATCATATCCCCTCACGGATAATCTGTGATTAAATTGAACTTTCGATGGATTTTCCGACTTTTTTCGTTAAATAACTTATTACATATATAAAACAGAAACGCTTCCTTCTAGGATATCCGTCAGATCTTATTATCTGAATGATGAGCGTCCGAATATCCGCGGATAATCAGACGACAGATCTGTGTAAATGTAGATCGATATATTGATGGTAATAAATGGTTTCGATAAGGTTCCAAAATTTCCAATATTTTTGGACGTAATTAGAATGAAATAATTTTAGTGTTTTTCTTAATTATATAATCATGAAAGTCTACACTTTACATTATCACTTCACATCTTAATGATACACGGATAATTATAATTTATTATGCAATATATATGATTTATTAGTGCATGGCGAAAGTGTGAAACACTGTCAATATCATATAAATTATTTATATTATTTTATTCATTATAAACGGTTCATTGATGAATATTTTTAATCTAAATTAAAATTAAAATTCACTTTATAATTATTGTCTAAATGGTTTGTTCAATTCGATTTTTCTACTTATTATCGTTATGGTAATGATTAACTTCCCGTTTTTTCCGAACTCCGATGATTAAGTCAATATTTAGTACATATACATGCATTCAGATGGAATTTCCTTACGATCATATGCTGATACATCAATTGTATTGAAAGTAAGTATATTTTCCCACGACTTCTTGAAAATTGTAACCGTTAATCTTTCTAAAAATCTTTATTTTATTTGTTAGAATGTGATAGTACATTATGATTGTTTAATATAAAATTGAGAAACGATAATAATTATTATTATATGATTCATGCCCCCCTTAAAATGTTCGTAAATAATGTATTATACCCGCTCGTGATTTTATTATAATTAATTAAAAATACATTGTATAATATTTTTATGTACATATTATAAATGTACCGCACATACGCATACAGTATACATAAAAACTATTTTTAAAATATAATTTTTTTTGATTATCTATAAGCCTTTTCGATCCTAATCTGCAACGACCTTTTTTTTAATAAAAAAGAAAAAGGAAAAGTCACATTTACTTTAAAGTTGTTGTCTAATTCGAAAATTTTCAAAGTTTGGGATCTTGTAAGGAGATGGTTTTAATTTTTCCCCTTGATATAATAGAGTACAATCAGTAATTCTTTTGTAACATGTTTCACTTGGCGTAAGATTTTGATCTAAACAAGAAAAATTTTTAGGAAGTAGGGGAACAGAGAGCAAAGAGATATTTACTTATAGAGAAAAACCATAATTTTAATCATAACACCTAAATGATACGATAACGATAAGGATATATATATAATTTATATTATCAGTTAATAGGTAAATTTATTATAAAATCTCCGGAAAAAAAATCAGATACAATAAAAAAAAAAATTAAAAAAGAAAAGAAGTAAGAAAACAACGAAATAAAAATTATAACTACCTAAGAAAACAACGAATTAAATATGGAACAAGAAAGCCTCACATATGATACCGACACGTCTTCTGATGAAAATATTAATATACCAGTTATCGAAGAATGCACACTCACCTTTAACGGCCGCCGAATACTATTCACGCTAATGGCTGCTGTTGATTCTAATGTAATTGATATGCGAATTCTTGGTGCGGGGGAATACTCTATTGAATTCCTCGGAGTATTAATTATTATTAATATCTTAGACCGTTGAATCAATTTTTTTTATTTGTATTTTTTGTTATATATTTTTTTTTTTTTTTGTTTTTTTTGTTATAGACATTGATTCTTCTTTTGTATTTATTATAAATATCGTTTCTCTCTTTCTTTCTTTTTTTGTTAACGAATTAATGTTCTCTATATTTCAAAAATTAAACAATAAACATTAGAAATTGTTCTTCATGTAATTAAATATGATTGACACGAATTTGGAAAACTGTATAGCAATAATAAATTATAAGAATTAAATTCACCCATTCCAAAATTAAAATATTATTTGGCGTTAAACAAAGTAACCGAATATCCAAAAATAAAAATTCCCTAAATAATAAAAAATGAAATTCTTAAGTAAATTAGTGATCTTAGAATAAGTTGTTATTTATTATTCTAGAAAATTGTTAAAGAATTCTTTCTTGAACGTAGCTTTACCTTAACATGATACTGTATCTATCATGTGAAATGTTTTTATCGCCATATGTCGTAATAATTTTTTCTTTTTATGCAAGAGAAACTGCATTACGGAGAGTAAATTCCTTTGAATAATCACAACATATTATGTAAAACTTCAAAACCTCATGATATAAATTACTCTACATAGTGAAGAAGTTGTTGTGTGAACAAAAAAAAAAAAAATTCCGTTTTTGGAAGAATTATTATTTTTTAAAACAACAAATAAAAACTTTTTAGGATATATTAAAGAATAAATGTTAATTTAAAGAATGTGATCAATGAAAAAAAAAGGTTTCGATTATACTATACTTATGGGGAAACATTTTATACTTTTTTTTCTTTTAATGACGGGAAGATGCAGAATCAGATTCTCGAGTACGTCTTTTTTCCAAATTATTTTGTTTGAAAAAAAAAAAAAAAAAAAATACTGGCGCGTGTCACGATATCAGTGGTTAAATTACTTTGTGTAAGAATCAGAATTAGTAATAATTTTTTTTTTTTATTGAATAAAATATTGTTTTTACAAAAAAAACTGCGTTCACGGTGTAGTACAATTTTGGTTTAGTGTCATCAGATCATATACATATATGGAAAAAGCTAGGCCTATATACCCAATAATCTCAAGGAAACATACTGAACAAAAATTTCAATACTTTATTTAATTTACTTTATTTAATAATATAATCAAAATTGGGTAAGTTCTCTCTTAAAAGAAGAAAAAAATAAAAAAAAAGTATTTTTTTTTAACTCCGAACTCCGTCGCGCGTTCTCAATTGCCGAAGTACAAGCGGTAAAAAGGAAAAAAGGTTTTAGACAACAAGATTTAATTGAGTCTGTCGAGTTTGAAAAACAAAATTTACTTTTTTTAAGAAAATAAAAATAACTCGACGAAGTTTTATTATTATAATATATATTACGAATATATACGTACATTAATAATATTTATTTATTTATATAGTAGGAATTTTATGAATAAAGGTACTGTAATCATTGTAATTATGGTAATTTCTATGGGACATATGAATGATAGGTACTGTAATTACTGTAATTGATATAAGAATAATTTAAGGAAAAAAAGAATTTATTACTACCGTTTTACAAATTTCTTAGTATAACTTTCTGTTTATTCCTTATTATTACAAATTTGGCTAATATTAATTTTTTTTTTTATTTTGTTATAAAAGGTCGTCTTTCTCTTCTTTTTCTTTCATTGATATTCAATCAACGGGTCGAAAAAAAATATAAATACAAAAAAAAATTCTTTACGACGAAATACCGTTATGATACCAGAAACCAACTTCGTTCAATCAAACATGGAAAATTTTATTTCGCAAGATAATTTTATTCGTGAATTTCCAGACAAAAAGAAAAAGAAGAGTCCGAATGGGTTCATTAAATATCGAACAATAGAATGGAGAAACTTTAAGAAGAAACATCCAGAAGTTACGACTCAGAAATTTTCAACTATCGCCGCAAAAAATTGGAACGAAATGACCGACAACGAAAAAAACTATTACACTAAATTAAAATTGGACAAACCAAGAAAGAATGACAAAGATCGACTAAAACGTAAATATAACAAGAAGAAGGATAATAAAAATAATGAAGATAATCAACAAGATATATCGGAGGAATCTTTTTATAATTTCCAGTTAGATTTTAATAATTATGACGAGAATTTTACGAACCAAGATGATGAGTATCTCTTGTTACCTTTTTATCCAATATATTATGATGCTAACCTCTTTTTTTACGATTTTAATTTTTATTAATATTTTTATTATATTTATGTTACTGAGAAATTAATCATATAAGTTTACTTTTTTATTATATATTTATGTAACTGGGGGATTGTATACGTCCTATGAAGGGATATGTACGTTCAACGCTTATGTGTCAATTCATATTATGAAATTGTTATATAATGTACAAATTTAAAATTCATTTTTTATGTTTATTCATGAAATAACTATTTTTTTATAAATAAATCTGCAATTTTTTAACGCGTCAATAATTAAATTGATTCCATTGATTAAAAAATGATTAACAATTATACGATTCTAAGATCAATTCTACTTATGGTTCCGCAATTTATCTTTTGTATAATATTAAAATTTAAATTATATAAGAATTTTGAAAATCCGACAATGATAAATTTCGTATTTAATAAATCATCAGATTTTTTGATTGAGTGAAAAAACGAGTTAGCAACAAAATTTTGATATGAATTCGGACAAAACCGGATAAATGCGTTATTTCACGTGATGTTACACGGACTCTACGGATTATCCATTACGCGTCGGTTATGTTTACGTCACCCGGCAAGTTCTCGGCAAAAAATTTGCCGTGTTCCGAAATCATGAGACAAAAAGTTTTCGTACGATATTGTGTCACTATTAATTGTGTAAAATGATACGTTTTTTTAAAATGGTCGAAAATGAAAATTCTCTCAATATTAATATTATGAAAAGAAAGAAAAAATTTTATTACCGTTTTAAACATCAAGAGCATGACAAGAAAAATCGAAAACGACAGAACGATTAGTTTGCTCCTCCACTGCAACCGAACGATATCAACATGTTTAATAATAATGATGATGATATTTACAAAAAAAAAAACTATTCTTATTTCGTCCGCTTATTTTATGTGAATTACAAGTGATTTCTTACGCTCAGGACTGTGAATCTGTGATGTACATTGAGAATTTAAGATTTTACGGATATTATGGATGTTATTTCTTTTTTCTAATCAATTTCTTTCTTGTATTTTTGATCAATTATATTCCCCTTTAATACATAGATAGTCCTTTATTTTCTCTAACAAGAGTATCTAGTCGTTGGTCTGGGTACATGTATAGTAGACGGTTGTCCCTCCGTGGTCGCGTTACATAGTGTAATTTCATTACAATTTCTTCGGTTTTGTTCTTTTATTTTATTTACAGGTAGATTGACACATGCTGTACATAGTAAAATATACTATATTTATTTATTATTTATCTATTATTTATTTTGAAAGATTTTTTTTTTACGAAGTCGATCAATAGAACATAAGATAGCAAGAAATGTTAGAATTAAAGACGAGTGCGATCATTTTTTTACATCTCTTAATTCATTTCAAATTTTAATATTTGAATATAATCAGTAGATTAAACAAAAATATGAGTCATTTAAAAAATTTCTTTCGATTTGACATACAAATTTTGAGTCGGATAATGCTGCATACTGTTATTCTAGTAAATGTCAAGATAAATTCCGACGCCTATTTTTTTTTTTAATTGATAAATGTATAACTTCATTGAATTTATGTAAAAATAATATACATCAATTTCATATACATTAGAAAAGTAACAATTACTTCTAATGTTTCGGGCGAAACCCAAATTTGGAAATATTTTGAGTTTGGGCAGATGGGCGAAACTTAAAGGCGCAATACAGAGAGACTTTTTTCAACAGGCGAAACTTGTAATTTATTTGTTAACTTTAGCCACACTTATTTGCATATAAATAAATCAAATCTATTTAGTAAATTAAAAAGTTAAAAAAGTTTTGGCCAGAGCTTAAAGGTTTAGCCCGAAACATTAATTACTTCACTATATGTCAATTTTTAAATACATTATTGCTACCTATATTTTTTTATCTTTGTAATTATATTTTTTTTTTATATTTTATATTTACTATTTCTTTATATACCCATTTTCTAAACTAATTGATGAAAAGAGATATACGTTATCTATCTTCGGAATTATTCCTTGGTACTTTTAGCGCCAAATTTAGTTCTATACAATGTATCAATTGTATCATCCCTATTCTTCTTTCGTTTGTTGTGTTCATTAGGGTCAAGATCTTCTTTCCTTTCTTCTTCCAATCGTTGTTTGCACGAGTCATTTACTCTATGAAATTCGAATATCGATTCTTGTGCTGGTTGTTTGCCTTTACCGTATACATCATCTTCCAAAATCAGCGTTATCGACGGTGTCACGTGATCGTCCGAGACGACAATTGAAATTATATTATCTCTTTTAAACATCAAATTCATCTCTTTAGGCTTAATCCAACGCGATTTATCTTTGTCGTTTGATGTCCTTGTCATATCCTCTTGACTTTTAAATTGTACATCGAGGTAAATTAGGCTGTTATTACCTTTCTTCAAATTTAAAACGCGACGCTCTGCTTAAGTTATATTCCTGTATAATGGGTTCAAAATACTCTTTTCCAACACACATATTAGACAATCCTGCCCATCGATATAAAATGTGTTGAGACCCGTCGTGCGATATCTTCGATTCCAACGCCTACTTAAAATTAGGGATTGAAATTGAAATCGATTCCCACAATTAGAATCGATTCTATCTAGAATCGCTAATCGCGATTAATCGTTTCTCAAATTTCGATTTAAATTTGTGGCACAACAATTCAATAACTCTGGCCTTGTTTATAATTCCGGCCTGATTAAAACTTCGTGTAATATATTTGTCATTTTGAACTTAACAAATTGAAAAATTAATCGTTAACAATATTAAATAAACTTCATAGTAGCGAATTAAACAAATTTATTATTTGATTATAAAATTAAATCGAAATTAAGTAACTCAACTCTAATTTTATTACACCTAAATCTTTCTTTTGGATTTTATTTAATCGTTTATAATTATTTTTATACTTTTTTTTTTTTTTTACTATAAAACATGAAAATAAAATCTGAAATGAAAATTAAAAAAACACCAATTACCGTTTATTTTCGGGCAGCATTAACATAATATTTTATAACGCAGCTGATCACATGATTTAAATCTTGGAATGAATTATTTTCAATAAAAGTATTTTATTAATATAGAGAAGCAACCTTAACTATAGTTGCCCACACAAATACCCGACACGACGTTCAACATGATACATCAGTAAAAATACAGTTTAAACCATATAAAACCAAGATTACTCTACAGTGACAAATTGAAGCCCCTAAAGAGACTGCTCACGCCTGGGAGCTCGGAACATCGTGAAATCCATAAAAAAAAAACATAAAAAAACAACTCGCTGTTAAAAACAAAATGTTAGTAACGAAAATCATTTGAAGTTCTGAGGTGTAATTATAATACAAGGCGATAAATTAAAATCACGAGATATGTGTAAATACATAATATATCTTGAGAAATTTAAATAAAATTTATAGATATTTACAAAGAGTTTTTATCACCTATGATCGGTAACCAACATACCCTTTGTGGTGGCTTAATATTAGTTAGTTTATAAACACATGTACTGTATGTTCCAAATTTATTTACCATTTATATTAATGCATTTAACTGTATTTGTGGTTACCTCTAGTAAATATTTAATTAAAAATATTAGGAATATTTGACATTATCATGATTTTATATTTTAATAAAATTTAAATTTTTATTTAAAATATTTTTAAAAAACTTATTAGTCTAATCAAATAATATTTACAGTAATATATTATGCAATTTGTCTAGGCAGTCTTGAATCTTATATTCTGGACTCATCTATTTAACAAGAAATCTGACATATTAAAGATGAATATGATAAGCTAAGCTGTTTATTTTAGAAGTTATTATTTATTAATTAAGTGAAATATTTGATTGTGTTAGTTGTATGACTTCTTAAGGTGCTTTCTTTCAGCTTTGTGTTCAAAAGATTTCTCCTCTAAAAATAATATTATATAAATTTTATAAATCACAAACTTAAACTCCATTATAATAGTACCTTGCCAAAAGAATATTAATATGTTTTGTTCTGTGAAAGGATTGATTATTATAGTATATATATTTTTATTTAGGATAAAGGAAGATACATAACCAATCCCTCCTCCGGAATTGGCAGACCTTTATCAATGACAAAGTATAGGGTGTCTAAATACTAAAAACTGGGATGGTTACCAGCAATATTCATCTGGTAATTCTTTTAAAATGAGATTTGCCTTTTGCAAAATAATAGAACTTTTAAAGCTATAAATTATTTTTATCTTATTATTGTACCACTTTCTTTAGAAACAAAATCTGTGATGAATTTTCATCTGTGATGAACGTTCAAGTTGCTTCTCAGCTAAGAAAGCAGAACCTTTGAGTACTTTGAGTAGTCAGAATTTCTTTTAGTGATAAGTTATTTTTTGGTTCAAAACAGGCTTGGTATTGGAGCTTTTTTATTTTATATTTGCCTATTATGAGAGTATTGATATTCCAGAAATTTTTAAAATATTCTTTCTCAACATGTCTTAAAAATTCCTTAATATGTTCTATGCCAACTGTTAACAGTATGCATACTTTTTATTATTAGGATAAAGGAAGGCACATAACCAATCCCTTCTTTGGAATTGGTAGACCTTTATAATAAGAAAGTATAAAGAACTAAAAACTAAGTGGTTAATAGTAATATTTTATTACCCCAATAATTCTTTTAGTTCAGGTTGAGAGCCAAATAGACGTTACCCTTGCAAAATAAAGATGCACCTTATTATTTTTCAAAGCTAAAGATTATTTTTATTTAATCTTTACCTCTTTTGAAAAATAAGTGATATCAAGTTAATGATCATTTTTTGGTATTGGAGAATGAGTCCATAATATGATTTGTTTTTTCTTTTCTTTTTAATATAATATCATAAGAACTAGAAAATAAAACATCAAAGGTTGATTAAAGGCTGAACTATGGCTAATATAAAAGAGAGCTTATCATTGTATCAGGTATGTGTATATGTTCATTTCATTAGTTTTTTTCATAGCTATGTGTCTTTGAACACGTCTAAGAAAATCTTTTGAAGTTTTACTTTTTATGTACTTGTTATATGTTCGATTGATCAGTAATGACATGAAAAATACCCATATGAAGCATGCAATTGACTTACTTTCGTTTCTTAGTTAAGGGTATATAGTAATTTTTGTTGTGTAATTCTGATACAATGACATATCAGGATTTATATGATGATCTTTAAAAGTATTGTTATACCAAAATTGTTACCGATTGTTCTCTTATCGAAGATCTGATTTATCTTGACTCGTCTGTGTAACAAACCCACGATATCTTAATAAGTATTTAAAATAATCTTGTTGTCATATAAAACTCGATATGGTATATACTAGCTTTATTTATTTAATAGTAATGGGGATCACGCAGGAATACAGTATATGGATTTTAGAGCGCCGCGAATTAAGAAAATGCTTTTTAAACATTTTTTAATGGGAAAACCTGGGTTTAAATATTTTTAATGAAAAATTCCCACCAGAAGGTAGTATACTATTAGGGAAAAAAAATAAAAAAGAGAATTCCTGATAGCCGAACATCGAGGCAGAAGTTGTACGCACTGGAGAAATTAAAAAGGAAAGGAGAATAAAAAATGGAGGAGAAAGCATGAAAACGGAAACTCTCTCTAAAAAAAAACATCAAAAAAGAAAAAAATTAACACGAATTCTTTCATGTTAAGTGATTATTACTACGTTAAGAGACTAAAAATTTCAACAGATCCGCTACGGCGCAACGTATTGGTGTCGACCCTTAAATTCTCGTTACCTTCGTTTGAAACCGTACTTAAGAATGCTTCTTATCCGTGCGGTATTACGCGTTTGAGAAGACCATTGGAAGT
The DNA here is from genome assembly GCA_015698045.1 of Rhizophagus clarus. Classification (NCBI taxonomy): domain Eukaryota; kingdom Fungi; phylum Glomeromycota; class Glomeromycetes; order Glomerales; family Glomeraceae; genus Rhizophagus; species Rhizophagus clarus. The sequence continues at coordinate 159,474 of BLAL01000357.1, read as the reverse complement.
CTTTTTGTTCAAGGATAAATTATATATTAGCTTTATTATCTGAATAAACAATTTTCGATATGTACCCAAAATTCACATGATTTGCAAATTACTGTTAATTTCAGCAGGAATTATAACTAACTAATATTAATTCTAGCCAAAATTAAGACCAATAATTTTTGATATAACAAACTTTTGCGACTCACTATGAAGTTGAGATTCGGTATAAAAATTTTTTTTTTTTATTTGGGTCTATTACATAAAAACAGCAAGTTCGGTATTAACTGTATGTATAAATACCCGAAATTATAGGAACATCGAGATTGAGATGAATTTAAAGATCAACAAGTTTTGTCAATGCTTATTTTAATTCATAAATCATAATATTAAACAATTCAACATTGATTAAATGGGTGTTCAAAAATATTTTTGTAGAAAATTTAGAATCACCAAATTATTTAGAAGATTTTTTTATTATTATTGATAGTTAATATTAATTATAACGAAAAAGAACGAATAAATTGAAAATTATGATTGTATCGTTAAATGAAATTGATTTTATTGGTTGATAACAATAGTTGGAATTTGACCAAGTCCAATTGTCCAATAAGCGACACCGACACTAACAGTGACACTAACAGTATAAATGATTTGGGAAGCGTTTATTATGCAACAAAATAGGTATATTTTCAATCATTGTCATGTGAACATTTTTTTTTTTTTTTATTTTTTTGAACAATCAATCTTTTTTAGCAAGAAATAAAGATGATCGAATTTAAATATTCTTTTTTATTCATTACAATTGTATCTATTTTATTTATTTCAGCGAATAGATATCAATTGACGATCGTCAATTCACACACTAGCACTTGATTTTTCATTAATCATGAGAACTATTTTTGTGCAACACATCCTTTTTCATTTATTATAACTTTATTCGTTCGTTTTTTCGCTTAATGAACTTTTCAACCATATGATACTTAATGTCACGTGAAACAGTTCATTCAATAAACTTTTAGAAAAAAGTAAGCTGTCGATCTTAGATTGTAGTCTCTGCTAAGAAGTAACTATTTTATTCCCCCCCCCCAAGAAAGTAATAATAAAATAATATTATTCTTCAAAAAAATTTCAGGTTACACAAGCAAAATTTGCTGATATTTAAATTATTAATTAAAAAACTATTTTCTTCTGTATCTTCTTTTTAACTTTACTTATAATTTACGTATCATAATATTATATGTAAAAAGTATTATATTCATAAATTATATAATACATTGTCGAAAAAGTAATAAGAATGAGATAAAAAATGGTTGTTCAAAAATCAAGGTCCGTTCTTTTTTCTTTTTGGTTAAGTGAAATATCAAATTATTGACGACTAAAAATTTTTTAAACATTTATTATTAAATCATTATACACAAAGTATGTGGGCAAAGTTTGATTCGGTTAAAATTAACGGTTTCAATCGGGTTAATTTCGGTTAGGTACTTATCATAATTGGTTAAAATAACAGTTAATTTAACGGGTTAAATTAACGGTCAAAGTGGGCCAAATGGCGGATCGAAAATGGACGATTACAATTAGAAATTGCTCCTTAGAATGCTATTAACGAATATTCATTATATGACAAGTTTCACAAAGCATTAATAATAGCCGGTTAATTGACCAGTTAATTGACCGGTTAATTGACCTGTTAAGATTTAGTTAACTGTTATTTAACCGGTTAAGTTTTTTTTTTGCTAATTGATTAAGTCAATAAAATAAATGAATGAATACAAATATATATGACGACGGATTTGAAATACTATTTATGTAACGCTAAATGCTGTTAAATACTAACTCATATTGGTATCATCATTGTATCTTAGATTTTTTTTTTATTAATGACCTCTTTAATATTTTCTAGAAAAAAAAATTGCGAGACAAATATTTTTCTTGTGCAGCAACCAAACTTCCTGGTAAAGTACCAATATTGGTGGTATTTTCGGGTTTTCAAATTCGGAAATTCTATCAATAACTAAAATTGATTATTATATTTAATGAAAAACCTTAAATTCATTATTATTATTTTTTTTTTTTTTTTTTTTTTTTGTAAAGTATTATTGTATAATATTATATTCTTTATAATAAAATACTATTAAACATTACAATATCACAAAAAAATTCAAAAAAATTAATTTAAAAGTAAAAAAAGAAATAAAAAAAAAGTATCATATCAAATTAGCCAATCTGTTAATTGGCTAATATTCACCATAACATTTAATCATTGAATATGAAATAATATATAAAAGTGAGCGATTATTCTTTTCCTTTTTTTCTTTAACGGGTGATTTGTATAACATATGTGATTATATGTATTAAAATAGGAATTTAACAATGTATCATGTCGTCATGTTGTCATCAGATGAGGTAATAAAAACCATTTTTCTTTGCAGAAAATAGGAAATTTACTTCCAATATTGAACAAAATATATTCATGATATCAATTTTCTTGATTCACGTGAATTACGTGATCTTCGCCCAATCATATTTGATTTATTCGGAACTGAATTTGGTTAGAATTGTGTGATCATCTGTGCTAATCTAGATTAGATTGAATGATTGAAATACTCAAAAGAAAATCATATTGTCATAACAAAAATAATTACACGACAGTTTAAAATGTTTGATTATTTTCCTTGATAAATTTCATTTTTAGTCATGATTAGAGGTGGCTAAATGTCATTCAAAAATTTTGTTACTTTCACAAAATGCAAGTTTCAAATGAAAAATAATCTATTCATGTTCAGCCTTTGTTACTTATCATATTTGGAAAGTTACAAAGGTCTACAGAAAATTTATTATCGACTAAAAAAGGTAAAATTTGTTTGAAATATTAATTTCGTTAACTATTTGAACCATCACAGAAATTGACTTTCTTTAAATGGTAATTAACAAATGAATTTCGGATATTACTGACGTTGTTCTTAGTTTTTTTCTTAACTGAGGGCTGTGCATGATGAAATAATCACGGTTAAAATAACTTGAGGAACATTGAAAATTAGAATTCGAAGAATCAAGGTAATTTACACCAATAACTGTTTAAGTAATTTGACAATGATAAATTAACTTATTGCTTTAAATAGAAAGCAAATATTATTACATTTAACGGAAAGCTTTTAAATATGATGGAATATTCCATGAAGCGAAAATAGTTCCTTTCGTAGTACTACGGTATCGACTTTCTTGGATGAATTTCTTTCTAAAGTTAATTTACAATAATAGTTATAGATCTATAATTAGCAATATCGATTTTCATAACAAAATAAAAAGAAGTATCTCCCCGCCTTTCCCCCCTCGAATAATATGATCGAAACACGTGATAATAAACATTTAAGATATTCGGTAAATTTTATTAATTAACTAAAAAATATGTACAATGATGAATGTAAGAAAGAGGAAGAAAAACTCCGCTGGAAATTATGACATACACGGATTTGTTATTCCTGTAACATATCCTTGAATATAAAATGGCCTTGTTCTGTTCGTTGTTTTCGTTAATTGAAAACAGTAAATGATTTTTTTTTATTAACTTTAAAAGTAAATCATTTTCTTAACTTACACTATAACATGGATAACTTATGTGTGATTTTTTGTCCATCTTTGTCCGATAAACCGTTACCAAAGAAGAAAAAAACAAAAAATATTTTTTTTCTGTATCGGGATGAGATGATGCCCTACAGACCATTTGGGATGCCCATGTGCGACTATAATAGAATAGTCAGAGATAAATGGAAAAAATTATCCGAGGAAGAAAAAGACCGATATAGATTGATATATGAAATTAATCGGGACGTAATCGAAGATGAACAAGAATCTAGTCAACGGGTTGAAACGCAAAACTGCTGTGTAAATTGCGGTATCAACAACAATTCCGAAATATGTAATAACTGTGTAGATCATCTATATAAAACCGATTCAATGTATCAGTGTAAGATATGTAGCTCGTTTACTTGGAACTCTGGAATTTGTATTTTCTGTTACGAACAGCATAAGCGACAAGTTGATTATTATTCATTTTTCAATAACGGAGAAGTTGAATCAACTAATTATGACGTTAATCCTTTGTTTGAAGAGTTTGAAGTAAATGATGATTATTTTGTAAATGAAGACTATACTGCATATGAGGATTATACTGCATATTAACCGTTATATTACATATAATTTCGTTACATGTATTCGTTTTTCTTTTTTTTTTTTATTATTTATTATATTATTATTTTTTAGATTTTTTTTTTATTTTCTTTCCTTTAATTCGAATTTTTAAATCCTGGCAACAATTTTTTTTATTTCTTCGGCAAATCTGAATTATTTCGTTAGTTATCGATCGTTTATAAAAACTTTATTAATAAAGAACGTTATCAGAAATTTCACATCTAGTTCGTGTGACCCACTGTTAAGATGATAATTTTCTAGAATTGTTATACATAGATATGATCAGCATCCATTCAAAAATAACCGTACATTGTCATTCCAAATCTGTGCGGAGGAAAAAAGGCGGAGAGGATTATATGTATAATACGGATAGAATAAACATATTTGCTGTATGTTGTATACTGTATATATAGGTTTTTATCTAGAATCAGAAAAGAAACATACTGCGTAAATCATTAATGCTGGTCGGAGCTGAAAAATGATGCGCAATTTAGGCGGATCTCCGAATCTCCGACCTCTATTAACTTATAATACGAAAATTTTGACTTGACTCATTACGTGCATTAAATTTTGACTCCATATATGTACAGTATATTATATAGACGAGAAGATTAATATTAATATATTTGTCCTTATAATGGTTATCTCACAGGAAATCATCAATGATAAAGATAAAGTTGCAATTCAGATGATAACCCATTTATATACTAAACTAGGTCATTGGTCCGCCAGTTTATAGTGATGGAAAATCCTAAAAACCAATTAGCAGCCAGGTGATAATGAAATTATTATATGAAAAGCTCAAGAACCTAAACAACATATGTTACACGGTGAAATTCGATATAATGGAATATTAATAAACCGGAACTGGTCTTAAACCGAAACTTTTCTGAAACTATTAAAATAGTTTGATATAATATTTATTTATTTATTTATTTATTTAGGTGTTATAGACTATTACAAATACAAAGAAAAAATTTCTATTGAAAAAAACCGAAAATTCTAATATCAGAATAAAAAAACCCACACAAAGAGCCAGAGGTTGCCAGCCTGGCATACCTGAAATCTGTGACAGGTTTTGTGACGCGGCAATTTGGAAAAAGAGAAATAACTATTCTTCCTTTTGTCATAGAGCTTTTAAAATTTTATCCTAAATTTATTTTTACCGCTCTGCAAGTTTACTTAGAGTTGGAAAAGCAGATTTTAAAGCCGTTTTTGACTTTACATATGAACAATTGATTTTATCGTCTTTGCCGATCATTCTAAAATGGATTTTGGCGAAAAAATTGTTTTATTTGAATAGACCAAAAGTGACATTTAAAAAAGCATTTAGCACTCTAGGTAAACTTGCAGAGCAATCAAAATTACATCTATTATATACTTTTATATCTATATGTTGAAGTGTGTAAGTAAAAATTTTTATTATTGTATTTTTAGCTGCACCACAATTTGCCACAAAACCTGTCACAGATTTCAGACATGCGCCAGGCTGCCAGGCTGTTATCGTGACGACAACTTGATTATGGCCGATGCAGTCTAAATGTCTAATTCTCAATAACGAAAAAATTAAAAGAACTTCTACTAAAAAAAACTACAAAAAAGCAGAAGTTTGTTCCAAACGGAACGTGTTAGTAAATAAACTCCGTTCTAACTAAAAAAGGGGAGGGGGGAAAGAGAAAGTTAGAACTGTCTATTAGAACCACGGCCCTTCCTAACATCTCCTTGAACACCTGGCACTAATAAATTAAGAACTCCCAACAACAAATCCGCCACTTGCTTGTTATCGGTCGCTCCACGAGAGGATTTGGACCTTTTACGCTTCGAAGATTTCTACTTCTTGTTAGCAGGACCAAAAGGTGATCTTCTTCTTATTCTTCTTGGCATTGGAAGCATCGGCTCGTCCTTTAGGAGGCACTTTAGATCCCTGCTCGCCCTTTGACGCGGTGGAGGTTCCATCTCCAGCTTTTTGAGACACCATTGACGACTGCGCTGACGCAACAGTCTTCTTTAATTCGTGACAGCTAATGTTCTTGGACCATTTGTAAGGCGCTTGTTCGATAGTGAAATCGGTATCGAAGTAGCCTATGAGCCATCTTTTGCCATCCGGGGTATAATAGAATCTATTAGTAACAGTATTACTGAAACACGTGATGATACATACACATAAACGAACCAATAACATTAACCTCACGTGATAATATACACGGTGAAAATTTTTTTTTTTTTTTAAATTCGAGACGTGGAACGTTCGAACCAACAAACTTAGAGTCCAATTACACAAAGCCAAACCTCATAGTAACGATCCAAACAACGATATAACCGATAAAGTTGCCAAACAAGGATTAACCGTTTCTCACATATTATACGGGATCGATACAATACACGTCATTGACCGCAATATACGTAAAACCACACGTACCATAACCAACAACCGGCGTTTATTTAACTGGTTTTCACATAATAGAATGGATAAAGTTAAACAAGCTAGTTATAACAAACATATCGACTGGGATTTAACGACAAAATGGTTCAAATTTAACCCCTTCGATTCGCCTACAAGTCGTTTATTAACAAAACTCCGTTCTTGGCAAATGAAAATATCCAGTAATCATTAACTACCCATGGACATTTTGCAATGTAATTATCCAAAATTTATCAATAATCATACGAACTGTTAGTGGTACAGATCAACAATAGAAACAAACGAACACGGTCATGCACCGAAGCATTAACGCATTTCATACCGTACTTCAAACAATATATTTGTGATTTAAAAACATTTCTTCTCAATAATTGTGAACAAGGAGATTTTCTTTTGCACAAAGATTTTAAACGTAACAGAATTTTCAATTGGATCGACCGACATTCATACGACACCACTTCCAACATGGACCTTTACCTCACATTTCGAGGATTCATCACGAAAGAATTTACTTCTATCTTCAACAGCATATTTTAATCACAAAACAACGTACCTTACACATATTAAAGAAAAATTCAAAGCATGGAAAAGCAAAATGAATATTACAGAGAAAATATTCAAAAATTACTCGCGCAATTACAAAACAGATAATCACACACATATCTCAACATATACTTTTACACACCATCAATGTAACCATTAAATTCGATCCGAACAAGTTTTACACATTAGAAGGGTCCAAACGACAAAGAGATCACAGGTTGCATTCATTTATGCCACCACTAGCAACTTTTTACATAATGGCTCATAGTTTAATCACTTACTTTCAATGGACTCATCTTTTTCGCTTTCTTATTTTATTTTTTCTTTTTCTTTTATTTTTCCTTTTATTATGCGTTTTAATTCCCCTTGTAGCTACTAGTTCTTTTAATGGGATAGAGCTGGTTGTATTTTTACGATTGGTTATAGTCTGATATGGATTAGTATAGTTCACTATTATCTTTGTATAATGTACTGCATATGAGATCTGTACTGATAATTTATCGCATAGTAAAAATAAATAAGGATATAATATGTGGAACGGGAAATTTCATATGATTTAATGAGTTACAGTGTATCAAAAATTTTCGCCATATCGGAATACTCTATATACCAGAAATTTTTTCTGAAATGAATGATTCCGTTATGCCGATAATTTCTAATCAACGTTAATCAATTTTATCGTTTATATGCCAATAACTTGTTTTATAAGGTTAAAATTTACGACAATTTTAACAGGCAAGGCGTATTTAATTTAAAATGTGACCGTATTGATTTATGAAAAGAACGTAAATATTTCTCCATGTTAATTCTTCAAAAAATGAAAAAATAGAGATCTATATGTGTCTGACAAGGACGTACCTAGATAGTAGACTAGCTCGAATTGATAATCGAATTGTCCAAATCAACTGATTAGCGATAGTTCGGTAGTGTCAGACTCCAGAATCGCAAATTCTATTAGTTGCACGCAAGTTTCTATAAAGCACCAGTGTAATTTAGTGCAGTACGATCGTACTGCAATGTGCTCGAAACATTACATGTAATTTATATGTGCATAAAAATTATTTGTATGTAAATTACCCTAAATATAGTTTTTGAATTCAAAATTTTTATAATTATTATCATAATAAATATTTTTTTGTTTATTTGGTTATTAAACATCGTCTATCACATACAATGGACTGAATGAGGACTTACACCTATGAAATCATGGATGTAACTATACCCTAAATAAACTAAAAACTACAAGACAAAACCATCAAACAACAAATACCTAAATACTTAAACCCTTACGACACCTTAGAATAATGCGTTGTTATACGTTAAAAGAGAAAGAAAAAGAGCAAAAGCTGAGACGAAAAAACAAAAAATAAACCATCTATACTACAGATACACCTAATTTTTATATCGCTTTATCAGTTTATCTAAACTCTTTATGCATAAAATTATTCTATACTAATAAACTTTTTATTTTCGTATCACATTCGCTTATTTACGACTTACCATTCCATCTATTTTCTTGATCAGGTACTTTTTTAAATGCATGTTTAGATTTTGCGACCGAAGAGGTCGGAATCTATTTAGATTTCCTTTTGTATCAAATAATTAATATTAAGTACAATTGAACGCTGTCTTACGTGTTAACGTTAAAGTCCCGTTAGTCACGCGACTTCGAATTACACGTATCACGAATTTAATAATTCTAACCAGCATTATAAACTTGACCAGAGTTATAGAAAAATCCATCATTGTCAAATTTTTTTGACTTACATGATTGGAATAAGGAGGATATTAAAATCTAAAATTTTTTATTAATAATCTCATTCAAAACAATTAATTACCAGTATTTAACATATGGGGCCTTTGCTAGGAAAATGACCCTCTAAGATTTTAATTGTTCTCCATTTTTTAGAACTAGTAGATTAAAATAAGAATAACTTTAAATTTTAGTAAAAAAATTCTCTGAGGGTCATTTTCCTAGCAAAAACCCCATATATGTGAATATCTTCTATTAAATCATTTTAACATATTAATATGTTTTTTTAAAAATTCCTAATTCATTGCTTAGAATTTCAATTATTTCAGTAATAAAATATGTACGATAATATTATATCTTGAATAACATTACCACAATTTAATCTTTTTTTTTCATCTCGATAGAAATTTTGAAACAAAATTAAACATCGTTTTACGTTCATATTTTCATTTGAGTAAGATTTGATCATTGATTTGTTATATAAAATTGAAAAACTTATTTTTTAATATGAATGAAAGGCACATAAACATATGTCATCTGGTAATTTACGAAAGATTGGATCGTCGTATTTAATTTGTCAGCTTTCACCGACACCTGATTTTGTTAATCTAAAAAAATTTTTTTATTAGAAGTCTTGAGCGAAACTGAAGCAATAATAACAGAATAAAAATATCTGCTAACAATCTCATCGTATTCACATGTACGAAATCAAATTCTTTGACAATAGATAAAACCAAGAAATCTTGAATTTATCAAGCTGGTATAAGAAAATTTGTTAATTTTTATTTATATACAGGTTTTACTTTATCTCTTATGGTTATGAAAATATTGGCTTTAAACATCAATTCTCATAAAGTTGGATTTTGATATGCCTAATAAGTTATAATCAGGTCTCGTCGTCTCGGGATCGCACCTTTATATAATAGATATCAGTTGTATCGGAAATTAACATCTTATCACCCTATTTGCGTTCGTATGGTTGAATTATTAAAGTGCTCCACTCACCTGACATCTAGAACTTTATAGTTCCCTCTAATTGAAAATAAGAAAATAATAATAGTCGGCGTTGTAATGTACCATTCCTTTTCTTGGCCTAATTGAAGAATGAATGAAATAATTATATCAAATTAAATCGAGAACACGTTTCCAGCGATGCAATCTGCGAGAACACACACACTCATACAAATATACAGTATATAGTATATTAAAATTGATCATTAGCACACTCAACGTGCATTGACAATTAATCGATTTTATGCAAAATATTTTAACTTTATGCATTATTTTACGGCAATAACAACTTCAGAATAATATTTTATTTTTGGATCATGTAACTAAAACCTTTACTGTACAGTACATCGATCTGCACAAATGTTTGCTTCCGAATTTTGTATATTGACAAAAGAAGTATAACACGCCCAGTTTAATTGCAACTTAATGATGTTTTAACCTTTAGAATTTGTTTTTACCTTCATCAAACAATGAAAAAAAATGACGCATGTGGTATATCAATATAATTGCTATCTTTATATTGGCAAACGTTATTAATCAATGCGCTGGTACGTCAGATCTAGGGATGGCAACGGTCGGTCACGGTCGGTTATCGGTCGGTCATAACCGGTTAAGGGCCTTTGACCGACCGACCGTTTTGGCTGACCGTTTTTCTGACCGTTTAACCGACCGTTTGACCGACCGTAACCGACCATTTTTTTCTTTTTAACGAATTTAATCAAGACAAAACGTTAAAAAGTGTTTTTGTTAGCGAATTTAATCAAAAAAATAAACGTTATTTGACCTTTTTATTGATTAAATTCGTTAAAAGAAATGTCAAATGGATAAAGTTAGCTAAATGGTCGATTAAACGGTCGGTCAAACGGTCGGTTATAAGCCGTTGACTGACTGATATCGGTCACGGTCATAACCGGTCATGACCGGTTAATAACCGTGACCGTTGCCATCCCTAGTCAGATCATGATTTGTAGATACATTTCGTACAATGGGCTAATTATATAAGAAGCTTGCAAATGTAAAAATGATAGTTCATAAATTTAGTTACAATGGAATAAATAAAGTAAATAAGAATTTAATAAGATCTTGAATTTCATTTCCAAGCGAAGCGAAACGTAGAGCATTATTCTTGTAGGAGTTAGCGTGAAAATTTGACGAATCACACACGTGGGTTTCCATTTGTCATGTCATGTCGCGTGACATATTTATATAAATATTTATTTGTAACGGTTTTCGTTTTCTGGTATTTATAAAAACTCTCATTTATTATCGGTCAATTTACAGAATTTAGTAGCGGATCATAGATATTTCGTCGCACGAATTTTTTTGAATATTCTCCAGGATAAAGTTGGAGGATTTATTATAATTGGCCAGAAGAAACTTCATTTCTAATATTTTATTTTGCATTATTGGTGTAAGGACTATTGGATTGATCCTAACCTTATAAGTTTTATAAAGTTGATAAAAAGTGACATTTTATTATAAAAAAAATGAAAGAAAAAATAAATAGCTTTCAATTAATTGTCTCTGGTTAAATATTGGATTTGAACTGACTTAGTTGCTTTTTTTACGTTTATTAATAAATTATTTATTTAGCACGAACATATATTTCGTGTATGTTATCATTAACATTATATCTACATAATAACTTTAACAACAAATTCACTTGCTGTGGAATGTGTTTAGGAGACGGCCAAAGATAGAAGCTTCGGAGTAGAATCAGAATTTCACCAATCACCATAGTGAAAACAGGCAATTTACCGTTCTTATCAATGTGGTAACGGGAGTTTACGTCAAAATATTCATATCATATATCAAATATTACGTATCACTTTGACTAGTAAGCAACCCGCATTATTCTTAGATATTAAAAAAACTATTATTTTATTTTAGCAGATCTATAATTTATTTTAATATGTATAAATATATCAAACAATGGTGTTACAGATCATCGGAGTGATTTAAACTTTTTAAATGCAAAAACTCTTGATGATCACGAATCCGGATAAACTCATTCTTCTTCTTTAAATATTGACGATATTTGACGTAAAAATGAGTAAATTTTTAAGTGAGAAAATTTTAAATGTTTATAAATCATTGCACAAATTCTTAATAAGTAAATATTAAGGAATTATTAAATCATTGTTAGAATACTTAACGATCAGTAAATAAATACACGAAGCAAAATTTTTTTTTTTTTTTTGTGAAATTTACTCTTTTTTCTCCTTCTTAAAATATTCATTAAGAAAATGAGAAAATTAAGATCAAGAACTTGTAAAATTTGTTGTAACGATTCAACAAATTTCCCTTTATCAATTACTTCAAAATGTATTCATAATTCATCAATTTGCACTGAATGTTTTGAAAAACATATCGATTCTCATATTAAAAAAGGTAGTTTACAAGATATTAAATGTTTACAATGTGACAAAATTTTGGATTATTACGATGTTAAAAGAATTGTAAATAATGAACTCTTTCAATGGTAAAACATTTTTTTTTTTTTATTTCTTCTTTTTTTTTTTTCTAAAGTGAATATATCAAAAATTTTCTTGATATAATGTAGCTATGATATCGCGCTTTTACGCCATGCGCTCCGTCAGATGAAAGATTTTCGTTGGTGTAAAAGACCAAATTGTGGATGGGGTCAAATTCATAACGGTGGAGGTAATTTATTATTTTATTATATTTTATAATCATCAATTTGTATTATTTCTTTATTAATTTGTACTCGGAAATTTAACAGATGACGCACCAATTATGACTTGTAAAGCGTGTGGAGCAAAATCTTGCTTCACTCATGACGTACCTTGGCATGAAGATTCGAGTTGTTCTAAATTCGATGAACACCTTGTGAGAGATACTGCAGCAAATAAAGCTTATTATGATAGACATACAAAAAAATGTCCTGAATGTAAAATGCCTATTGAGAAGAATGATGGATGTGAACACATGACCTGTCTTTGTGGTTATGAATTTTGTTGGCTGTGCGCTTGTTAATTTTTAGTGTAATTGTTATTTAATTAAACATTTTTTATGGCCTAACCATTTTTATCATTCACTAACAGTTGCTTGGCAGATTATGATTTGATTAGAAGTGAAGGGAATCATCGTCATGAAAGAACTTGTCAACATCACCATGATAACTTATGCTCTATCGATCCATTTGATGGAACTGACGAATGGCGATCCTATGTTCTACCGTCAACTTTTGCTTCTTCAGAAACGATGGAAGAAAGATTTTCGGAAAACGATGAAATTGTCAATGTCACTGAAAGGCTTAGAGCACAAGTAATGATTTCTGGTCGTTAATTCTTACTTGCGGACGAATTTTCTTTTCCTTTCCTTTGTTTTTTTGCGTTATTTTTTTATGATTGGTGATCGAATGTTTATGCTTTGAATTTTCTGTATTTACTGTATGATTTTTTGTTTATTTGAAATGAAATAAATGGAGTTATTCTCAAAAAAATTGGTCAAGAAAATTTTTCTCGCAATTTATAATGTACACTTTATCGTGAGATTTCATATACATAAGATTATTACAATGTGACGAATAACGAAGACAATAACAGATATTTTGATAAAATATATCACTATTTCCACACTGTTCGTGTCACAAAATGTTGTGCAAGTCACGTGACATATTTAACGAGTAGTAGTAAACATGTGACTTCACGTTACTACTAACTTTAATATGCTCACATCTAAGCGACCTATGAACCTATCGCTTTCACGTATTCTTTCATCAACATAGCGGTTCTCCATTGATCGCAAGCTTACTGAATTTTCTGAATATTTAAATATATGATGTAACTAATTCTAGTTATTTTATTGGATTATTTATTATATAGAAATATCAATATTATGTACTTTTATGGATTTTAAAATAAAGTAAAATGAATCAAACCTTATCTATTATTAAATACAAGTATGATAAATTTGTTAAAATGATATTTATTTATATTTTATCTTTATTTATGCAAATTTAAGTACTATCAGAAGCCAGTAAGTGCTTAATATAATTATTATTGGTGTCGCGTCTCCTCTGTGTTTCCATTTTTCATAAGTATCTGAAGAAAAATTTTTTATTACACATTATCTGTTACACGGATTTAGGCAAAATGCGTTACTCTGGGTAGTTACTATTACTTATAATTGATTTTTATAATGTCACCAACATAACATTATGTTGCTTCACATTATGCTAATTTAACGGGGATAATTTATTTGTTTTTCTTAATAGAGGTATTAGATTTCGGCATTATTAGTTTATTTTACTATAAATCGGGTTAAAGATCTGCTCAAATATCATCATTTTAGATTTATAAATGAACTGTTAGTAGTATGATGTCCTTCATTACGCTTAATAAAGTAACGCAAAGAAACTGATAAGAAAAAAAAAGCACAATTATCTCTTGTTGCCCTATAATGTCCTCTATGTCAAATACTCCCGTAAAAACTTATGATAAATGCATAAATAATAAATATACAATTTCGTCCAAAACTTTAGACTTGAGATTCATTTATAAAAATTCTCTAACGTGTGTCAAAAATAAAGATAATAAAGTAGAAGGTACTTTCTTTACTTTTACTACCTCTAATCTTATTTAAATTTTTGCCAAAATTCTTTCTGGAGACATTCAAGCAATATTTGTGGGACCATATAGCAATATTCTTGAACTGAAATGCATCATCCAAGAAAAGCCCGAATATGGTATCAAACTAATACGTCTTGAATTTTCTAATAAACTATTGGAAGGTTATAAAAGTCTAAATTCTTACAATCAATGGGTGAGTTAATCTGGTTTCACGAAAAACGTGATTGAGATTAAGGTTAATCTCAAGCTAATCATGATTGAAATTTCATATGTAATTTCAATCTTACTCACTGAGTAAGATTTAATTATCATGAATTTTTCTAATGCAATATATTAATTTCAATCGAATTTATAATGGATAACTAAATTCTGGCTGATTTAATACTTTAATAAATTCAATCATGATTAATTTTGTGAAGTAAGATTGAATATAATCTCAAGCTAATCCTAATCTTAATCCTAATCATGCAATCTACAAGGTTATAATGTATATTTCACTTCGATTATTGGGTAGGCAGTTTGATCTAGATTACTGCATCAAAGATACAGTATCAAAGATTATTTGGATCGGAAAAGAATAACCCTTAATGCTATAATGATGATGAGTTGCGTTGGTGATAGTTCAATGACCAGTTTCTTATCATGGTACTAGTATCAGAGATACTTCTCTATTGCTTCTGAAAGTTATCTGGAAGGTAAGGGAAATTCTTTAAAGAAATATATTCAACTCTTATAATTGAGGTAGCTGAAAAATTTGCTGAAGAACTTAAACACAACGGTACTTCATGCAAAATTTTGTCAGTATTTAGTGAACCATGGTGTATCATTTCAGATTTTTTTGCTCGAAATACTACTAATCAACCCCAAAATTTAATAAATACAGTAGGTTCAAGTGGAGTAAACATTGTTTCATAATTTTCTGGATCATATGAAATTTAGTATTCAAAAATTTGAATACGTGTTTTTTTTTTATTTAGACACAACAAATTATTATAAATAAGAATTCTAATTAGAAATATAAACAATTGCATAGTATTTGTGGCTTGTTAAATAAGCCACTAAATGGGAAGGGCAAAGCCTTCTAGATGGCAAAGTAATTATTTGGTCTAAGCCAATTTATCTGGTTCTTTTATATAGCCTAAATTTCCACATCTCTGGCATTCCCAGAATTAGCTCTTGCCTATCAAAGCTTAATAAAAGTTATATCATTATAAAATGGTAAAATTAATTCAGTTCATATCAACTCTATATAATCTATTAACATCATATTACCCAATAACTATTTTTATTATTTTTAAATAATGATTTTACTTATTACTTATAAAGTATAATTTTTTTTTATTAAAAAACTACCATTCAAATCTTCACCCAGATAAGGAGATCGCAGAGTTAAAGAAAACCGTAGAAAATCTGGAATGGCAGATCTATAACTGCAGGATCTGTTTTGTTAATCAGGATTTATTGGAATAACTCATCATTTTCTTACAAGAACAAAAATTTGGCTTTGATGATAAAGATAGTCCAGAACACCGCACATATTGCAGTATGGAAAGAAAAAATAATTATCACACTTACCTATTTTATATTGAACAAAATGATAAAACAATTAGGTTAAAAAGTTTTGATAGTACGATTACATATTGCCCTAATAAATTTTATGATAATAAAGTTAAGTTATATATTTTATTATGCTTGGTAAGATTTGGATATACTTCATCATGAAAAGATAATTTCCTATTTTCTTTCCAAAGGACAAAAACCTTGAAACCCCACTGACTTTTATTTATATAATATTTTTATACATTTAAAGGTTTAAAGACACATAGACCTTTTACTAAAAATTACATAAGATAGTTATACACCAATAGAAGTAAAAATAGTAGTATCAACAAAGAGAAGGATCAATTGCTTAAGTACTCATCCCACCACATATGCTAGAGATTTTAATGTTTTTATTAAAATGCCATTTTTATATTATTGACATTTGTTAGTAAGTTTATTATTAGTAACTTTTGATTTTAAAGAGATTCAAAATATAGTTTATTTCAACAGATAACAGTAAAAACAGAAAAATTAGAGAACTGAAATATTTTTAATTGAAACCATATATATACACGCATAGAAAAAAAAATAAGAAAACGATTTAAAGAGAAATAAATACAGTCCAAAAGAGAATAACATTCAAGTACATGATTGTTCATGATAGAAGTCTAAAGGCACATAAGAAATTATTAAATGTATTAATAGAAGTAATACAAGTGAAAAAGTAATGGTATCAATAAAATTAATCTCAAAGTATCCAATACACTAGCAACTTTTTAATAATGAATTACTTTAAGCACTCCTCTTATCTTATAAATACTATATAGCTTGGAGTACTCAAAGATTTTATTTATTTATTTAGAAATTCCACTTTTATATTATTAGTACTGTTAGTAACAAACTTGCTAATAAGTATTGATTTAAATTTATATTAAAAGTAGATGATTCTGTAGATAATAAAATGCAATCAAAGGACTCAATAAAATTTGCGATCCTATTCATACTCCTCTATCTTATCAGGAAAACAATAACAAATTGTTTAAAAAATATAAATTTATGAAGAGATATTGAAAAAACAAAGAAATAATCTAAAGAGAAGCAAATGCTCACAAGTAGATATTCCAATACATGGCAAGATCACAACACAATACACACAATTCCTTAGATTAATTAATATACCTAAATTTATTAATTTTGAATCTCCATTATTATTGTCTAATATTTAATAAATTATGCATTCGAGATCTTACTATATATATATACCATGTTAAATTCAAAATTTTTGACTCAGTTTATAAAAAAATGGAATAATCATATTATAATACTTCTATTAGAAATGGAGTGATCTTTAGACAAATACTAATATGGAGTCTCAAGAATCACAACGCGGTAGGAATATGTGATTTGAAAATTTGTTGAGCAAATCATATTTCAACCATTAGATGAAATGAGCATTTTTTATAAAAATCTCAAGAAAGTAAAGATAACAGTTAATTCAATTATAATATTTAATGATTGGTACATATAAAATATTGAAAATTTTGTGTAGTAATGTTTCCACATGAAAGAAGGAATTATCAAATCTTCAAATGGCTTTTATAGATCCAGTTTCTGTGTAATTTATCGGATTGTCAACTGAGAATGAATCTTAAAACGTTATTATCTAGTCAACAGAATTAGAGTTTCATCTAAAGAATTTAAGATTATGAACGTTCAAAAGTCGTTATCATTACCGCCTTGATTATACACCTGCAGTAAATGATCGATGATTGCTTGTAGAAACTAATATATAAACTGTTTAAAGAAACTTACTAATAATCCAAAGTATTAATATTCATAGAATAATGAATAGAGAGAATAATAGATGTCAGTAGAAATGATAAATGAGTATAGAGATGTTAATGATGATGTAATTGAAATAATTCCCTAAAAACCACTTTGTTTAGGAATAGATCAGGACACTGCCGAGTCAACTCATCAGGTAAAGGACTACCGACTGTGTTGGTCACTTTATTGCTGATGTTGCTAAATATGCGTTTTAATTTGAACTTATATAAGCAAGAAAATAAAACCATTAAATTTATAAATTAAGAAATTCATATAGTAAAACTGGAGAGCTTGCAGAAGACTTGCTACTATAATAGAATTATGATATAGTTTTACTCCTGTTTTATTCCTACATTTAGAAGGGAAATATTTATCACGAGTTCATCCTTATTTAAGTAATTTAATTTATTATTTATTTACATAATTTTGATATAAAATTTTTTTAAGCAAAACCTATAGTAAACTTTTAGTAGGTGCAATAGAAGATTGGATAAGAGTAAAAGTAACATAACTACGATTAGTTTAAATGCCTCAATGAAAGATTCAAACGACATAAGTCGTTACTTCAACTTATATGAATGTGAAATACCTTTAATTCCATGCGACTCTAATGTTGTTGTAAAATTGATAACATTATTATTGACTTTAAGGACTACTGAAGATTTCCTCTTTTTGTCACTATAAACAGGCGGAGGGAGCAGCAATGGCTCTCCCCCTATAGGTACCAATTGGCTTCTACCTATTTACAAAGGAGAGACAGGTTCATAATGTAAAACAAATGTATATATGTACAATTTTGCAAAATTCAGGTTCAAATAATTATGCCGAAGTCAAGGATAATAAGTTGTTTCATGACTACAATCTGCGATCTTGTAAAAAGAAATGATAAAGGATGAGAGAAAACAAAAGAACAATGAAGGATGAAAGAATGATGAAAAGATGATGGAAGAATGAAATAAAATTTAAACACATAAGAAGAAAATTACATCAATTTCTCATTTTTAATTCCATCATTTAAACGAAAATGTACTGAAATTAATATTAAAACGTTTAAACTCCCTTTTTGCCAGGGTGAATCAATGGATATTTTAAAGATATTGTCTTAGGTCTTCTGTACAAGTACAAACAATTCCTGTGATTTCAAAGCCCATATTAATAAATTAGAATGATGAGAGGAAAATGCATGTTCTGGTGGTTAGGAACAGGAGGAGGCCTGGGATAAAAGAGCATTAGAAATAGGTAGTCAGATGATCCATTTTTTGATCAGATCGGATAACAGATTGAACGGATTTCACTTCACCTCTATGATGAACGGCATGGTAGTATACTAGAGCAAGATGAAGAGAATCATATAATGAAATCATCCATATTATGGACATGTAATAGAATTTATTAATAAGAAATTCTGCAATTGGCAGCAGGACAAAAGATGTCATGGAATGATGGATTAAAAAGAAAAGTATGACAAGCATCATAGATAATACTGTATCTTCTTCACCCGAAACATATTCAGCTAATTTATTTTATATTTTTGATCTGACAAAGTTAATTATGTTTGATTTTAATGGCATCAATCAAATTATTATATAGACTAATTGAAGAAGATACACTATCATATAATTACATCAAAGCTTCTGCAGACCAAAATATTTCCTGAAGTTATAAATGAAACAATGCCATGATTTTTGAAGTTTTAAAAATTTGAATATGACTCTAAATCATCTTCGATCATATTTATTTCCTGTCTATATAAGTGCATTAAAGAAAAATTAGATTCCTCCATTAGTCGGTTATACTTTATAACTTTTTATTTGAGAGAAATAACCAAATCCTTCATACTCTAAAATTAACCCTAACCCCTAACCAAAAGTAATTTGAAAAATTTATATTGATAGCAAGAAATAAGATGATAAAAACCTCTTGCATTTTTTTTACACTGCTTCCTTTCATATTTTTTTTGCAAATGCCTCCTTACCTTTTGTTAGTACAAACTTTTACAACTATGAAATTGGAGATTTAAATAAATTATATAAAAATTACTTATAAGGATTTTCGACTAGTACTAGTTTGTTAAACAAGGAGTTTAAATTATAATTATGGATGGTCCGATGCATACATATATATTTCTACAATAACGAAGATTTGAAATCGCTACTCAAAATATATATACTTTCTGAGGTACTGAATTAGAATGGACCGACTCATCCATGGAAACTTGCCTCAAATGTGGACATTGTGGGCAAAATTTTAAAGTTCTGTAAATTTCCATCAATTAAAGTCTTATTACAAACAAGCAAAGTCATTAACTAAGGAATTAAAGATCATTATTTAACAACAAAAATTTACATTAATTATTTTATTAGTAACTATAAATATTAATTTTATTATAAGAATTTGAAGATTGGCCAATCAGTTAATAAGATTTAGAATTGGATAAATCTAAAAAAGAGTTGAAAAACAGTATAACTTCGCTATAAAACTCAGGATGACTTAAAAACCAATAGTTGCGATAAGAGTTATATTATATTTTAACAATATAAACTAAATATACAATATTATATAAATAAGGAAAAGTTCTGCATAAAATACGAAGAAACAGATATATGAGTTCCGATTTCCAATAAGAAATATCAATAGCTGCAAACCTGTTTCTTTTCATTATAGTAAACAAAAAGAACAAACCATATTATGTAAACCTTTTGAAAAGATTATTGTGAACGTGAATACACTAGAAAATAAGACAGTAAATATCCATAATATTTATGTTTACGACGTACCAGCCAGATGGACCCAAAATAAAAATTATTTCTGAATCTAAAGTTTGGGGCCATCAAAAGGTATAATAGAAAATAAGATCACAAAACAAATAATGGTAATAATAATTTTGAAATAGTAAGACTTGACAGCAAAAACTTTTAATATTTTTCACCATTTTTACAGAAATTAAAGAGAATACTTAAGTTTGTCTTATTATTCTATTTTAATAGCAAGCAATAAAAGTAATTACCAGATTAAATTTATATTTAAGTCAAAAACAAAATATTGAAATATAATAATGCAATTATTTGAGCTGGAATTACTACACATCTTTAGATAATAATAAAATTACTTAGAATTTAATAAACCAACTTTCCCTTATTTTTGTCTTTTTTTTCAAGATGACTGAAAAAGACATGTTTTAAGATTTAAGAAAAACTTATGATCATATTTACAAGACTATAGCAGTCATGTTATATTCAAAAAATACAGTCAGTAATCTTATACAAGACATACAAGCAGATTAGTGGTCATTCATTTCCTTTTTTAACACAAGAATTATTATCCTTAATAATCCCATCATCAATAGGAAAACTATATCTATGTTTATTAAAAAGTAATTATTTCTCTAGCCTGGAACATCAAATGTAATGGTTAAACTGAATTTTTTATTTAAAGCTTACTTTAAGTGTGAATTATTAGAATTCATATTTCTCGTTATTTCAGTTATATATAATATATTAGCTGGCATAAAATAGTTTGGAACCATACTGTGGTTTATTAGCGAAGTCATGATACGAGATAGATTTAGTTATTTATCAAATATTAAAACTATAGGACCTTTACAAATATCCTATGAAATGATTAAACATCCATGCAAAGAAATGAGAATGCATTTTACAAATAATCTCAGTTTCAACAAGTATTAAAATAATAAATATTAACAAACATATACCCAATACCAAAACCGAAACATTTATATCCCAAACTTATAAATCAAAATCTATAAATACAGAATTATTAGAATAATTAAATGAATAATGCTTTTAAATCCTATGTTAAGATTCAAACTGATCTCGATTTTAAATGACATGGAAATACAGTATTGTTAGAAAAGGAACTAAAGAACTTATTGGTGGATATAACGATAAGAAAAGGATTAAAAGAAGGAATAAATTTATTCATTTTGATCTAAATAATGTGGTAGTTCTATCACCATTTAATGAAATGACAACCTACCAACTATGTTCATGGTTATGTGTGAAAGCAACTGGCAAACAATATGCATTTATTGATGTAATATAAATAATACTGATTAATGCTTGGATTTGTGCTGCTAAAAATGTAATCTTCAAACATGTGTTTAAACAATAGTTCCATACAGAAAATGTGCTATTGAGTTGGACCAATAGCAATAATAGTCGAATGAAGAAGTAAGTAGTTGACCAGTATGCAATGTCTATTAGAGTGCTATATAGTATTGACGATATCAGACGAATTTTGTACTA
Source organism: Rhizophagus clarus (assembly GCA_015698045.1). Lineage (NCBI taxonomy): Eukaryota > Fungi > Glomeromycota > Glomeromycetes > Glomerales > Glomeraceae > Rhizophagus > Rhizophagus clarus. The sequence continues at coordinate 137,346 of BLAL01000357.1, read as the reverse complement.
ATTATCTGATAAAATTCAGATTCTACGAAACTATATATTAGTGTTATTATCATTATTTTAAAGAATAATTGAAAATACATTTATGAAAAGTTTGCACTATTATTTTAACTTTCTTATAAAATTATTATTTCTTTTCAACTTTTCACATATTTTAGCAACCATCAATTTTTCATTGAACTTTAGATCTATAGGAAAGAAACCATTACAATATCATGTCCTGATATATTAGATATCAAGATTTTATCTTATTTTGATCAAAATTGATGATACAGGTTTTATTATCAATTTTAATCTAATATTTAGTTTTTATTATTATTGGAAAATATATATCAGAATATTTTTCTAACATTATTTTAAATAATGTATTCTAACTCAAAATTTACATTCGAAATTATCAGTTAACAAATCTTTTTTATAAAATTAAAATTATATAACTTTTATTATCAATTTTTGAATTTTTTGACTTTTTAATATAAGATCATAGAAAAATTTATTGTTATTATTTATATTATCTTTATAATTTTGTAAATTTTAATAATTTATTTTATAATTTCCAATAATGATCTTTACTTTATAGTATAGTCATTTTGATAAGTTTTTTACCGGGCAATCTGCATAGATGGTTACAACTCGAAATCAAATGTCTGTAATAAAAAAATGGCTCAGCTCGTTAAATTTTTTTAGTTATTACTTGCAATGTTAGTTATATTACAAAGTGTTAAGTTCAATAGTCACATAAAAATATAATTATTAAACACAAATATAAAGTCTACCTCAAGATATTATATAAATAAATCTGCTGTAGGAAGTGAAACTCTTCTGAAAGTAACTTTCATGGCCGCAGTTTTCAGGCTATTGCCTCACTTACTTCATAATAAAGTATTAAAGTTGGTTTACTTTTTTAGTTTTTACCTTTCAATTAGTTGCATTAGCGCCTCTTTTTCATATAAAGTACTGTATCAATGCCGGTACTCCTTTATATGTGGTCGCTAATACTGCAAGAGAAGACATTTTCTTAGATTATAAATATACGAGAAATGAACGTTTGATGAGCACGTTTGCTGAGGAGCATAAAGATATATTTACCATTTTTTGGTAAACATTTACAAGAACGAAACAAACAAAAGTGCACCAACAAAAGTAAGCTGATGTAAAATCTCCTTCTATAAAAAATTAAAATAATGTATTAAAGCATTTATATAAGAGAATTTCATCACTCTTAGAATCATGCTTATGAATGGTTGCTATTTGAAAAATTTCGCAAAAACAAACACGAACATTTTTCAACTCAAAATATTGAACAATAATAAATAATACAGAATAAATTCTTTTTCATATTTTAACGTTAATTGATCCTGCAAATTGTGATTATTTTTCAATTTAGAAATTTACTAATTTAAATAAAGACATTATTATGTAACTTACCTAATTACTTTTTATTTACTGCTGTATGTAAGAAAATATTATAACTTTGGTCAAATCATAATGCTGGCCAGAATTGTTATTTTTTTCGTTCCAAAACTCGTTCCAAATTAATGGTATCTTAATTATTATAAGAGACAAATTAATTATAATTTCTTGTATTTGACCAAAAAGTGTTACCACTTTCAGAAAGCTGTTTGATCTGTTCGGTTAGTTTAATAATTTCAAAAATTCAAACAATTTATAATAAGATTCAGGGAATACCGAGACAAATCATAGTTTGTAATAATGTAACATAACTGATAAGATTATACCATACTATAGAATTAATAAACACACATATATACGAATATGCACATTGTAATTAACAATTTGGTAAATAACGTTATTATTTGAATTCCCATGAATAGAATATTTTAAATGATGTATAAATAATAACGAATAAATAAGAACGAGTAACGAGAAAAAAAAACAACGAAAATCAAAGTTGACTATTGAAAAATGTATAAGATAAAAGCTTAACATAGAGCATAGCATGAAAAAATTAAAAGTTGCAGTTCAGGGACGGTTACATAATGCGCGCTTAAGAGTAATAATACATGTGGTTTCAAAACAATTTACATTTGAGAAAAAAAATTTAAACATACAACAAATATGCTTTAAATTTCGGGCCGATTCGTTACATTTATTTTTGATTACACATTTTGCTTCATGTCAACTGGTGACAACGGTATGATTTCAACTTATTACATTTCTTCTAGAGATAAATTCTAATATTTGTAATAACTACAATCGGAAAATGATTTAAGGACATAATTTGCGACTGCGGTATGTCGTTTCTGAAGATTAATCCCCTTTAAGCAAATAATTTCTGTTATTTATCTCGTGAAATAAACCAACCATTTTTAGTAATTGATCATATCCATTTTTTGTCAAGCTTCGAAACGTGAAATGAAACTCCGTACTACGTTTACTACCCAACCCGTCCCAACGTTTAACGACTTAATTAGGAAATAATCAACCATCGCATTAACAGAAAACGGGTTTATTCACTTAACTCGGTAATTAATTCGAATTAAATTTAGTAATGTTCACATGATGATCATTCGATGGATCACTTTGTAATACAAATATGATAAATTTTCTCTAAACAAAAAGAAAAAAAAAAATATTTTTTCTTTCTTTCTTTCTTCCTTTCAAAATTTTTTAGAAAAAATTTTGTCATGATTTTTACAAAATTTTTAAAGAAAATTTTAGAATATTTGGATAATGATATGATAACACTTCACTCATGTTTATTGGTAAATAAACAATGGAGTAAAATAGCGGTAGAAATATTATGGAAAGATATTTATAAAATTCAAGCGAACGCAGAAGAATTATATGGAATTGAATTAGAAGATGAACCCGATCAAAATATTTTATCAACATTATATTCATGTTTACCAAAAGAATCTAAAGAACTTTTGATTCAAAATGATATTATAATCGAACCACCTACCGTGGAATCACCAAAATATGATTATCCAGGATATTGTAAATATCTTGATGCTGGATATATTAATCAATTAATTATTGTACATCTTGGTGAAGAAAGTAAAATTTATGAAAGAACATTATTAAAACAAGAAATTTATCAATTGTTTATTAAACAAAGTTCATCAATTCGTTACCTTCATTTTCATGATCCTCATGTTCCATTTCCTTATTTTTCTGGTGTATCAAATTCCATTACACAACTTCGAGAATTTTCTTGTGATACAAGCATTCCTCCTTCAATATTTTGTAGAATGGCTCAATTATGTAGAAATATTAATAAAATATTAATCAAATGGGTTAAAGAGGATAATGAAGGATTAGCAAAGTTGATACAACTTCAAAATAATTTAGATGGTATTGGATTTGAATGTGAAGATCAAGATAATTTAGATGAAAAAATTGAACCTTTTGAATGTACGATGATTGGCGATGCATTGGAATCAAGAGCAGATTCTTTATCTCATCTTTATATTAAGAATTCATTATTTTGTCTTCCTTTATCATCTATTTCAAAATTAACAAATATAACTTCTATAGACTTAAATTTGGAAGAATTATTTCCAATTGATGCATTTGAATCTTTATGTTCTATTCATTTTCCAAATTTAACCAAATTGTTAATTGGTGAAAATATTCCACCTTTAGTATTAATAGCAAATTTTATTAAAACAAATGGGAGTTCATTAAAAGAAATTATATTTCATAATGGATTTTATAATGGTGATTTAGAAGAATGTACAACATTGAATCAAATGATAGGTAGAACTTGTCTGAAACTACAAACTTTGATGACATTCTGTCATGACGATCAATTTCAAGATATAATCGAAATTTTAATTTCTTGTGAAAAATTAGATAATTTAATTTTAAGAAATTCTACTGAAGAAAAAATTGACGCTACCCCATTATTTACTACTTTATTAGCTAATTCTTCTCATCATAAACTATCAAAGTTTTGTGTTGATAGTAAAATTCATTTTACTCCCATTGTTTTAAATTCCTTTATAGATATGATTGATAAAAATGAGAAATCTATAGTCTTTTATATTTATAAATCTGGTGGAATTAAATATGTGGGGTATGATGGAATTACGAATAATCATCTTATTATACTTGAAAGTGTTGGTGGTGGTGTTTTGGATGATAATGATATTATTAATAAGTTTTCTACCGTACCAAAATTCAGGGAACCTTATAGATATTCATTAGAATAATAGTTTTAATTTTTTACTTATCCATTATCTACTCAATTATCTTTACTAATAAAAAAATTATAATCTTGAAATTAATTATGTTAGAACAAAGAGATGATTAATAATATTTTATTTAAATATTACATACAAGTATGTTGTAAATACTGTAATAATACAAACGACTAATATCATATAATGATATTATAAATGGACATAATATATGATTATAAGATTGATAAAATTCTTACGAACTTATTACAATGGGAAAATGAATGACTTCCTTTAAAATCTATTTCATTATTTAGCCATGGCTCGCTTGTTTGATTCCACTAATAATTTCATATTTTTATAATGACTCATGGAATTCACATTGTTGCTGAATAAACTAATTTCCATCTGATCATCAATGTTGAGGTACAGCAACATTGATCAGGGCCTCGAGAAAAAGGAAATATGAGTGAGGGGAAAGGAAAGGCTAGTGAAGGGAAGAAAAAGAGCGAGAGAATACAAACACTTATCGCTACTCAAACACACACGTACGAAAATTGAAGAGGATGGAAAGAGAAGGAAGTGCCAAGATCAAAGTGGAAAAGAGGAGAAAAAAATAAGGATTAGAAAGCTATAGTCATTCATGAAGGTTGAAATAGTTGAAAGAAAGCATAAAAAAAAGCTTTAATGGAGTTGCTAAAAAAGACCTAAAAAGATGTAGAAGTTTGGCGTTGAACATCACACAAAAATACCATGGAAAATAATGATAGTTTCGTAATGAACGGGAAAAGCGAAGCACAATACCTCAACTTTCATTAAATAAATTGATTTTTTTAGTTCGAACAATCACACCTTACATATCCACACGATTTACGAGTTACCGTACGCGAAACATGTTAAGTTCTTTTAATTCCAATATCTCGCTCAAATGGCTCTTCATCAGGTGAGCTCAATTGATCATCATGATCGTTAATGTTGTGTAACCTAAATGAATAAAATCAGTAGCAGATCCCGCGGTCGACGCTAAAAAAAATTTTTTTCTTTCAAACATTCAGTAAAAAAAATGTCATTAAAATATTTAACCAATCGAATCTTATTTCAAAATAATAAATTATATAATGTTAACTCATTTTTATGTACTTCTATACAACAATACCATAAAATTAATTTAAAAAAAAGATATTTAGCAACGGTATCTTCATCTTCATCATCCGATATATTAGAAAATATTTATGATATTGTAATAGTTGGAGGAGGTATCTCAGGAAGTGCTTTAGCATGTGCTTTAGCATCATCACCAAAAATAACTGGGTCACAAAAACGTGTGGCACTAATCGAATCTAGTGATATGTCAAACATTAAAGAGTGGAAACCTGTAAAAGGAGAATTTTCTAATCGTGTTAGTTCGTTAACGCCACGTTCTGTTGAATTTTTTAAAGGTAATTTATTTTATTTTTTATTTTTAACTTTTATCTTTTTAAGAAATTTATATTTTATATTTCGAATATTAGATATAGGAGTTTGGCACAATATTGAAGAAGAAAGAATAAAACCATTTAGTGATATGCAAGTATGGGATGGAGTAAGTGATGCAAGAATTAAATTTAATAACGAGAATAACCGAACTGGACCATTAGCATGGATATTGGAAAATTATAATATTCATCATGCGATACTTAAAACGCTAGATCAATATAAAGAGAATAGTGACGTCGATTTACTTGATAATACAAAAGTACAAAAAATTTTTTTTGATAAAGAAAATAAGGATGAGCAATTTGATTTATCAGATTGGCCATGTGTTGAATTAAGTAATGGAAAAAAATTGAAAACTAGATTATTGGTAAAGTTACAATTGTTGATACAAATTTTAAATTTTATTTTTTTTTTATAGTGTATTATTAAAATTTTTATTTAATGAAATCATTTTAGGTTGGAGCTGATGGAATTAATTCACCCGTAAGATCTTTTGCTAATATTGATTCGTTAGGTTGGGATTATAATTCGCATGCAGTCGTGGCTACTTTACATGTTGATCCAAGTATTGATAACAAAACGGCATGGCAAAGATTTTTACCAACAGGTCCGATCGCTATGTTACCGGTAAGTTTTATTATATTTTAAACTTTAATTTTTTTTCGTTAAATTTTAATTATTAACATTATATATTAATATTTTAATGGATAAAAAAAAATTTGTAGCTTCAAAATGGATATTCTTCAATGGTGTGGTCAACAACACCAAATCTTGCAACCAAAATTAGATCAATGCCATCAAATGATTTTGTACATTTGGTTAATGCAGCATTTCAATTACGTATAGCAGATTTAGAATATTTTTATTCACAATTAGGGGATGGTGAATCAATAGATTTTTTTAATGAATTTGAATGGAGAAAGGATGTTCAATCAAAAAATTCTGACTATAATTATAAAGAAGAATTTCCTCCCTTGGTTTTAGGGGTGCAAGATAAAAGTCGTGCTGGATTTCCATTAAAAATGAGAAATTCAGAAAATTATATTAAAGAAAGAATTGTGCTTGTCGGGTAAGAATATATTTATATTTCTTATTAAAAAAGACAAAATTATTTTGAATAATTAATTTATTTATTTTTTTTTTTTTTTTAAAAAAAAAAAATAGAGATGCAGCTCATACGATACATCCATTAGCTGGACAAGGACTTAATCAAGGGCTAGCGGATGTACAATGCTTATTAAAGGTTATTGAACAAGGAATTACAAACGGGCAAGATATAGGTATTGTATTTTAAATATTAACTATTTAAATCTGGTTATAATTCTAATTTATGAGTCCGTAAGATCAATTACAATAAGTAATCATTCTATTATAATAAAATATATTTATTTTCTTCTTTAATTTCACTTAGGAGATATAAATTTATTAAGAGAATATTCATCGGAAAGATATTTTGCCAATATTATGATGCTCGGAGTTGTGGATAAATTACATAAATTATTTAGTACAAATTTAACACCTATTGTATTGATTAGATCATTTGGTTTAAAAGTTTTAAATAATTTTGAACCGATAAAGGTAAGTTAATAAATTCATTATTATTACAATAATATAGTTTTATAGTTCCAACCAAAATTTAATTCTTATTTTATATTTATTTATTTAGGCAGAAATTATGAAATTTGCCATGGGAACCGAATGAAATAATTATTTTTGTAAATAAGTATTTTTCTTTTGGGTAAAAAAAATTTTCGTATGGAAGTTTTTGTAATTTTATTGATTGATTCATATTAAAAAAAAAAAAAAAAATTTCCTAGTATATTTATCATGATTTTCCAGTATATATATTTTAAAATTTTATTAAGATCGAATGTTCCAAATTGGAAGGAATAATGTAGTAGATGATGACATATTAATGCTAATTTTTTCACTAATATTACTATTATACAAGTAATTAAAAGTGAAATGATATTTATTGACTTGATTATGAGGTTTAAGGAAATGTGGATGGTCTATACTTTTCCAATATTAATTTCTCTGGAAGATTGTAATCAAATTCTCCAAATTCCAATATCAGCTTCCTCACACGGTAAAACCATTTTAACGGTTTATATTCATTATGAACTTGAGTGATATCATGTCACTGGACACCCGATAGTAGAACGAGACTATATAACTATGTTTCTTGGTATTTAAGCATTAATTTATTACTTTACTGGTAGCAACTCTCTCAATGAACATGAATTATGTAGAAGGTCGCAAGTTCGGATATTCTTGTATACATACATAGTGCCAAGATCTAATTAATTTAGTCAGTTTCTCTAATTCACCGAATTGAAGTATCTAAATATATTGGTGATAAATAGAATTATTTAACTAATAATGATGCATTTAAATAGTTCTTTCATTTTTTTACAATGACCAATAATGCTAATTATGTTTTTTTTTTAAATAAATCATTAATAAGATTTTCGGTTTCAGTGTGACTTTATGATACTAATAATTCATGTACGAAAAAATTGGACATAATCATATCCGGATTCTTTATCTCGAACAATTAGTTAGTACTTTATACTGTTTCTTTTTATTTATGTGCAAGTCGTACGATTCTTGGCATCAAACATTATATTATGGTCACTTTCAAACGAAGAGTACAACACATAACTAAATACAATTTTATAATGTTAAATGAAAGGTTTTATTTATATGTACAAAATTTTATAAGGTGAAACAAGCACATAAAGATAGTGTTTCTTTGAAAATGTATCGTAAAATTAAATTTAGGATTCTAGTTTTCCCGACCATTTCTACATTTTCTCTTAACTTTGATCGATTAAATTATATAACATACTATCATTGAGAGATGATTAATCATTTGTTGCAAATAGAAGATCGTCTGCTTCTTCCATAGGCGTTGTGATATCTCTGTTTGTGGTCATTGTATTATGTTTAATTGTGATATCACCATGTTCACTTCTGTGGAAGACGTGTAAAAATTGCACTTTTTCAAGATCATCTGAACTAGTCTTTTGAAGAGGTTATGAAAGCGTTATAATGTCTGGTTTCTGAGAAAGATTCAAACATATATAAGGACACCCCTAGTAGATTTTTAGGGATAGATATTTGATCCAGCTGTACAAACAGTATCATTAGTGAACATCTACGTAAGTGAACACTCTCCAAATTTTTCTCCTAAATCCGCCTAGTGGGTTTTGTTAGTACATTAATGGCATCATTTAGTTCATTGATTGAATCATTTCCTCTAGATCATTCTTCTTAATCTATTAATTCTCTTTTAATGGTAAACGGAGAGATAGAAGTTTGCTTGAAACCTTTTTAAGATACTGCAATAGTAAAAAAAATGATACAATTTAAGTAATAAACTAGAAATCATATGTGCTTATGGTAAGAAAAAATTTCAGATCAACACTTCTTTAACTCAATAATCATATCTCACTTTCATTGATTCGCCCAAGTTTACTTTACAATTCCATCTGAAATGATTTCTCATTCTTTGATGTTAATTTAATGCATCTTTTAGTTCGTTGAAAATGCGTGTTTCGAAGAGCTATCACGTTTTCTTTCTTAAGATAAAGGTGTTTTTTGACTCCAAATATCTTGCACTCATTCGAATATTACTAAAATCCTGGTTATGCCAGAAATGTAAGACATTCACTTCCCTATCCTGAAGCTCTTTACACGGTCAGTATGGAACAGATGCAAAGAATCCTTCCTAGAAAATGTACTATCCAAACTTCTCCTGTTGATGCCACGGATGGCTTCATGATAGGAAATATCCGGTTTCTTTATTGTTAAATCACAATAAAGGTGATGGTAGCTGCCACCATCACATACTTTGTTTAAGATGCTGCTGGCAATTATATACCTTTACAACCCAATTTACCAAATACTTATATATTTCAGCATATTGAGGATGTTATTAAAGTATTTGTTTTATTTATTTTATTTTGTTGATAGAAAGATATAAAAGGCTTGAATTATGTGTTATAATTTGATTGGAATATTGATAAACTACCTTCACATGATATCGGCAGACCAAAAAATTTAACAACATACATGTGACATACTGTATCACATGGTGAGAATATTATTAGTTCAATCATGTGATTGAAGAGTACGTGACTTTATTAATTCCGGTCAGAATCACTGACCTGAAGTTTTAATTCTGGTCAATAAAAATTAAATCGAAATTTTTGATTACGATAGATCGAAAGAAATTTTCAAATCGAAAAAAATCTTCCAGGTCACTGCACTGCTTTTTTCACGGTCATCGTGTGTATTTTTTAGTATGGGTTAGATTACTTATCTCATTTGTAATTTACCTTATTCTGAATGTGTCGACAGTGTCTTGTGTATGCGCCGTCATGATTTTATTTTAAAAATAAATATAATTTAAAAAATTTGCATGAGGAAAAAAAAAAATTTTTTTTTTTTGTAATAAAACATAAATAAAAAAATGATACATAGTTTATGTATAAGTTATAAAAAGCAAGACTCGTTTTTTATACTACGAAGAACGAATACGAAAGAAGATTTTATTATACATCTGTGTACCTTTTTTTTTTATAAATCGAAAAAAGAAACCCAAAAACATTTAATCATACGCTTTAGAATGGAGTAAAATTATTATATACCGTTGAAATTTCTTATGTAGGTGATTCTGAATGTATCTGCATCATTTTTGTTTTACATGCAATTATAATTATATAATTACTATTTTTTTTTCTTCTTGATTTTAATAGGAATAAAAGGTTTTCTCATCATGTTTAAGGGAAGCATACAAAACGATATTATTTTAATTATGCAAGTATTATTTATTTAATGACAGAAATATTTACCTTATTCTGAGTTTTACTGCGTTTGTCGAATGTAAATAAAAATGAATGTGTCCCGTACATTATGAAATCAGCTATAAAAATAATTTTTTAAACCGGTTCCAATCTATATTATATTTCATAATACTAGTTTTTTAATAAAGTCTTTAGTTTTAATATTAAATGTATACAATTTTAACGAGGGGTTACGAATTTATTTGGTTAAATATTACTTTAATATTGTATAAAATTTATACAGCAATAGCATATAAATTATAATGCGTTCAAAATTAAAACATTTATGAACATATATTTTATTTTATTTATCGGGGGATTGAGTCATCAATATGTACAAATAAAAGAAAAATAGTAATCAAAAAAAAAAATACTAAATTAAAATTATAAACATAAAAAATACACCAAGATAAAATCCCAGCCTCGCTCCTGATAATGATACTAAAAGAAAAGAAAAGCCTCATAACAAGGGTTTTCTGTCCGATCGTCGAAAGGGAATATTTATGAACATATCCTTACACATAAATTAACTGTACATGATCATGTGATCTATGTACCGTATTTAATTCAGGCAAAATTTTTACGGCATTAACAAAGAAGTAGTATATTCTATTACGGAATATAAATTATTGGATTTTATTGAGGTAGTACAACTCTGTCTCATTAAATAACTTACCAATGAAATTTAAAATAGATTGTTGATCAAAATGACACGTTTCACGTGACCTTGTGGACGCGAAGATTACAAACTTGTTAAACTTATAACTGCATCATATCTATCATATATGATATTCACATGAAAATAATATAAATACAAATTATTCTTTTTTGGAATAGTATAAACATCTCATATGCATAATTAAAAAAAACATACTTTATAATAAACAAATATTTTAAACTTAAAAAAAAAACAACAGTGATTTCGATTGTATTTATTAAAATCCAACACATCCATCCGTAGTTTGTTTCGACTAAAATCTATCCTTTAACGATAATGATTATGATTCGGTTGCTGACTCTCGATTGAGTTCATATCGTCTCTTCCATTCAATTTTTTCATTTTCAGGTAGATGTTTCCACATTTCAGAAACTCGTTTACTGTAATTGGACATTTTCATTTTATATGGCCTCACTTTCATCATTTCTTCACGAAACAGCAGAAAACAATTTGCGGACCTTTTCTTCTTTTTGGATGTTGATTTCTTTGGCGAGAGGAAGGAATGATGCTGATGGACCACGTATAGATTATTGATCATAATTTATTTCTTTTTAAAATAAAGAAATTTATTATAATTAATATAAAGAATAAATGTAATATAAAACTTTAATTCTTGTTTTTTTTTCATAAATCAAAACCAAGAGCATTCATTTATATACTTTCGTTACGGAGGATGGATCATTATTGACCGTAGAAATTTTCTTTGTACGTGATTCTAAATGTAACTTTATAAGAAAGGTAATTTCCATCATTATAATTATATAAATTTCTTCTCTTTCATTTAATAGAAAAATGACGAGTTTCCCTCATCGCGCTTAAGGTAATATACACCAAATTAATAAGCTATTCATGCAAGTACTCGTTTCTACGCATACAGAATCCTTTTTATTTGACGATAGAAATTTCATATATAACCAAACATAGAAGAGTGAAAGGAAATGGCTCTAGTAATAAATTGTAAAAAAAAATTTACGCCAAAATGACAAAAGTCGCATTATTATAAGCTATAAAAGCAGCATAATTGGCGTCACGGAAAGCCTAAATAAAAAACGTCAACAATCCAAATAAAATCATCAATTGTCTTATTGTTACGTTCGTTAATATTCGACATATTGAGTACTGTGACATATGATGCGATTGTTAACACAATTACGTAAATTACATAATAAGTTATGAACTCTTTATTTATAGTCTTAAATAGTAATATTTAACGAAAGAAATGCCTGTCTGTCACTGGGCGAAGATATGCTGTTTATTATATACAGATTGTATGGTATCAACAAAAATGATCATGTGAATTATGTACTTCGTGTGTTCGTAAACTCTATAAAGACTTTTATAGTTAAAAATATAAAGTTGTAATTAAATATTTTCTAATTAAAAACGTATAAATTTAGATACGGAAAGAGATTACTTCTGCAGATCTTTCGTATTTAGTTAGACTTGAAATGAATAACAATCCAATGAAACTGATTAAAATATAGAAGTTCAACAAATTTGTGTTATTTAAATGTCCTCTTGAAAAAACTTTCATAGCATTATCTTTAAGATATTTATTTAATCTACAATTGATTAGAGATCAAGATCAAGAGATCTTTTTTTTTTTGATAAATCTTAAAAAAAAAAAAAACTCTATTTAAACAATAAAAAATATTTAGAGATACGTAAATAATTGGTTTACAGTTAAGTTATGATTGTACAAAGAAATTTTATTGGATAGACTAGCGTCAAAAGTAAATATGTCTTTTTTACAGTAAAAAAATTCATATGCATTAGCCGTTACTAAAATAAATCTCATTTTTAGACTCACGGTTTGTCCCTTTTATTTTGCCAAGAACAAAGACTGAATGAATGATTTAGTAATATATAGTGTGTGTTTAATCACTAATATTGTTACACGAATATCAGTATAAATACAATAAAATTTTTCTTTTGTTCTTTCATTCTTTTTAACTTTCGCTTTGACCTTCTTGCATGTAATATACAGTATATTTAAAATGACGCCTAGAAATTCATACGTTTCTTCGATTAATTTCAATCGTGTTAGTCATAAACGACGAAGATGTAGACTCATTAATAGAAGACATAGAGATGCATTTAATGTTAACACATTAAGTCAATTACCTTTACAAATTACCAACGATCCATTCGCGGTTCGATTGTTTTTTGGATCTTCTTTCCCTTGAGCATCGTTTTTATCGGAGTATGATAAATTACTTATAATATAGCATAACTAACATTAATTAAATAATAATGTTTTAAGTAAGTCACTCATGAAATTTTAATTTCCAATTGTTTATTGCTTAAGATGACTGAAAAAAACTAGTACAGGTTTATGATAAAGAAAATATAAAATTAGAGAACGATTCTTGAATATTACATGTACTTTAGTATTTTATTTCATTATTGTATCTTATAGCATAATACTAGTTTTTTAATAATGATAATTTTGGAAATGACGACTTTAAACTAATAGAAGTCTTTAATTTTAATATTAAATGACACAATTTTAACGGCAGTTATGTGGTGTTACGAATAGTATTAAATTACCTATTTAATTGAATATTACTTTTATATAAAATTTATGCAGCAATATAATTTCAGATACTTATAATGCACTATCAGCGCGTTCAAAATTAAACATTTATGAATATATCCTTACACTCTTAGATTAACCTGTGCTACTGTATATGATCATGTGATTTATGTATTTTAATTCAGGCAAAATTTTTACGGCATTACAGAGCAGTAGCACATTATACTTGATAGTGCTATGTCCTGAATTCTCGGAATATAAATTGAAGAAACGGTCACTATGGGAGGTTGATCAAGGAATTTTTGTATAGGATATTTAATCTTAAAATTTTAATTTATAGTAATTAAAATCTAGCTAGGTTACTTTATAGACATCTAATGACGTGGCATATTTAATCATTGGTTTAAATATTGGATTTTATTGAGGTAGTACAACCCTGTTCTCGAATTAAATAACTTATATTGTACTTAATCAGTTTATTTAAATGAATTAATTGAAATACAAAACTTAACTGCATACTGTTGTGTTTGTTATCTTGACTTCATATTTAACATACATGATATTCACATGAAAATAATATAAATACAGCTATAAAATTATTCTTTTTTGAAATAGTATAAATATCTCATATGCATAATTAAAAAAAAACATACTTTATAATAAACATATATTTTAAACTTAAAAAAAAAACAACAGTGATTTCTATTTTATTAATTAAATTCCAATACATCCATCCGTAGTTTGTTTCGACTAAAATCTATCCTTTAACGATAATGATTATGATTCGGTTGCTGACTCTCGATTGAGTTCATAACGTCTCTTCCATTCAATTTTTTCATTTTCAGGTAGATTTTGCCACATTTCAGAAACTCGTTTACTGTAATTGGACATTTTCATTTTATATGGCCTCACTTTCATCATTTCTTGACGAAACAGCAGAAAACAATTTGCGGATCTTTTCTTCTTTTTGGATGTTGATTTCTTTGGCGAAAGGAAGGAATGATGCTGATGGACCACGTATAGATTATTGATCATAATTTATTTCTTTAATAAAGAAAATTATTATAATTAATATAAAGAATAAATGTAATATAAAACTTTAATTCTTGTTTTTTTTTTCATAAATCAAACCCAAGAGCATTCATTTATATACTTTCGTTACGGAGGATGGATCATTATCGACCGTAGAAATTTTCTTTGTACGTGATTCTAAATGTAACTTTATAAGAAAGGTAATTTCCATCATTATAATTATATAAATTTCTTCTCTTTCATTTAATAGAAAAATGACGAGTTTCCCTCATCGCGCTTAGGGTAACATACACCAAATTAATAATCTATTCATGCAAGTACTCTTTTCTACGCATACAAAATCCTTTTTATTTGACGACAGAAATGTATCATATACAACCAAACATAGAAGAGTGAAAGGAAATGGTTCTAGTAATAAATTGTAAAAAAAAAATTTACTCTAAAATGACAAAAGTCGCATTATTATAAGCTATAAAAGCAGCATAATTGGCGTCACGGAAAGCCTAAATAAAAAACGCCAACAATCCAAATAAAATCATCAATTGTCTTATTGTTACGTTCGTTAATATTCGACATATTGAGTACTGTGACATATGATGCAATTGTTAACATAATTACGTAAATTACATAATAAAGTTACGAACTCTTTATTTATAGTCTTAAATAGTAATATTTAACGAAAGAAATGCAGTACCAATGCCTGCCTGCCACTGGGCGAAGATATGCTGCTTATTATATACAGATTGTATGGTATCAGCAAAAATGATCATGTGAATTATGTACTTCGTGTATTCGTAAACTCTATAAAGACTTTTATAGTTAAAAATATAAAGTTGTAATTAAATATTTTCTAATTAAATTTCGAACGTATAAATTTAGATACGGAAAGAGACGAGAGGGAATTACTTCTGCAGATCTTTCGTATTTAGTTAGACTTGAATGAATAACAATCCCAATGAACCTGTGATCAAAATATTTGCTTGAAAATAAAATAAATTTAGAAATTAAATTACCGGATGCCCTCTTTATTAAAATAATAGAATGAAAAATTCTTATCTAGCACGAAGTTATCCTTTAATGTTTTAAAATTCTATGATGCACCATTGCAAATTCTTTCCACTTTTTAAAGCATAAAACGCATTTTTGACTTATTTAATTATTGGCGTAAAATTTATCAAGTACGATAAATAAATAACTATTAATAGTTAGTTAATTTATTAAAATTTAACAAATAAATACGAAAATTTTTTGCATGAAGTCTCACAGTGCACGATGAATAATCATTAAAAACGAGATGATTAAAAAACATGCACTTTTGAGTTTGTTGATTACAATTATCTATAACAACATTTAAAAGAGCGAATATTTTTTTCTATCAAATACGATACAAATAAACAAACAAAAATTAAAAATTTGTCGTTTAAAAATATTTAATGTTGTTAGTTTTTGGCAATTCAGGTACACTAAATGAAGATAATAATTAAATTTGCAGAATTCCAAATATTTTCTCTGGTTTTCATAATCTTAATTTTCTATCTTTCTGCTCGAGTGAATGCAGTACCGTAAAATCGTGAAAATAAGCACCCCTGTCGATTTGCAGCAGCATTTGTAAAAAATTAAAAATAAGCACCCCCATAAGCACCCCCGAAAATTGTTAAAGAAAAACTACTATCAATTTTTCTTCAATTGAATACGGAATTCTTGCTCTTACACCTACTCTTTTTTAGTCATTTCTTCGAAAATAAAGTATATTATTTAGATACTTAAAAGAAAAAATGATATTCATAGGGGGGTAAAAAAAAATCGCACTCCTATCAATTTTCATTAATCACGTGGTTGCACACGATTTTACGGTAATTAAGTTATTTACAATAACATATTATTATTTTAGGGGGTACGCATTTTTTGATTCTAATAAAATGATATTGGCTAAAGCACTGTATATCATTGCCTTAAAAGTAAGAATATTAAAAAAATTATCTTTCTTCTATTATACTAAGAAATATATTTTTTCCCAGGCCGTTCGTATACGAATTCGTGTAACAAGTTTATTTCATTGTTTTATGATAAAGTGTAACCTAAAACGGCAAAAATAGTTGGCAAACAATAGATTATTTTTCATATTGTTGCTAGGATTTTTGTAAAAAAATATTCGCACGAGGGTGTTTTTATACTGATGAAACAATACAAAATTTTATCAGATTTTTTAATTTTTATCGTGAGGATAAATAAAAGATTTCCGATGATTTTAAACTTGATTTTAAACTTGATAATGATGTGAAATAAAAAATAAATAATATAAATTTTTAAATTACTCATAATTTATTGTTTTGAGGCATAAATATGTAGTTCATTTCATTTCCTTTGGTAGATGAGAGATATTGTCGGAATTTATAATCTATGTAAATTATATAACAAATATTTTAACGAAAAATATTCGGATAAAAACTTTTATAGATTTTATAACCGTCTAAAGTAGTAAAGTACAATAAAAAGATATGACTTGAATATCGTATAATAGTACGACCATCCCGATCGATTGATTACATATTGGTGGTTACAATATTTCTCAGTATATAAATTGTGCTAAAAATTCAATCACGTACAACGTGCTCAATAATTTACTACAATAATAACTGGAAATGATTATTTCAAAAAAAAAAAAAAATTTAACTATATATGTCATAAAATCAAAAAGCTATTGTATTTTTTTCTTTTTTTTTGCTAAATATTATTTCTTGTCATTGTATAATGCGCAACTCAGTATTAACGAATGTAATACAAACAAACAAAACTATCATTCAGTTGTTTATTGTTGTGGCGTTCTGTTTTATTATATATTATACGAAAAATAAATGGATAAAAAATTTGCCGCTTTATAAATGCGACTTTAGCCTTCGAGTATGCGACTGACAAAATCCTTTCCCTTTCATCGCTTCTATATTTGGTTACAATGAAATATTTCTGCCATTAATAAAGACTTGCATAATTGAAATAATATTTCGTTTTGTATGCTACCCTTAAACATGATGAGGAATCCCTTAATTTCTATTAAAATCAAGAAGAAAGAAATTATATAATTATAATTGCATGTAAAATTCTTTTTTCGATTTATATAAAAAAAAAGTACACAGATAAATAATAAATCTTCTTTCGAATCGTTCTTCGTGGTGAAAAAACGACTTTATTTTTTCTAACTTATATGTAAGACTATATATTATTTTTTTTGCTTATATTTTATTACAAAAAAAAAAATATTATTATTTTTAAAATAAAATCATGATACACAAGACACTATCGACATTCGGAATAAGATAAAATTACAAGTGAGAGAAGTAATCTAACCTACACACTAAAAAATAGATTTCACGTCACACACGATAACCGTAAAAAGCAGTGCAGTGACCTGGAAATTTTTTTTTTCAATTTCTTTGTAACCCAAAAATTTCATTCTGACCGGAATTAATAGTCACGTGCTCCTTTTTAGTCTCAATCATTTTTCTTGAACCAATAATATTCTCACCATGTGATATGTTAAGTCCGAGGGCAAATGTTTTGTTAAGATTGATATCAGGTTTCCAAAAAAAAGAGATCTCTTGATCTTGATCACTAATAAATTGTAGATTAAATAAATATCTTAGAGTCGTAAACTATATGAAATCATTGAATTCCTATCTTGTCTAAGTTTTACTTTATTTTAAGCAAATATGTTGATCAAAGGATTACAGTGAATCAACTCTAAAATGAGTTATGATATGGGCGTGCGTCAGTTAAAAAGGGGGGGATCGTCTTTTTCATTATTTTGAGCAAGAAAAAACGTTTCGTTTTTCATGCGTCAGTTAAGAAATTGATAGCTAAACTTTTATCCGAGTCACGTAACAAATACTTTGTCGTATAATCTAGGGGATAGGTATAATTTCCAAATATGGGGGACGTCTAAAAGCGGAGCAGAATCACGTGATCATAGTAAAATATTTGTCATCCGGTGTTACACCTTTACTTTCTCATTTTTATTAAGTATTCTGGGGACTTAGAATTTTTTCGGTTAGTAAAAACTTGTTTGTCACTCAATTATTTGTCACATTCGTAATTTCTTAATGCCGTAATTCCGGTCAAATCTGCTCCGCTTTAGATGTCCCCCAAATATGTCAACGATCATCGAATATTATTTCGACAATTTATTATGCTTTGATTTACATAATATAAGTCAAAAATCTCAAATTTGTAGATTTCCCTGACGCACGCCCATATTCCAAAAAAGGAAACCATTTGAAAACTATATTTTGTTATAGTTGAACGCTCTCAAAGAGTTTTTTTTTTTGTTGCCGAAAAAATGTGGGATAGAGAAGTTTCAGATTAATTAATCATACTGGCAATTCCTGGAAAATAATGAAGTGATTTTTATCGATATTTTTTTGATTGTTATTGTCCAATATTATATTTTTTTCTTTCTTTTCCTTTTTTATCCTTTTTTTTTTTTTTAATTTACTCTTTTTTGTTTTTTTTTTTTTCTTAGGTTTGTTTGTAACAAAGGATCGGTTTGGATCATACTGCAAATGGTCATTACCGACCATTTTTTTTTCTTAATTGCTAGCATTAAATTTTTTTTTTTATTAACGTTAAAACGTTAAATTTTTTTTTTTTTTTTTTAAAAAAATAGAAAGTAGTTTGAATTTTTTTGTTAATCAAATTATTTTTAATATTTAAGAAAAAAAATTTAATTTTATGCTCGGACAGATCTGCAAATAATAACAGCTGCGAAAAACCAGCAGATATAAGTTTTCCGCTTCTTTTTTCTTTTCCTCTTAAAGAAAAATAATTCATTAATTTTTTTTTTTTCAGATTTATCACTTGGTTTTGGCCAGTTATGTGAAATTTTTTGATTACTAATTTTTTTGATTGAAAAATTTTTTTCACCTTTATTGGTTAGACTTACCAAAAAATTCGATTAACAAATCAGTACAAAAGATTTTTTTTTTTCATTTTTTTTTTATCTTTTAGGTTTAATAAGGACCAACTACTAAACATTGTTATTAAATTTTTTTTTTTATTTAATTTTGTTGTTTGGACTTTGGATGGGGATTTATGAATGGTACTGAAAGTCTGAAACAATCTGGATATAAATATATTACGAATCAGCATTCCAAATTTAAATCAATTAGATATCGTAATTGCAATGTCTGGATATTATTTTATATAAGTTTGTTTAAAGCTCCCCGTTATGCTAAAAGTTAACTTGTTAAATTATAAAGAGATCTGCCGAAGTAATTCCTCTCGTTTAAGTAATCTCATTCTGTATCTAAATTTATATGTTCGAAATTTAATTAGAAAACATTTGATTAAAACTTTATACACACATATATATATACTGTATATACATATATGTCTATTTTATAGAGTTATACACGTGGTATAATAAGCAGCGCATCTTTGCTATTTGTATCATATGTTACAGTCTCATGACGAACGTAACAATAGAACAATTGATAATATTATTTGTATTGTTGGCGTTTTTATTTTATTGCACGAAAAAAAGGTAAGACTTTTCCGTGACGCCAAATTATGCTGCTTTTATAAATTATAATAATGCGACTTTTACCTTTTTAACGTAATTTTTTTTTTACAATTCATTGTTAAGACCATTTCTTTCATCTCCTCTATATTTAGTTTTATGGAATGATTCTAAAGAGGATTTCTACACTATATATACTGTATGTGTCAAACAAGTACTTACGTGAATAGATTATTAATATGACGTATGTTACCTTTATGCGATGAGGGAACTCGTTTAAATGAAAGAGAAATAGTTTATATATTATCATGATGGAAATTGCCTTTCCTGTAGTTCATTTAGAAATACAAAGAAAATTTTTACGGTCAATAATGATCCATTCTCCGTAACGAAAGTATTTAAACGAATGTTCTTGATTTCAATTTATGAAAAAAAAAAAAAATAATAATAATAATTAAAGTTTACTACTACATTTATTCTGAATTAATATTATAATTTTCTTCACTAAAGACATTATGATCAATAATCTATACGTAGTCCATCAGCATCATTCCTTCCTCTCGCCAAAGAAATCAATATCAAAAAAGAAGAAAAGATCCGCAAATTGTTTTCTTTTATTTCGTCAAGAAATGATGAAAGAGAGGCCATATAAAATGAAGATGTCCAATTACAGTAAACGAGTTTCTCAAATGTGGCAAAATCTACCTGAAGACGAAAAAATTGAGTGGAAGAGACGATATGAACTCAATCGAGAGTCAGCAACCGAATCATAATCATTATCATTAAAGATAGGACTAACTATAATTACGGATGAGTATATATAAAAAATTTATATTGGGTTAATTTTTATAACTATGCAACTTATTAGTAAAAGTAAGTATTATTATTTTTAAATGATAATTTTTCATTAGGAATCAGTTTAGTATAATTATTATTTTCATGTATGTTAGATATGGATTCGATTAATTCATTTTAAAAATAAATTGATTATGTACAAATATAAGTTACTTTATAATACATTACTTTTCGTTTTGAGTAATATTACACTGTCCAATATTTAATAAATATGTCGCGTAATTGGATGTTTATAAAGTAACATAAATTTTAATAATTAATATAAATTAAAATTTTAGATTAAACATCCTATAAAAATCCATCCTATAATGGTTATTTCCTTAGCCAAATTTTGCCCGAAATAAATGTTTAATTTTGAACGTGCTGATAGTACATTTAATATTAAAATTAGACTTTATTAAAAAACTAGTACTATAACATAAAATTAAATAAATGCTAATGATAATTTTGGAAATGACGACTTTAAACTAATAAAGTACATGTAAATACTCACGATAGAAGTACTAAAAATCTAATGGAAATCTGATTTCAATTTTTTTTTTTTTTTGTCACCGAAATAATTTAGCACGAGAAGACCATTGGTTTATGATGAAGGAAATTGAGATAAATAACTTGATTGAAAACTGTTCGTATTAACTAAATAAAATCAGTTAAAATATGCCATACTAAAATATCTGATCATACTAACCAATAAAACGATGTTTAACGAAAAGAAGATCCAAAAAAACAATTGAACCGCGAATGGATCATTTGTAATTTGTAAAAGTAATCGATTTAATGTATCAACATTAAATGCAATTTTATGTATTTTATTAAGGATTTTGCGTCTTCGTCGTTTATGAATAACACTATTAAAATTTAATCGAAGGAACGTATGAATTTCTAAGCGACATTTTAAATATACTGTATTATATACAAGGAGGTTGAAGCGAAAGTTAAAAAGAATGAAAGAACAGATGGTTGTATTTACACTGATATTCGTGTAACTTAACACTATGAGCACCGAAAGTACAAGCTTTTCTATCTTTCGTGCATATCTGTAAGACATTAGCTTTCTATAATTAATAAATCATTCAGTACAGTCTTTGTTCTTGACAAAATAAATGGAAAGTCTAAAAATGAGATTTAGCTAATGCATATGAATTTTTTTATTTTTTTTTTTTTTACCGTAAAAAAAAATATATAATTTAGGCGCTAGACTATCCAATAAAAATTTCTTGTAACAATCAGAACTTAATTGCAAACCACATTGATATAAATTGTAGATTAAATAAATATCTTAGACAAAGATAGAGTTATAAACTACATGAAAATTTTAGGGTGGTAATATAAATAAGACAAATTTCGTACAAAGTAGGTTTTTTTTTTTTAATTATGCATCATAAAATAATTTTATAGCTGTATTTATATTATTCTCATGTAAATATTATAAGTATATGATAGATAAATATGCAGTTATAAGTTTAACAAGTTTGTATTTTAATTAATTCGTTAAATAAATGAGTATAATATATTTTAATTTAAGCCATACTTAACCTGTGGAAAAATTAACTGGTTGGGCAGAATTATCATAATTTCCAATTTGACTATGCCAACATTAACATTAAATTTCTTAATGGTAATTTACCTCGGTTTACAGACATGTGATCAAGTGGTCTACGCATTCTAAATACGTTGACCAAAAAAATTTGTAACTATATATTTTGAATGTGTTAAATTATAAAGTAATACTCAATCAATAACATAACTCATAACCACATATTTACGAAGTATGAATGATGATAATGACGGCTTTAAACTAATGGAAGTACGTATAATGTTCAAGAATTGATCAATTAACCAATTGTTTGTTGCTGAAGATGGTCTAATATGAAAAAATAGCGCCAATTTATGATGCCACTTAAGTACAGTAATTTTAAAACGATAACTATTTTATATTATAAATAATTAATCATACTCACCGATAAGAACGATGCTTAAGGGAAAGAAGATCCAAAAAACAATTGACCCGCGAATGGATCGTTGGTAATTTGTAAAGGTAATTGACTTAATGTGTTAACATTAAATGCGTCTCTATGTCTCCTATTAATGAGTCTATATCTTCGTCGTTTATGAATAACACGATTGAGATAAATAGAAGGAACACATGAATTTCTAGGACTCCCTAATGCCATTTTAAATATATATTATATCAAGTTTGAAAAATTAGAAAATTTTGGATGTATTTATACTGATATTTTGTAACACTAAATTTGTGGGAATTTTCATATATGTATCGCAAGACATGTCAAACTTATGACTGCGTAATGTTGTGTTTGTTACCTTTAACTTTACCATATTTATCATTTATATTATTCACATGAAAATAATTTTTCGATCTTGATGGACAATGGATAGATTATTGATCATGATTTCTTAACTCCATAAATCAAAATTACAGTACATACTTTTGTTTATACGGAGAATGGATCTGCCGTTAACATTTTCTTTGTACGTAATTCCAAATATGACCTTATAAGAAAGGTACTTACGGGATAACATACGCCATATTAATACTCGTTTTGACATTCATAAAATTCTTTTTTGTTAAAGGTAAAATATTTCATATATAACTAAATATAGAGGCGATGAAAGGAAAGAGTTTCGGTAAAAAAAATAATTTTATGCTAAAAAGACAAAAGTCGTATATTTTGGCGTCACAGAAAAGTCTTACCTTTTTTTCGTACAATAAAAACAAAAACGCCAACGATACAAATAATATCATCAATTGTCTTAATCAGTTGTTACGTTCGTTAATATTCGCAACATTGAACACTGTAACATATGATGCAATTGCACCTAGCAGAGCGGTGTCCATCTTTGGGTGGGGATTTTAATATAGTTTAGTATTTTATGTTAATCCTGCAAAGCAGGATTTGGTAATTTCCCGAGTTTTTTATACTGAGTTTAATTAGTAATATTTAATGAAAAGAGATGCTGCAATCAATGCCACTGGGCAAAGGTCTGCTGCTAATCATATCACGGATTTTATAGCATCCGCAAAATAAGATTATGTAGATTATGCACTTCATGTATGCCATCAATTCTATAAAGACTTTTATATAAAGCTGTAATTAAATATTTTCTAATTAAATTTCGAACGTATAAATTTAGATACGGAATGAGATTTCAGAGGAGATTTCTTCTGCAGATCTTTCGTATAGCAATTCTGCAGATCTTTCGTATTTAGTTAGACTTGAAATGAATAACAATCCAATGAACCTGTGATCAAAATATTTGCTTAAAAATAAAATAAATTTAGAAATATAAAATTACTTGATTTCCTCTTATAGAAGAATAAGTTCTTATCTAGCACGAAGGTTATCCTTTAATGTTTTAAGATTTCTATGATGCACCATTGCAAATTCTTTCCACTTTTTAAAGCATAAAACGTATTTTTGACTTTTTTAATTATTGGCGTAAAATTATGCTAAATAAATTAACTATTAATAGCTAGGTTTCACCTGAAACACAAGTTTTAACAATAAATACGAGAATTTTAAAGCAATTAGATTTTTTTCACAACGCGCGATGAATCTTCATTAAAACAAGATTATTGAAAAGCATGCACTTTTGAGTTTGCTGGATACGACTAACGATTACCACAGCAAAGAGAGTGAGGATTTTTCTACCCAGAACCGACGACAGGTCGTTAGAAATGTACTGTATAAACAATATTATATTTTTAAAATTTAGTCGTTTAAAAATATTTATTCTTCTTCGTTATGATCTTGGCAAATAAAGATAATGTAATTTAATAATTTCTATTTTTCGTTAAAATTTTTGAAATCATTATGAATTATTTAATGTTATTAGTTTAGTTATGAAATTTTGGAAATGCAAGTTTCGTGTAACAAGTTTATTCTATTGTATTACAACAAATATACCTAAAATGACAAAAATAGTTGGAAGTGAATTTATTAGAAATTTTGGAAATGCAAGTTTCGTGTAACAAGTTTATTCTATTGTATTACAATAAATATACCTAAAATGACAAAAATAGTTGTGAGTGAATTTTCTCATACAATAGAAATATTTTTTCATATTGTTTGTTTGCTTGTAGGTAAGTAATAACAACTAAATAAAATTTACCAAACATTAAAAGATAGAATCATAAACTGTTCATTATGATCGATCGTCATTGTCATATAAAGGCAAATATTACGTTCTTGACCTGTGCGACGTTACTGTCTTGACCACCCTTACTGTAAAATATATTATGCGGGTCAAGACAGTAACACGAGGAGGGTCAAGATGGTAATTTCTATGCGTCGTATCCCGAATCATATAATTCACATGCAGGCCGATTTATAATCTTTTTAATACATTGACTAAAACTATATAATTTTGCTTTATTTATTATGACGTACAATAATGGATAAATCTTAACATTAATTCGTTAAGTTTCTTGTGCCTATTAGAAAAGTACTGCGCTGCATTAAAAAATCATTACAACAAGCCTGTTTTAGGATTGTTTCAAAATTTTTCAATCATAAGATACTAGTTTATTAGAACGATAAGAAAACTTAAAAATAAGTGACTTAGTGTTTTTGTTATTCTATTACGTTAGCCCTGCAATGCTAAAAATAACCAATCATGCTCACCAATAAAAACGACGTTTAACGGAAAGATGATCCTATAAACAATTGATCCGCGAACACATCATTTGTAATTTGTAAAGGTAATGTATCATCATTAAATGCACTTCGATATAATAAATATATTAATGACGTTAAAATCTCAAGAAATTTATACGTTCTATCTGTTAATTCAATCGTGCTATTCAAAATGACGAAGATGCAAAATCATTAATAAAATATATAGAAGTGAAAGTTAAAAGAATGGGAGAAAGAAAGAAAATTTTATTAATTACTGTATATTTAAACTGAAATTCGTGTAACATTGTACAATTTGCACAGTGAACAAATACACGTACTCATGATTCTTTATTATCATGCAGATTTAACTCTTAGTTTTCTATAATAATAAACATTATTTGGTACAAACTCTTTTCATGGAAATAAAGAAATCAAATCACAAGTCTAAATATGCTGCTTATTTTGAGAATAACTAACGCATATGAAATTTCATTTTTTTACTGGTACAAATTTTGTGATAAGATATTGTAGTACTTGCATTTTTTTGGACGCTATTGAACTATTCAATCAAATTTAATTCCAATTTAACAAAAATTTTGTTTAAAAGTACTTTTGGAAAAAAATGCATAGATTCTTGATCTTCTAATCTCGAGAAAATTGCAGATCATACAGTATATAAATAATTTTTCGTTCCGATAACAGCTTTGCTACTTTACCATATTTTAATAGCAAACATGAAAATTCCATTGAACCAGTAATGTGAATTTCCAAATTTACTCCGTTTTCAAGTAAATATTTTAATCACGACTCATAATTATTTATTATTATTATGTATTTTAATTTTTTTTAAAACCAAAATACGAAAAAGATCTGCGTGTTAAAAATTTCTTTTTTTTTTTATTTCTTTAACTATAAAAGTCTTTATAAAACCGACGGATGCAGGATGCTAGTACAGCAGATCTTTGATTAAAAAGAATGCAATATTCAATGCCATGCCATTGGTCAAACATTATTAATTAAACTAATAAAGAACTCAATAACTTTATTATGTAATTGCATCATATGCAACATAATCAACATGTCGGGTATTAACGAACATAACTATAAAACAATTAATGAAATTATTTATATTGTCGGACGAAAAGAAAGGTAAGAATTTCCGTGACGCCCAAATCTGCTGCTCCTATAACATAATAATGCAACTTTTGTCTTACAAACGTAAAATTTTTTTTTTTACGAATGATTACTAAGACTTCTTCCTTTTAACACTTCTGTATTTGGTTACATATGAAATGTTTCTGACATTAAATAAAAAGGATTTTATAAGCAATAAAAAATACAATACTTTACGAACTAATATAGTTTAGTATGTTACTCTTATTGTAAACTAGAATCACGTACAGATAATTTTTTCAATGGGCTCAAACTTGATCTTCGTAATGGAAGTATTTATTGTAAATGAATGCTATTTTGGATTCGATTTGTAAAAAAAAAAAAATAAAAACAAATAATTAAAAGTATATTCTCGTACTTATTCTTTAGATTGATAATTCAATTTTCTTTACTAAATAAAACATGCTCGATAATCTATATATAGTCCATCAATCACAGTAAACGAGTTTCTGAAATGTGGCAAAATCTACCTGAAGATGTAAAAATTGAGTGGAAGAGACGATATGAACTCAATCGAGAGTCAGCGACTGAATGGATACAAAGGATTTTAATAAAATAGAAATCATTGTTTTTTTTAAGTTTAAAATATTTGTTTATTACAAAGTTTACAAAGTATATTGTGCATATCAAATATTTATAAGATAATAATTTTATAGTATTATTTTCATGTGAATATCATGTATGTTAAATATATTGAAGTTTGATATCAAACACAACAATATGCAGTTACAAGTTTAATAAGTTTTGTATTTCAATTGATTCTTAGAAAATGATCATTTATCGAAATTTAATTTAAATTTGCAATTTATACTAAATATTCTATAAACTATTGCTTATATTTATTTATAAGTTTACATCCCGGGAACTCAGGCATGTGATCAACATTTTTAAATATTTAAGTCACATGATCTATATAATTTAATAGTGTACTGGAGTGGTGCTGTTGGTATAAATTTTTCAAATAATAAAGTAATACTTAATCACTCCACATATTTAATATGAAGTAAGATTTGTCACATTTTCCGTTAAAATTTTATTGAAATTAAGGACTCTATTAACAAACTATACAATAATGAAATAAACAATAACAATAGTTTTGGACTTTAAACTAATAAAAGTTCATATAATATTCAAGAATCGTTCGCTTAAAAATCCAATAAAATTTTAATTTCCAATTGAAGATGGTCTAATATGGAAAGACTAGTGTCGGTTTATGATGAGGAAAATTTAAAATAAGTGACTTTACTTAAAAACGGATTAATTTTAGTTTTATTATAAGTAATTAATCATACTCACCGATAAAAACGATGTTTAAGGGAAAGAATTCCCAAAAAACAATTGAACAGCGAATGGATCGTTGGTAATTTGTAAAGGTAATTGGCTTAATGTGTTAACGTTAAATGCATCTCTATATCTTCTATTAATGAGTCTACATCTTCTTCGTTCATGAATAACACGATTAAGATAAACAGAAGGAACATATGAATTTCTAGAACTCTTTAACATATGTGTCATGTATATTAAGTTTGAAAAGTTGAAAAAAGAATAGAAAAATTTAGATATATTTATACTGATATTATTCACATGAATCTCATATCGTCTCTTCCACTCAATTTTTTGATCTTCGGATGGACTTTGCCGATATGTTCATCATTTTATATGGTTTTACTTCTTGATGAAATAGGAGAAAACAATTAGCAAATCTTTTCTTCTTTTTGGATGTCGATTTCCTTGGCGAAAAATGGTTAATCATGATTTCTTAGTAAATAATTATATAATCAATATTTTTTATAAATACAACCAAAAACATTCATTTATTTACGTGATTCTGAATGTTACTCTATCAGAAAGGGAATTTCTATCACTTTCATTATATGAGTTCCCCTCATCGCGCTTAAGGGTAGCATACGCCATATTAATAATCTATTCGTGTAAGTGCTTGTTTTGACGTATATAGAATCCTTTTTATCTGACAACAGAATTATTTCATATATAACTAAATATAGAGGAGATGAAAGGAATGGGTTTTAGTAGTGAACTGAAAAAAAAAATTTACGCTGAAAAAATAAAAGTTGCATATAATTTGGCGTCACTACCTTTTTTCGTGCGATAAAATAAAAACGCCAATAATACAAATAGTATTATCAATTGTTTTGTTGCTATGCTCGTTAAAATTCGGAATATTAGGTCCTGTAGCATATGATAGCAACATAACATATGATGCAATTGATAGCACAATTACATAATAAAATTACCGAGTACTTTATCAAGTTTAATTAACAATATTCAGCTAGAAGGAATGCAGTAGTCAATGCCACTAAGATTACTTTAAACCAGAGAAAATCGCTTCTGCAGATCCTTCCGTATTTAGATTTAAATGTATAAATATTCAAAGAACCTGTGACCGATATATTTGTTTATTCAAAATAAATAAATTTAGAAATTCAATTATAGATTCGACGAAGTTTCGGTGCCTCATTATAAGAAGTTTTTATCTAGTACGAAATTATGATATAGTAGTTATTTTATACTATATTTCTATTATTATACGTTTTGAAACTCCATGAATTTCATAATGAATCGTCCATTTGCATCACTCATTGCAAATTCTTTCCAATTCCGTGAATTTCGTGATGCATCCATTGCAAATTCTTTCCACTTTTTAAACAGCACCATGTCATAAACGCATTTTGATTTTTTTTTTGGTATAATTTTTGCCGAACGAAATTAACTATTAATAGTTAATTAATAGATAATTGTAATTTAAACCTTAATTTTAATTTATTCCTTAAAATGTTTTAACAAATAAATACTAGAATTTTTTTTTGCATTAAGCAATCAGATTCTTTCACAGAGCATGATGAATATTCATTAAAAAGCATGCACTTTTAAGTTTTCCACTCATAATTATCAATTATCATTTCTACCCAACAGCATACAAAAAGTTTTTGAAAAAAATTCCGGAAATTCATTTTTTTTATCGGAACATGTGACCGGAACCAATAAAATTTTATATATCAGATATATATATATATATAGCTTGATCATTTTTTTTTTTTATCGATAATAATCCATCATGTCTTTATTACAATACGGCTTTAAACGTCAAAAACTTAATGATACTTTAATTCAAGAAGATAAACAGAATCCTAAAAAATCCTCAAATAGATTTGAAAAATTCGCATTCTAACAAAACATTTAAAACTAAATGATAATGATAATAAAAAATGGGTTGTACAATTTGTATCAAACATAAGATGAAAAATAAATTTGCTATAGAAGGAGCTACAAATATTTCAAAAAAAATCTGCAGTTAAGGAAAATGTAAAATGTAAAGATCACAGTAAGCAGAAAAACTAGAAATAGCACGTATTCAAATGGAACCTTTACAAGACCAAATTTTTTTGTCTGATGCAAATGTAAGACACATTATTATTGTAATACGTACTGTATATTTTTTATCAAAAATAATTAACCCTTTACCTTTTATTATTAAAATGATGAAAGAATCAGGAACACCAGATATTTCCGATGGGTCAATTACGTATACAAATGAGGTTTCAGAACATTAATTTCTAATAGGAATATCTAAAACTATAGAAAATGAAATTTGGAATGAATTATCCGATATTGTAGCATTTGGAATAATGATTGACGAGTGTACAGATATTACGACATCCAAACATTTAGATATACTGTATATATATTTCATATGTACTGTAACTAACAAGGAATATTCAAAACTCGTTTTTTATGTCTTATACCTTTGACTGAATGTGATACAGAAAGTATTGCTCGTGCAATAATTGATATTTTTGAAAAAAAAGGAAATTTATCAAAGCTTGTAGCATTTGCTTCGGATGGTGTATCAGTTATGTTGAGAAAAAATGAAGATGTAGCGGCAGAACTTTTTAGAGAATGTACTTATCCTTTATTTTTGGCGTGTAAAGATGCAAGAAAAGAAATTGCGTTTGCCGAATTATTAGTTAAAAAAATTTATGGCTATTTTAAAAATTCATGCTCACGATTCAGAGTGATGGAGGGCAAGAATTATATAATAACATCAGGAATTTTTTTCGTTTTAAATCCAATGGAAATCCACATCAAGTACTGTGAAAATATGTGGAAATATAAATAGTTCCAGTATTTTCCGAATACCCCGTGGAATTTTCAGTATAAATCCACGAAATTCGGTGTGGATCCATGTAGGATAGATATATGGGTATGTGTGGAATTCCAGAACTAACCCATGTGGAATTATTACATGGGCCGATTACCTAAACGCAATCAACATCTTGGAGAATGTTGGCATTTTATATTTTTTTTTTTTACGATATTTTAGAACATGCAACGTAGTTGAGTAAATTTTACAAAAGAGAAATTTGCAATTTTCGGATATGGATTTATTACAAGCCACAAGTATTTGCAAAATTCACCGGAAATCTGCTGCGTCACTTGACTCACGTCCGAAAAAAATTCCGAATTTAACGAATATAACTGGATTCATTGAAATCTTACGGAAAATCCGGCAAATTTTGAATAGATTTTGTATTCTGTTACCCAATACCGACTAGGATTGTACTGCATAAACAAACAATATTAGATTTTAAAAATTAGTCGTTCAAAATATTAATTCTTCTTCGTTATGAAGTAAATAATAATGCAATTTAATAATTTTTATTTTATGCAATAATTAAGTTAATTTAATTGGAGGCACTGACATATAATAACTAAAAATCTGAGGTTACACATTTTATTATTCTTATCCGGGGATTAATGTGAGTTCGTGTAGCAAGTTCTATTCCATTGTTTTACAATAAAACATAACTTAAAATGGAAAATAGTTATTTAATTTTTTCACACAATAGAAATAATGTAATATTATTCTTTCATATTGTTTGCTAAATATTGTCAAGACAATATTCCAATTGATAAAATAAGCTCGAAAACTATAAGTAATAAATTTTCTCAAATGAGTCATAAACTATACATGAAAGTTTTTAAAGAAAATATTTAAGTGAAACAAATCTCGTTTCTTTGTTTATCATCATGCATCTATGAAGAGGATCTGCAGAAGTAATTTTTTTTCGTTTGAAAAATATTCTCATTTATAAATCTTTGCCTGTAGCATATATTTAGGGTTGGTTCGGTCCCGGAAAAGACCAATCCCGTGTCGGTCCCAGGACCTGTCTTCACGTCTTCGGTCCATGATTTGAGGACCGATTATATAAATTTTTCATCCCATAAAACGATAAAAAATTATATTTTATTAACAAGTTTTTATATTGAAATATCAAAATTTTCAAAATTTGGTATTTTTAATATCAATGTCATATTGATTCCTTAATGATGCTTTTAAAAAGTTAATAAATATCTTTTTCGCATATGTAACTATTTGTGTTACATGATCGACATCAATTTTATTGGTGAAACAAGGCAATAAATAATAAATTAATGTTGAAGCGAAATTGACATGTTGTAAATAAAAAATAAAAAACTTTAAGGACCGGTCAAAAAACCGGACCGAACCGGACTACTGATATATTATTAATTAAAATAGTTATGTAATATGTGAATAAGCCGCATTATTACAAACACAAAAAATATTGGCGTCACGGGGAATATTTACCTTTGTTTCAAGACTGATAAAACTACAACATGTTTGTTGTGATCTTATTAACGTTGAGTTAAGGCTCGGAAATTCCTCCCTTGAAACATCCTGATTTATTAAATTCATCTTTACTTAGCTGACCAGCCCTTTCTTTATGTATTATTTAAAAATGGTATTTATTAGTGTCTCAGATGAAATTATTTTAAGGTAGATAGTAAAAGTAACAAAAACTTGGATAGCAATACAAAGTATTGGGAAGAAACTGCCATTGTATGGGTTATACTTGGCTAATCTCCTTTTAGACCCACTACTCCAACTTCATATTACATAATAATATAGTTCTGTTTCACCTCATTTTAAAATTTTGTTTATTATTAGTAAAACTATAATATATATGTACAATTTGCAAATATCCGAGCGACAGTTAAAACTAAATTCGTTATCATAGCTACAATTGCGCCTACGCTAAACAATAAATTTCATTCTATTTATTCTATCTACTTTACACTATTTAGTTTTGCGCTTTTTAGACTTCTTTATAGTCAAAATCTTTGAATCAGAATTGTGTTTCTTTAAGATGAAAGCGGATCTGATAAATCTAAATTTGATTGTTGGAGCAAAAGCGTTCAATTTCGCCAGCAGTTGATAACTCTTCAGCAAATTCAAGATCATTTGATTGTTTGGGAGTTTGCAACAGGGAAATTGTGCGAACAATTCTTGGTAGTGTCTGGAATCGAATAAATTCGAATATACTCAAGTATTCACTTAAGCTTGAAAGCATATTCAAATATTATCCACCCCATCCGTCCGATCAACAAAGGATCTAACCTTATAATTCATGTCTCAAGTCTATAGGTTAGATCCTTTCATGGTGAACCATGGTTTACATCTAATGTCCGCATAATGGTGGACGAAGCACATCCATTCAACATCGTCACGTGACTTCACGGACAAATTTTGTCCGCATTTGCTTGGATGTGGACAAAGCATGTCCACCAAAAGTGGACAATTTTGTCCGAATTTTTTGCTTGGATATGGACAAAGCATGTCCACTAAAGCAATTTTTGGGCTATCTCGGATTTTCCATAATCTATAATAATTCCAAACAAATGTATAAACTACCCACATGCATTGTTTAAAAGGAAAAAGTATGGACATTATTGTTAATGGTCCTTACTATGAAGGGTATTATTATCTTGGGATCATGATGGTTCTCATCATGGAGGATATTATCGACTTCATATTATTGGAGAACCATGATGTCCTTACCATGAAGGATATTATTATTTCGTATTAGAAGATCATCATGATGGCCCTTACTATAAAGAATATTTGTCCTCATATTTAAGGACTAACTAATAGTAATAATAAACAGCAAACAGCATAAAATTATGATTATACAAAATATAATAGAACACTCATATTTACCACTAATAATTTTTAGCACCATTAACTTTCAAAAAAACAATTTATCATAGTTAAAATTTTTATTTTGTATATGCTATTCTATAAATAAAGAATAAAAAATATAAACGATTTTAAATATATTACACATAATTTTACAACAACCAAATTGTAGAACTTCTAAACTTCTTCTAAATTTATATCCTATGAAATTAAGATTTAAGCATTTTAACCTTTCTGAACAATCTTACTTAAGTGTAAAAAGACAATTTCATTTGGTTAAAGTGATTAAATTACGCTCTGAAATTGGTAAACAAAAAATAAAAAAGTTAGATCATGATTTTTTCAATAAATATTATATTTAACTATTTAACCTTATAAAAATTGAGAAATAGTATGCTAAAAGTAATAGTTTTCATGTTAAAAAAAACAAAAAAATTCTTATAAATACTATATATATGTATTATGCTGTTATTTTTAGCAATTTCAACAAAAAAAAACAAAATAAAAAACAAAAAAGAACACAAAACAAATAAAAATTAAGACAAAAAACAAAAAAGAAAACAAAGGATAAAAACAAAAAAAATAGTAGTAAAAAAAAAATAAATAAAAACAAAAAAAACAAAAGAAAATCAAAAAAAAAAACAAGACCAAAAAAATAGTAATAACAAAAAAAAAAATAATAATAATAAATAAAAGCAAAAAAAAAAAAGAAGAAATCCAAAAACAAGAAAAAAAACAAAAACGAAAAAATAGTAATAAAAATGAAAAAAATGAAAAAATGAAAATTTTGCATTACAAATAATCATCAGAATAATAAAACACATAGAAGATTACCTAATGTTTATTGTACAAAAACGGAAAGGTTAATTGTAAAAAAAGGGGGACGTCTAAAGCAGAGCAGATTTGACCGGAATTACAGCATTAAGAAATTACAAATGTGACAAATAATGAACGTGACAAACAAATTTTTACTAGCCGAAAAAATTGTCCCCAGAATACTTAATAAAAATGAGAAGTAAAGGGTGTGACACCTGGTGACAAATATTTTACTATGATCACGTGATTCTGCTCTGCTTTAGAGTTTAGACGCCCCAAAGAAAGGAATTAGTTTAGTAAATCAATGCCAGAATAGGGTAGCAGGATTTCCAAAAAGGGGGGTCAAAGCGGGGTAGAATTGGCCAGAATTACGGCATTAAGAAATCACGTATGTGACAAATAATGATGTGATAAATATGTTTTTACTAACTGAAAAAATTCTGTCCTCAGAATACTTAATAAAAATAAAGAATGGAGGATGTGATACCGCATGGCAAATATTTTTACTATGATTACATGATTCTATCCCGCTTTTAACGGTCCCCCAAAAAGGGAAATCAGATGTGGGCAAGTTTTATATTTATGTTAACGTTAACGTTAACATTTCAATCAATTGATCGAACTGGAATGAACTGAAACTTAACGTAAACCCATGCTCACCCTCCACTCATATAAGCAAGCACGCTTATATATGATTTTTGCCCTTTCTTTAAAAATGTGGGATATGAATTAAAAAAAGGTCCTAAATTTTAGTTGATCCCAATTACAGATCATTTTTCTTGGGCTGAAGGAAATTTCAATTCTTTTACTTTTATAGCTAGTACCTTGGCGTTCCACCATTACTCATCAGGCTAAAATGAGTATTTTATATTTTTTTTTGCTGAAAAAATGTGGGATAGAATTAATGCAATCAGGTGATTCCTTAGTGTTTTTTTGACAGATCATCATAATAAAAATTATTTGATTCTCGGTAACTTGCGTTTTGCCAATACTAATTAGTAGTAGATAGTTAGCCTATTTAGTTAATTTTTTTTGTAAGATTTTCTTTCACAATAAAATGACTAAAATTTTACGAGATTAATAATTTTTTTATTACAAAACATCATTAGTTGATATAACTAGACTATAGATAATCAACAATTGGAATAATTAATACTTATCAAGTTGGTATTTTTTCAAGTAACTAAGTTTAACAAATCAACAAGACTGTGCAGCTAAATGATTAATGTGCATTCTTTATAATATAAGAATGCCGGTAGTTTTTTACTAATTGGCAATATTATGTCTTGGTCTGGCAATTTTGTGCTGATTAGATGTGTAACGCCTTGGAATTCCAGCGATCTTTTACTGATTAGAAACGTAACATACTGTATTGGAATTCTCACTTTTCCACTAATTAGTAGCTGAATAATTGTGGTTTAAGATATTGTAGAATATTTGAATTTTTAATTCTAAATATTTACAATTCCACAATCCACGATTGTCCGCAATTATTCTTAAAAAATATCTTTTTTAAATTTTACTAACAGTTAATAATAATTGATAGTTATTTTATTTAATAGATTTTTAATAATTAATCTATCTTGTAACCAATCATTTTTTATTATAAACAATTAATAAACACTAATAAAAAGTATTGATATCGTTTTTTATTAAAAATGATCAATAAAAAATGATTAATAAAAATCTCATTTTTTTTTTTATTAAAAATGATTTAAACAAGGTGTATTTTAGCTTAAATGATTTTAAAAATAAAAAAAAGGTTTTTTTTTTTTAATTATCAAATCTCAACTAATCAGAGTTGCAGAATTGCGAACCCATCCTTACCAGTCTGTTTATTCCAAAGTTGACAAAGGTTATAACTAAACTAATTAAGGTATTAGCATAAGTAAAAATATAAAGCTCCCCGACATGTTCAATGTTTACTTGTGCATATATACGATTCGATCATTAGAGTTTCTCCATCTAGCGAGCAGATATGCACATCCGTAAAATTTCTTCGTTCACGGTCTGACCAACTAAATGTACCTTAATGAAATACAGTGTTTAGTTATTATAGTATACGGATTAGTTTAAGACACGCCAAACCCGTAGAATTAATTTTAACCATTATAGCTTGTTCCTTTATTGATTAATTGTTTCATTACCTTTGATAAATGAGTAAATTAATCAAACGAGAAGCTATAAGTAAGTTGTAATCATGCCGTTTGTAACATTTTTGAGCGCATTAAATCATTACGAACTTTTTCACTTGTAATAAAGATATTGTAGACAGAACTGAATCAATTTCATCATTCACATAAGATCCTCATCCGTTACAAATTATAGACTATTTTATTTTCGAAACTTTCGAACATCATGTACAAATCACGATAAAAAGAAGAGTCCACTCGTATTAACGTTTCAAGAATGCTCTTCCTAGAATAATTGTCATTGTTGTTCGTTATTCTATTAGAATGTTTGGGTATTTTGGATACAATAGTTATTGTTTGTGTAACACAAAGACCACCTCACATTTTTCATCGAAATTGTGAATTTTATTGACAGAATTTTACTTACTGGGTATTTTGTGTAATATTTTACGATCATTGTTTAATACCAAAAAATAATTCTAATTCGTTTCCAAGCAATATTTAACTAGTGAACCAAAAGCACAGAGTAAATAAAAAACAATGATTCGAGTACTATATTTTATTTCTGATCGAAATTCTATTAACAGCCTACGAAATATCCTAATTTTTTCCAGATTTTTTGTTACACATAGTTTAATGTAATAGACACATTGATTCTCCACAGTAGAAATATATTCACAACAACGAGGCCGTGACACATGATTTACATGAATCACGGTTAGCTTACTACGAAACTGACTAGGTATGTAAAATGAAGTATAAAAATTGTTATATTCCTTGTTGTCTAATGCTAAGATTCTCTTTATTATATTAATTCTCTCTGTTTTCTTCATTTTCAGTCACTATGTTACTTATCGATATGATTACTTGCTTTCTGTTATTATTTATTGGTAATCTAATAATGTATCAACTATACAAATAAACACATACGTATTATTAACTCCTGCCACTTCGAATATGTAGAGTTAACCTAAATGGTCTTAGCTTTTAAGATAACATCAGCAGCTTTTCTATGTGTGTGTAAAAAAAAATCAAAATTTTCATGATATTTAAATATAGAGAATTTAATTGTGTAATCTTCAGTTCTGGTGGATTATTGATCGATTTGTGTAACTCTTAAAATAAATTACTGCGTCTACATGTTCAATCATATATTTTATTTTTCTCTCAGATCAACCATATATACTGTATATACTGAGTTCACATAAAACTTTTCTTTCCATACTTCTTTCCTGAACTGATAAATTTGTAATGTTTCTTTCTAAAGTGCAACACGCTGTACGTCATGGTTTTGCGCGTAACAGACTTGGTGTTGATCTCGTTCATCACAATTCACAATGACGGGTTGAAT
The DNA here is from genome assembly GCA_015698045.1 of Rhizophagus clarus. Classification (NCBI taxonomy): domain Eukaryota; kingdom Fungi; phylum Glomeromycota; class Glomeromycetes; order Glomerales; family Glomeraceae; genus Rhizophagus; species Rhizophagus clarus. The sequence continues at coordinate 99,098 of BLAL01000357.1, read as the reverse complement.
ACTTTAGATTTGAAAGTTACAACTCTTATCTCGAAAGTTACGTTTCTGGACTTGAAAGTAACGACTCTAGACAAAAAAATTCCATGGCATTTGAGATAACTTAAAATCAGATTAAGTTCAACCTGCTACTTTTTAAATAGTAATTTTTAGAGGTAGTTAATAAAGCATGTATGTAATTCAATACGTGCCATATGTAATGCAAAATTAGGTTGTATTATAATGTAAAATTTATTTAGTAAATTTGATTGTAATAATAAATTACAAGCTAATTTCTATATTGCTATATATCGGATAATCTTAAACCATCATCAATAGTTAATAAAAGTAAGTTGATGCTCATTTTACCAAAAATTTTACAATGTAATCCCTATTCTACGCATTATTTTCTGTTACCTATTTCAGTATTATTCGGGGTCCTGTCATTGTCCTCAAAAAAAGTATTTAAAAGAGAACCAGCTTTCAATTCTTTTTTTCGTACTAGTGCATAAACTGGTTGATTCTTCTTTTTTCCAGGTATTCTCTAGTTCCTTTTTGCATCCACTTCGACAAACATAGACCAAACGATGATGTATAGCACTTTATTCAATCCGAATAAGCTTGGGGAAACACTCATTTAGGGAACATATTCTATATCTTGGACGAACGGTCACACTGATAAACCATTTCACATTGCACTGAAAGCAATTCCTGACCATTTTAATGAGGGCAATTATCTTATCTTTTTGGCTTTTCGTATAATCTTGTTTTTTAATTTAGGACAAGAGGCAAATGCTTTCCGTTTATAGTGGTACAAATCAGATTGATTGGGTTTTTTTAGATATGGGACATTTATAAATCTTCATGAAAATACGTTGTTGTCTGTTAATAACTAACAGGAGAAAAACCTTCCTATAAATCTTATCTGTGCGTAGGAAGTATAAATATGACCTCACACACGGTGGTGATCGAAATTATTTGGCAGAGCCCAGTTTCACTTAAATAATGAATATGGAAATGACCATATTTGAGCATTTAATGTATTTTAATACTAATGTTTTCCTATTTTTCTTTTCCAAAAAATAATGCTCACCACACAAATCCTCAGACAAGAAAGTATATTTCTGTGAATACTTACCTACTACGATTATCATTTTGTATGTTACCTTTAAGGACGATAAGGAAAACCTCGTCATTTTCTATTAAAATAAAGAAAAATTAAATTTTATAATTATAATTGCACGTAATGAAAATGATGCAGTATTACGTGCAAATGACATATAATAATTTTTACACCGTTCTAAAGCATATAAATAAGTGCTATTTGTTTTAATTTATAAAAGAAAAGAAGCAGATAGGATTCACTTTCCAACTCAGTAATTTGATGAACAACTACGGAAGATTTAATTTTTTTGTTATTTTATTACCAAAAAAAAAATATTTCTTTTTTCGTATGAACAGATTTTTCCTTTATAAAAATTTAGTTATCTAACCATTATTTTATTTTACAAAATATAATATAGGATACTGCTACCATATTATTTTTTATTTATAATACAATTATTGATATTCATTTATAAATAAAAATTGATAAATTAAACTCATTACAACATAAATCAGGCACTCGGCAAACCTGGAATAAGGTGTATCATTATTAGATTTGGAAAGCACAGCTCCTGAAAACGTTATGGGATTTCACTTTAACTTTCTATAGTTACGATCACGTTTTTTCATATACAATATATTCATTCTAATACGTGTATCCTTCTCTATCCAGTCTGCACAGAGAGATACATTCCTTCGGAGGATTGACAATGAACATAATCTATTTTATCATTTTGGTTGTATAATTTATATTTATTGTAATTTCTTTTATACATTTTCCCTTTTTCTCTATGTGAGATAAATATGATTATCACCTGGCATCCTATCCAGTATGATAATTTGTAGCAAGTATAGTTTAATTAAGTATACAATTTCTTATTGATTGGATCATATTTTGAGATGAATATGCATTCTTATTAAACCTACTAAAGAAAAGAAGTAACAGAAAAAAATCTTCGTCAAACTGATATTATGTTATAAATATACAAAAGTCTAGCTAAAATAGTCTTTTTTATATTGTGACCACTGATCAACTGGATACCATAATATTATAAACAAATGGGTTATTATTCCTCTACTAGCATGGTAAATTATATAAAACTTAATAATTTTCATATTAAAATAATAACATTTCTTCCTCACTCTTCATGAAAAAAAAATAATTCTTTTTTTTTCAAATATAAATAAAGGATATGCATTATATTTTTCTTTTTATTCACTTTTTTGATAGTCTTCATGAAATTTTAATACTATGTTTTACTAAATAGACTCTTAAATTTTGTTTATTAGTTGTCTGATTTTACTATGCTGTGTTAAACATAAAAATTGTTACACTTGGTATAATGTGACACAAGCGTTTTGCTGATCGTCTAATAAAAATCCGTTTTCTTTGCTAAAAAAAATTTTTTTTTTTGTGCATGATACAATAAGTTTTAAAATATAAGAACCTAATGTTTTAATGGTAAATTACAATTTACAACATTGATACTTCAGTATATTTGTAATAAAAACAGACGATGAAATGCAAATAATAATAAGTAATATAATAATTTTTGACTTGCAATTTTAATTATCCGTTTATTTTCAACTATTTATGATTTTATGGAAAGAAATTTTAGTTATAAATATAGAAAAACTATCGATTTGCTGCAGAATTGTCATGACCAATTACTTTGAACTTTTGAGGTAATTAACTAAAAAGAATAAAATAAGGTTACAATTATTAACTATATTTAGCTATAACAAAAAAAATTAATAACAAATTTATCGATCTTCCACGGTAACCATCTGATCCATTCCTAAAGAGTAAAAAATTAACAGATAATTATAAGTAATTCATGGGGAATTAATAATTTCATGGAAAGAGAAACACCAGAAGAGTGGAGCTTCCTGTTTTGCCGGCTTAAAAATGACGAAATTAAAAAATTTTTATATTTAAAAGAACTCGTATTTTAAAAAACATATTGTTTTTGAAAGAAATATATCTTTATATTCAATCGGTTACAGCTGATTTCATAATGTACAGTACAAATTTCTAACCGAGAGTAGCTCGGTAAAACTTGGTAGTAGAGGACAAAATGAAATAAAAACTATACGTCTATATCTCTGCACTCAAATCAATGCTCTAATCTAATAATATAACTTTTGCCTTATTCTGAGTTTTACCGAGTTTTGCCAAATGTAAATAAAAATGAATATTCCCGTACATTATGAAATCAGCTGTAATCGACCATTACAGCTGATTTTATAATGTATGTGACACATGATTTTAGATTGCAGTTACTATAGTCATGCTTATATCCACGTGTTTATTTTTGTTTTTCTATTTACCGACAACCGGCAACCTAACAAGTTCTCGAAATGGCAGTCATGACCGGTTAATGATCGTAACTGTCGCTAACAAATTGAAATAAATATAGTTATTTCAACAATCGTTTTTTATTTATGTGTTTCTATATAAATAAATAATTCAACAAATAAAAAGTAAATAACATAATTAATGATATTCAGCTATACATTCCAAACACTCAGAGTCTTCTTTTAATAACATTTTAGTAACCTTGCGACTTGTATAATATGATTGTGGATGAGGTTGTGTATTAGAAATATTAGCTTGTTCATATACTAATGTATTATTTGCCTTTACAAAATCAAGCATATCATTTTCTAATTTGTTATTAATATTAGATATTATAAACACATTAGATCCATTCCTATTTACTTTATAATAATAATCAATACATTTAACCCATTCAGATATTTTATATTCAAGCTCTGTTACGGTTGGTCTATTTTTTGGATCTGGATCCCAACATTTTTTCATCAAATCTATAAAACATTTCGGAGTATTTTCAATAATTTCAGGTCGTTCATCTTCACAAATACTTACAATAAGTTGGTGATCATGTGCTCTATGACAAAACGGACGAATACCAGATGTAAATTCCCACATTATCATTGAAAAACTATAAATGTCACTTTCTAGAGTATAAGGTTTTCCTCTTAATACTTCAGGCGCCATATAAGGTAAAACTCCATAAACGTCCCTATTGACATTTTTACCAGAATCATTTAAAACACTTATAGGTTTGCATAATCCTAAATCAATAATGAATATCTCATTATGATTATTTGACATTAAAATATTACCATCATGAAAATCACCATGAGCTAAATTTGATTCATGAATTACTTTAAGTCCAGATATAATTTTTTTCAATAATTGTAACCTGTCTTGCCATTTAAATTTAATTATATCAGATAAGCATTGTCTTAAATTTCCTTTTTTTGCATAACTCATTACAATTATATAATTTAAATTATGTGGATCTCTAGTAATTCCAAAGATTTGAATAAATTTTGAGAATGATTTTTTCTGACAATTATAATGATATTTCCACTATAAAAATAATAGGAAGATTATTTTAAAATTTTTGTAAAAAAATAAAATTATTATTAAATAAATACACAATACCTCATCCAGAAAATCGTTATTTAAACTTGATAAATTCTTAAATATTTTAAGAACAACTTCATAACCTGTTTGAAATTTCCACCGATTCCATTGTTGTTTATCAAAATTCCAACTATCAATAGGTCCATCTAACCATATAGCTTTATGAATTTCACTAAATCCTCCTTTATCATAATAATTAATACTTGATAATTTATTATAAGGTATCCATTCTAAAACTTCATAACAATTTTTAGCATTTAATTGTGCTTCTTGAATAAATTTATCAATAAATTCATTATCACTGGTCCATTTTGAAAAATCTTGTTTAAATCGTTTAGAATTACATTGTTGACACCATTGGTAGTCAATATATGACTGTTTGCATTCATTACATAATTTAACATTAATTTTAATATTTTCTTTATCAATTTCTGCCACTTTTCGTTGCCAGTAAAAAGCTTCTTCTAAATTTTTTTCTATCCCATTTCCATCTCTACAATGATTGATTAAAATTGACATTGCTCTTACATCACCATTTTCTGCAGCTTTCTGATACCAGTAAGAGGCCTTTTTTAAATCCTTTTCTGTCCCTTCTCCATTGTAATAACAATTAGCTAAATAATACAATGCATCAATCACATTCTTTTCTGCTGCTTTTTGGTACAAGTGAAAAGCATCTTCTAAATTCTTTTCTATTCCAATTCCATTATAATAACAACCGGCTAAATTAAGCATTGCAAGGTCATCACTGTTTTCCACAGCTTTTTGATACCAGTAAAAGGCTTTTTCTAAATTCTTTTCTGTTCCTTTTCCTTCAATATAACAATTGGCTAAATGATTCATTGCTTCTTTATCATCCTTTTCTGCAACTTTTTGGTACCAGTAAAAAGACTTTTCTATGTTCTTATCTGTTCCTTCTCCATTATTATAACAAATTGCTAAATTATACATTGCTCTTCCATCACCTTTTTCTGCTGCTTTTTGATACCAGTAAAAGGCTTTTTCTAAATTCTTTTCCATTCCTTCTCCTTTTCCATAGTAATTGGCTAAAGTATTCATTGCTATTTCATTACCATTATCTGCAGCTTTTTGATACCAGTGAAAGGCATTTTTTAAATTCTTTTCAGTTCCCCTTTCATTTTTATAACAATTAGCTAATTCATACATTGCATCTTCATTATTACCTTCTGCAGCTTTTTGATACCAGTAAAAGGCTTTTTCAAAATTCTTTTCAGTTCCTTCTCCATTTTTATAACAAGTGGCTAAATTATTCATTGCTTTAATATTATTTTTTTCCGCAGCTTTTTGATACCAGTAAAAGGCGTTTTCAAAATTCTTTTCAGTTCCTTCTCCATTTTCATAACAAATGGCTAGATTATTCATTGCTATTTTATTATCATTTTCAGCGGCTTTTTGATACCAGTAAAAGGCTTTTTCTAAATTCTTTTCGGTTCCTTCTCCATTTTCATAACGAATGGCTAAACTATTCATTGCTCTAATATTATCTTTTTCAGCGGCTTTTTGATACCAGTAAAAGGCTTTTTCTAAATTCTTTTCGGTTCCTTCTCCATTTTTATAACGAATGGCTAAATTATTCATTGCTTCAATATTATCTTTTTCCGCAGCTTTTTGATACCAGTAAAAGGCTTTTTCTAAATTCTTTTCGGTTCCTTCTCCATTTTTATAACAATTAGCTAAATTAAACATTGCTGCTTCATTATTATTTTCTGCAGCTTTTTGGTACCAGTAAAGGGCTTTTTCTAAATTCTTTTCTGTTCCTTCTTCATTGTAGTGACAACGCCCTAAATTATTCATTGCTTTAATATGATTTTTTTCTGCATCTTTTTGATACCAGTAAAAGGCCCTTTCAAAATTCTTTACTGTTCCTTCTCCATTTTCATAACAAACGGCTAAATTATACATTGCTTCTTCATCCCCATTTTCTGCTGATTTTTGATACTGGTAAAAAACTTTTTTAAAATTCTCTTTTATATTATTACTTAACATTTTAATTTTTAAATAGTTTTTAAATAAATTAGGAAATGGAAATTGGAAATAAACCCTTTGTAAAACCATAAATATTTACGTTACGAAAATGTACAAAATGTCACACAATCGGCAACAGACTTTGCACGTGACCTTATTAATCGACCCATGTTAATGACACAAATGTCGATCAAAATAAATATATTGGTTTTTTACATATTTTAAAATTGCATCAAGACATAATAATAACAAAGCAGCGATAATATTATGACGTTATGTATTATTAGTAAATTTTGTCCACAATTTTTTTAAAAAAAAGCTAAAATAGTTTAGTACAATAAGAAATAATTGTCTGAAAACAATTTTATAGTAAGTATCAGAGGTTCTGAAACACATCATTTAGTAGCATATGTTAGATGACACTATGAACCAGCCGAAACTTATTATGAAGAATCCTGTAATATTGAGTTATGGAAATCAGAATTTTAAAAATGGAAAGTGCATCATTCCTATACATAATAATTTATATCGATTTATTTTAAGAGGTTTTAAAAGTTAGACAAAAAAAATCCAAGAAAACGTGTCAATTGTTCCTATAAATGAAAATTCCACATATATTGCCGTTTTCAAAATTATTGAGAAAATCTGATTTTGCGAGATTATCATGCGATTTCCGTATTGCAAAAGTGCACGAATTTTTGATATTTTTATACCAGATTTTTTTGTGAATCGTATAATTCAATACACAATATGTATATACAGTACATGTTATATTATATACAATATGTATATATAGACATATGAGGGCACAGAAATATACATTGTATAGGGGTCAATTTACCATTAGCTGTACGCATTTTTTCAGGGCCGGAATTACAATAATGCTAGCCAGTTTCTAAATTAAGAAATAAATCTTTTGCTAACATTATCTAAAATATCCAAAAAAGGAAAGACCTACATAATTCTTTTGGACTATTGTACGCAAACTCAAACCTGACCCTCTGTATATATATTTCTGGGTCCTAATATATGTACAAAGATAATATTAGTCATTAATAAAACCAAGGATGAGTAATCCATTCATAATATCAAAAGCTGGTGTTTAATTTACTATAAATATATTCTTTTAAATCATGAATTTATTATTAATAAGTTGTACTAGCAAGGTAGGGAGGATTATACCTAAATTATGTAGTTTTTATAATTATAATTAATGTATGTGAATATATTAATTCCAAACAAAATTACGTATTATTATTAAAACAGAAAAATAATTTAAACGAATATACAACTAGAGCTTGGAACCGGTTAAGGTACTGATTAACCGATTTTTAACCGGTTAAGGTTTTTTGTACCGGTTCCAAGCTCTATATACAACTTTTAACCAAATAAATATAGTTACATTGTTAACTTGTTATGGCAAAACTGGAAAATCAACAAAAACATGTTCTAATTGTCAGCAAAAAACTTACAATATTACTATAATGGACACATTCTTATATTCCATTTGCGGCAGTTATATGTCTCACTTTAATAAGCAATTTAGATTAAAATTTGAAATGGCGATAATCCAAAAAAAGTGTGGCAAATATTTATTAGAAAAGTAGTTTAGAATTACAACTTATTTGTAGTAAAAATAAAAAATAACCTTATTATTATTAATAAAAGCATTTTAAATAGAAAAAGAGAAAAACATTCATCCAGATAATGGACATTTTTCATCTGGTTTATAAACTAGATGAAGTCAGGATACCCAAAACTGGATTGGCCTAGATACGAATCAAAGCATCAATAACTTCATTTTTATTTACATTACATTTTTTTTTTTAGTATTTCAATTATTTCAAAATAAGCGTAATTAATAATAAATTAATGTCAAAATTTTAGCGAGTCCTGTTTTTTATTGTCTTGTCGATCCAATCCAATTATACCACTGTTATAAACAAGGTAAATTTAAAAATTTAAGGACCAGCGATCTGGTCTAGTCTTGGCTGAAAAAAAAATATAAATAAATAATAATTATCATACTTGTATTTTAGTAATGTTTGGTTCTTTTTATTGTTACTTTATTGCAAAATCTGTAAAAGTGCATATACTGTACTAATATAAATATCATATTTTATAAAATATTCAATAAATAAAGAATAAATGATAAATAATAAATGAAGTTGCTATAAAATTTTAATTATATCATACATTCCAAATATTCAGAGTCATCTTTAATTAACGTTTCAGTAAGATTGCGACTTGTATAATATGCTTGTGGGTGAGATTGGATAATAGAAATATTAGTTTGTTCTTGTACCGAAGCATTGTTTGCTTCTACAAATTCAAACATATCACTTTCGAATTTGTTATCAATATCAAGTACTTTAAACTCACGAAATCCATCCCTATTTGCTTTATAATATCCCTCAATGCATCTGATCCATTCAGATATCTTATATTCAAGCTCTATTATGGTTGGTCTATTGGAAGGGTTTGAATCCCAACATTCTTTGATCAAATCCACATAACATTTTGGAGTATTTTTCATAATTTCAGGACGTTCACCTTCACAAATACTTATATAAAGATGATAATCATGTGCTTTATGATTAAACGGAGGAATACCAGATGTAAATTCCCACATTATCATTGAAAAACTATAAATATCACTTGCTAGAGTATAAGGTTGGTTTCTTAATATTTCAGGCGCCATGTAGGGCAAAACTCCACAAATTTCGTCTTCTTTCATATGAGGATTTTGTAAATCATTTAAAGGTTTACATAATCCTAAGTCAATAATAAATAATTCACTATAATCATCCGATATTAAAATATTACCATCATGGAAATCACCATGAGTTAATTTTGATTGATGAATTACTTTAAGTCCCAATATAATTTTTTTCAATATTTTTAACCTGTCTTCCCATTTAAATTTAATTATATGAGATAAGCATTTTCTCAAATTGCCTTGTTTTGCATAACTCATCACTATGATATAATTTAAATTGTATGGATCTTGGGTAATTCCAAAGATTTGAATAAATTTTGAAAATGATTTTTTCTGACAATTATAATGATATCTCCACTAGATAAATAAAAGATAAAAATTATTAATTTTGCAAAAATAAATTTGATATTAAATATAAATACTATACCTCAGTCAAAAATTTGTCATCTAAACTTGATGAATTATTGAGTATTTTAAGAATAACCTCATACCCTGTTTGAAAATTCCATCTATTCCATTGCTGTTTATCAAAATTCCAACTATCAATAGGCCCATCTAACCAGATAGCTTTATGGATTTCGCTAAATCCCCCTTTATCATAATAATTAATACTTGATAATTTATTATAAGGTATCCACTCTAAAACTTCATAACAATTTTTAGCATTTAATTGCGCTTCTTGAATAAATTTATCAATAAATTTATTTTTACTAGACCACTTTGAAAAATCTTGTTTAAATCGTTTACAATTACATTCTTGGCACCATTGATAATTACTATATGGTTGGTTGCATTCATCACATAATTCAAATTCATTTTTAGAACTTACTTTATTAATCTCTATTACTTTTTGATGCCAATAAAAGGCTTTTTCTAAATTCTTTTCCGTTCCTTCCCCATTTCTATAAAGATTAGCTAAATTAAACATTGCTTCTTTAATACCATTTACTGCCGTTTTATGATACCAGTAAAAGGCTTTTTCCAGATTCTTTTCTATTCCTATTCCATTATAATAACATCTGGCCAAATTATGCATAGAATTAATCTGACTTGCTTCCGCTGCTTTGTGGTACCAGTAAATTGCTTTTTCTAAATTCTTCTTTGCTCCTTCCCCCTTTTCGTAACAAGATGCTACATAGAACATTGCATTAGTATCATTTTTTTCAGCTGCTCTTTGAAACCAATAAAGTGCTTTTTCTAAATTTTTTTCTGTTCCTTCACCAGTATAATAACAAACAGCTAAATCAAACATTGATTCTTTAACATCATTTTCTGCTGCTTTTTGATGCCAATAAAAGTATTTTTCTAAATTATTTTCTATTCCTTCTGCTTTATAAGTAATAGCTAAATTATGCATTGCTCTTTTATCACTCTTTACCGCTTTATGATACCAATGAGAAGCTTTTTCTAAATTCCTTTCTGTTCCTTCTCCATATGCATGACAATTGGCTAAATTAAACATTGCTCCTTCATCTTCCTTTTTTGCTGCTTCTTGAAACCAATAAAAAGCTTTTTCTAAATTCTTTTCTGTTCCTTTACCATTTTCATAACAAATAGCTAAATTAAACATTGCCGTTACAATACCATTTTCTGCTGCTTTTTTAAACCAATGAAATGCTTTTACTAAATTCTTTTCTGTTCCTTCTCCATTACAATAACAAATGGCTAAACTAAACATTGCTTCTTTAATGTCATTTTCTGCTGCTTTTTGGTACCAGTAAAAGCTTTTTTCTAAATTCTTTTCTATTCCTTTTCTATTACAATAGCCTTCAGCCAATTTAAACATTGCTTTTTCATTACCATTTTCTGCAGCTTTTTGATACCATTCAAAGGCCTTTCCTATGTTTTCTTCCGTTTCTTCTCCTAGTTCATGACAAATAGCTAGATAAAACATTGCAATATTATTTTTTTCTGCCGCTTCTTTAAACCAACAAAATACTTTTTCTAAGTTTTTTTCCGTTTTTTCTCCATTTCTATAACAAATAGCCAAATTAACCATAGCTTCAATAAATTCTTTTTCTGCTGTTTTTTTATACTGCTGAAACACCTTTTCTAAATTGTTTTCTGTTCCTTCTCCATTGTAATAGCAAACAGCTAAATTCAATATTGCTCTTTCATCACCATTTTCTGCAGCTTTTTGACACCATTGTATGGCCTTTTCTAAATTCTTTTCTGTTCCATCACCATTGTAATAGCAAACAGCTAAATTAAACATTGCTTTTTCATCCCCATTTTCTGCAGCTTTTTGATACCATTGTATGGCCTTTTCTAAATTCTTTTCCGTTCCTTCTCCTAGTTCATAACAATTAGCTAAAGAAAACATTGCAATATTATCATTTTTTTCTGCTGCTTTTTTAAAATAGTGAAAAGCTTTTTCTAAATTTTTTTTTGTTCCTTCTCCATTTCTATAACAAATAGCCAAACAAATTATAGCATCAATAAATTCTTTTTCTGCTGCTTTTTCATACCAGTGAAACGCCTTTTCTAAATTCTTTTCTGTTCCTTTTCCGTTGTAATAGTAAGCAGCTAAACTATTCATTGCTTTTTCATCACCATTTTCTGCAGCTTTTTGATACCATTGCATGGCTTTTTCTGTATTCTTCTCCGTTCCTTCTCCTAGTTCATAACAATTAGCTAAGTAAAACATTGCAACATTATTTTTTTCTGCTGCTTTTTTAAAACAACAAAATGCTTTTTGTAAATTTTTTTCCGTTCCTTCTCCATTTCTATAACAAATTGCCAAATTAATTATAGCTCCAGTAAATTCTTTTTCTGCTGCTTTTCCATACCAATGAAATGCCTTTTCTAAATTCTTTTCTGTTCCTTCTCCATTGTAGTAACAAACAGCTAAACTAAACATTGCTTTTTCATTACCATTTTCTGCAGCTTTTTTATACCAGTGTATGGCCTTTTCTAAATTCTTTTCCGTTCCTTCTCCTAGTTTATAACAATTAGCTAAATAAAATATTGCAATATTATTTTTTTCTGCTGCTTTTTTATACCAGTGAAAGGCCTTTTCTAAATTCTTTTCTGTTCCTTCTCCATAGTAATAACAAACAGCTAAACTAAACATTGCTTTTTCATTACCATTTTCTGCAGATTTTTGATACCATTGTATGGCCTTTTCTAAATTCTTTTCTGTTCCTTCTCCTTTTTCATAACAAATAGCTAGATAAAACATTGCAATAGTCTCACTTTTTTCTGCTGCTTTTTTATACCAATGAAAGGCCTTTTCTAAATTCTTCTCTGTTCCTTCTCCACTATAATAACAATTGGCCAAATCACACATTGCATTTTTACTACTATTTTCTGCTGCTTTTTGATACCAATAAAAGGCTTTTTCTAAATTTTTCGCTATTCCAACTCCATTTTTATAACAGATAGCTAAACTATTCATCGCTTTTTCATAATCATTTTCTGCTGCTTTTTGATACCATTGCATAGCCTTTTCTAAATTCTTTTCTGTTCCTTTTCCTTTTTCATAACAAATAGCTAGATAAAACATTGCAATAATCTCACTTTTTTCTGCTGCTTTTTTATACCAGTGAAAGGCCTTTTCTAAATTCTTTTCTGTTCCATCTCCATTGTAATAATGACGCCCTAAATTACACATTGCTTCTTCATTTTCACCTTCTGCTGCCTTTTGATACCAATGAAAGGATTTTTCTAAGTTCTTTTCTGTTCCTTTTCCATCTTCATAACAAATAGCTAAATCATTCATTGCTACTTCATAACCGATTTCAGCTGATTTTTGATACCAATAAAAGGATTTTTCTAAATTCTTTTCTATTCCTTCCCCATTTTCATAGCAATAAGCTAAATTATACATTGCTACTTCATCATCATTTTTTGCTGCTTTTTGATACCAGTGAAATGCTTTTTCTAAATCCTTTTCCGTTCCTTCCCCGTTATAATAACAATTAGCTAAACTATTCATTGCTTTTTTATTACCATTCACTGTTGCTTTTTGGTACCAATAAAAAGCTTTTTCTAAACTCATCTCTGTTCCTTCCCCATCTTTATAGCAATTAGCTAAGTTATTCATAGCTATAATATAATTTTTGTCTGCTGCTTTTTGATACCAGTGAAAGGCTTTTTCTAAATTCTTTTTTGTTCCTTTTCCATTTCTATAACTATTGGCTAAACTATTCATAGCTCTTTTATCATCATTTACTGCAGCTTTTTGATACCAATAAAAGGATTTTTCAAAATTCTTTTCTGTTCCTTTTTCATAATAATAACAACCAGCTAAATTATATATTGCATTTTCATTGCCACTTTCTACTGCTTTTTGATACCAATAAAAGGCTTTTTCTAAATTCTTTTCTATTCCTTCTCCATTTTCAAAGCAAATGGCTAGATTATTCATTGCTATTTTATTATCATTTTCTGCTGCTTTTTGATACCAGTAAAAGGATTTTTCTAAATTCTTTTCTATTCCTACACCATTTTTATAACAATTAGCTAATTTAAACATTGCTGCATCATTGTTATTTTCTGCAGCTTTTTGGTACCAGTAAATGGCTTTTCCTAAATTCTTTTCTGTTCCTTCTTCATAATAATAACAATTAGCCAAATCATACATTGCATCTTCACTACCATTTTCTGCTGCTTTTTGATACCAATAAAATGCTTTTTCTAAATTTTTTTCCGTTCCTTCTCCATTATAATAATAATTGGCTAAATTATTCATTGCTTCTTTATCATCATTTTCTGAAGCTTTTTTATACCAGTAAAAGGCTTTTTCTAAATTCTTTTTGGTTCCTTCTCCATTTTCATAACAATATGCTAAATTGGACATCGCTACTACATAGCCAATATCTGCTGCTTTTTGATACCAGTGAAAGGCTTTTTTTAAATTCTTTTCTGTTCCTTTTCCATTATAATAACAATTGGCTAAGTTATTCATTGCTTCTTCATAATCAATATCTGCTGCTTTTTGATACCAATGAAAGGATTTTTCTAAATTTTTTTCTATTCCTTCTCCATTTTCATAACAATTTGCTAAGTTATACATTGCTTCATCATCACCATTTTCTGCTGCTTTTTTATACCAGTGAAGGGCCTTTTCTAAATTCATTTCTGTACCTTCTCCATAATAATAACAATCGGCTAAACTATTCATTGATCTCGCTTCGCCATTTTCTGCTTCATTTTGATACCAATGAAAGGCTTTTTCTAAATTTTTTTTTGCCCTTTCTCCATTATCATAACAATTAGCCGAATTATTTACAGCTTTAATATAATTTTTTTCTGCAGCTTTTTGATACCAGTGAAATACTTTTTCTAAATTCTTTTTTATTACTTCTTCATTTTTATAACTATTAGCTAGTAAACTATTCAATCCTTTTTTATTATTGTTTTTTGCTGCTTTTCGATACCAGTAGAATATGATAATAACATAAAAAGTAATTTTGAAAGAGCTCGGCATTTCAATTTTTTTTTTTTTTTTTCAAATTACTTTTAAATAAACGGAAACTATCGTTAGAGAGTTGCAAATATTTATGTTGTGTAAATATGTAATTAACGATTACTCAATATATATTTTCTGTGTTACCTACGGTAAAAACATAAATGAAAAATTCATGGTACTGATTTGCAAAGCTGCTAATAAATAAATGAATAAATATATAAATAGACTCGGTTGATCACTTGACTAAAAAGCTTTGTAAATAAAAACTAACATAATAAATATAATTGAATGGATGCAAAATGGAGCCCATATACACGGTGCAATGTTTTGAAAACAAGTTTTGATGGAACAACAAGTTATTTTATTAAAAATATTCTAGAAAAATAGGTAAAGATTTACAAAATATTTTTATAACGTCCAGGAAAAAAAACCAAAAAAGTCCGGTTTCTTTTTTTTTGAACAAATAAATTATCCAACTTGATTTAATTCCGAGATTTTATTCAAATGTTGTGGTGAAATGGTATACAGCTTATATCGAAATGACGTTACACACATAAGAAATCGCTTGGAGGATGACAGCAGAGGCGCAACAGAGGAATAACTACTATAAATAAAGTCTACTATAAAAAATGAATATAAATATATCATTAACTAGGAATACTGGATAAAAAGAAAATGGAAGCATTTAGCCACTTTTGGACGTTGATAATTTTCCGACAAGACCTGCAAAAAAATTACCGTATGTCCGAATACTTTCGTTATATTGCATCAATATTTCGCTAGGTACGTGATCGCTTGACCGTTTAAGACCATAAATTTGATATCCTACCATGCTACCTTTACCAAAAAAAAAAAAAATAATAATAATAATAGATGTACTTATTTTTACAAAAAAAAAACGAACTAGTTGATTATATTAAAATAAAAAGAATATAATACGAACACAATTCAAATAACATGTATGAGAACATAAAATTTATTACCTTTGGTTTGTTAGTTGTAACTTGTCTATTTTACTAGTACTTATATAGTGTCAAAATATTCTTCATAAGAATATTTAAAAATTTTATACTCATGACGAATTGAATATTCAAAGAATGTGAATAAATATATATCGAATTTTGTGCCGTCTTATTCTCACAAATCTTTATTTTATCAATTCAATTAGATTATGTTGCTTTAACAATCTTTGGTCAAACAATAATGAAGGGACAACATTAAATCAATCAACTTCGAAAAATATATTTTCTTCCAAATACAATTTTGTTGTTTTTCTAAACTCACGTTACATAAAAAAATTAGCAGTCATTTACAAGGTGACCCAGGAATTTATATTTCTTAAAAAAACATCATGAGAGATATCACGAAAGCCATGGTAAAGTAAATAATAAAATTATTGAATATTAAATTATTTAATAGCCGAAGAAAATCTTTTGATTTTGCAAAATTTAATATTTGTGCGTATTGAGATATATTCATCCTTTTAAATAATTGCTGTAATAAATTACCTCATTCCAAAAAAATCAAATTAAGTTATTGATTAACTTGGCCAATAATAGTTAATCATTACGCCGAAATAATTAACGAGATATATTGGATGAAATCCATAATAATTTATAATTTCCAAAGATTGTATATCCAATATTCAATATTTGTCTCCGAAGAAAGTTTAGAGTAAGTACAAATAATTTTAAGCAAGTCATATTATTTTTTCATTATTTTCCATACGTGTATATCTCTAAATTTGCTATATGACCGACAAAGTCGAATAATTTTTACATGGTTATTCGGCCATTTAAATTATAAATTTTGTTGTTATTCTATCTTTACTAAAAAAAAAATAATATATAAACATAGTTATAAAATTTTATTACCTTTTATTTGTTATAAAACTGTTTACTTTACTACTTATTTATGTAAAAAATATTTAAGGGAACTTTCATAAGAATATATAAGAACTTTTATACTCATGAAGAATTATTATTTTAGTATTTTGTGAGAGAACAAATTACAGCCAATAAATACAATTAGAAATAATACTCTATATGCTTACTGTATTATTTTAACCTAATGTTAAGTACTAAATAAAATTACCTACACTAAAAATCTACTTTCTATTTTAATTTATAGCCACTAAAAAATTTTGTTACAATAAATCTTTATATAAAGTGTCATCACTATATTCACTAACCGATCTAAAGAAGTTTTTGCGAAAAATTTGGATCTATATAATGACTCCCCTCAATTCTTTTCTCGTTTCTTAAATTCATTTGACGTTCTTCGTCCATAGCGTCTTCGGGTGGTAATATTGATAAACACTCTTCATTGACTCTATTAAATTCAAGAATATGGTCAGGAGTGTCTACTTGTCGTTTTGCTTCAGATGAATTTCCTACGTTCGTATTTTCCTTGTTCTGTTGTAAATACTGCATTATGGATTTCATATCATCGCAGTAATTTTGCGATTTGCTAAATTTCATGTCCTCGGGTTTAATCCACAGGTTGTTCTTCCCGATGCTCGATATCATTGCTTTATTTAACTTTTCTTTCGACGTGAAAATTACCTGAATGAAACTTTTACTCATTATCTTAATTATCTTAACTGCGTTGCATGAATACTTATTGCGGTACAATCTAAACATCGCGTTTATGTTCATTTAGATAATTCTTTGAATAGGTGTATTTTGTTGTCTTTAATTTCTTTAATGGTCATTAATCCTAGATACACTCTAATGTTTCTTACTTATCCGCACATTTTACGTCGAAATCTCTAATATTCTCATTTATGTATTTATTTGTATAGATGGATAGAAGTTTTGACCGCTTTTTATTTATGCTGTCTTCTTATACTGACAGCTTTAAAGACTCCGAAATAATTATTTAATGTTAGCAAGTTTGATGACGTCAATTTAATTCAAACACAATCATAAATTATTGTCACGTGCGTCTGCGCAGCAGACTGAGCTTCCTTGTTCTTTATCTTGAAATTGCGCATTATTTCCATATTAAGATCATTCCTTGTTGACCCAACTTCTTTAGTCAAATTTTTTATTTTCTCATTTTTTTGCAATATTTTTCGTTCATTTGCTTTAAGCTCCGTTTCCTTTTTCGCAAGCTTTGACGTAATGATTTATTCATCTTTGCTGCGCCTCACGGAGTCAGTTGCGAAGGTCCAGATTTTGCTTCCCTATTCTTCCAAGTTCTGTCAAATATATGTCCGAAGTTATATTTAATAAGGTCGTAAACAGGAATGCTACTTTTCCCATTTCTAAGCTAGAAATACTAGCTAGGCGGCCATATAAGTCTATAGCATGTTTGTTAGGGGCATCGAATATTTTGTCTATCGTTCTTTATTTGAGATTTTTCTTATGTCCCTAAGATATCTTTTGAAAATCTTTCGGTTCTATTTCAACTATGTTCTTAAACTCAACACGCGTCGGGTACGTCTTCATTTTTGTTATTTTTAGAGGACTTTTAATAATAAATTTTGGTCGGTTTTGCTCTATTTTCCTTTCAAAAAATTTTTGTCAGAGGATCGACGGGTTGAATTTGGCTTTATTCCCTTTTCTACTCATGATGAATTGAAAATTCGAAGAATTTGAATTGTAACTTTGTTTCCCACCAATCTTTAATTTATCAGTTCAATTAAATCATATTGCTTTAACAATTAACAAACTATAATGAATAGATAACATTAAATCGTTTCAACTACGATCTGCCAAATATGCTTTTTATTGTAAAACAATGGAATAAATCGGTTACACGAAACTCACGATAGACATTCTTCATAAAGAGATAACGGTCATCACAAAGCAACTGGAAAATATATTTTCTTGATATAACACAAAAAGAAGCATCTTAAGAGATATCATGGAAGCCCAATTATATTACTTTTGTTCAAAAATCGATAACATAATAAACGTCTTATTATTGTCCCTCTCTTCTCTCCGGACAATATATGTATATCGCACCATGAAAAAAAAACGATCACATGATTCTTTTGCTGCCTGTTCACGTGACCATAATCCAATGACATAATTATCAAACTTGTTTTTTTTTTATTATTTTCGGACTCATAACAGTTCCCGTTTCCTAGCATTCTAGTATTGATGAATTACATTAAGTTATAAAAAATATTAAATTGTTTGATAACCAAAGAAATTTTACAAAATTTAAATATTTTAAACGACAAATTTATCAAGAGCTGCGAAGTAAATTTATTTATTATAGCTCTAACTTCATTTCAAGATAACTTTATTGGAAAAATAAATCAAATTAAGGTTCAAAATTAACTTGTCTAATAATAGTTAATCATTTGAGTTAAAAAGACAAAGATATGTTCGAAAATTAAACTAATATGGAACTATTGGATGAAGATCATGTTAATAATAATTTCCAATTATATCCTCTATCGCCGAAGAGTAATGTTAAACTTTAAAGTGAGAAGACCGCTGGAAAATGATGAAGGAAACTTAAAAACATGTGACTTGCTTAATATCTACAGTATTTTATTAATTTGATGTTGCATACTAAAAATAACCAATCACACTCACCAATAAAAACGATGTTTAACGGAAAGAAGATCCGAAAAACAATTGAATCGCGAATGGATCATTTTTAATTTGTGAAGGTAATCGACTTAATGTATCAAGATTTCTATTAATAAGTCTGTATTTTCGTCGTTTATGAATAACTTGATTGAAATTAGTAGAAGGAACATATAAATTTCCAGGCCTCTTTAACGTCATTTAAATATATAATAAGTATATAAAGTTTAAAGTTGAAGGAAGAAAGAATGAAAGAAAGAAAGGAAAATTCTATTATTTATACTGAAATCTTATAACCCTAAATTTGCGTAGTATATCTTTCGAAAGAAAATTCCTTGTGCAGACTTTGCGAAACATTAGCTTTTTTATAATTGATAAAAATCATTCAGTGCAGTTTCTTTTCTTGGAATATAAAATCACAAATCCAAAAATATGTTTATTTTAGGAATAAACTAATGCATACAATTTTTTGTATTTTTGAATATTATTATATATGGTCTACAAAAGGTTTGTTATTTAAAGTTTGTCTTTTTCTCTTAAATTTTACGGTTTATGACTCATTTTTTTAACAAATTCTAAATCTTAACCTTTTCTAGTTAAAAAATATTACTCCGGTCTATAATCCACGAGATTTTTTTCATGATTTTATCAATCTCTTTTTTTTTTTAAAAAAAAAAAAGCTTCGTTGAACCAGTAATTTTAATCTCTAATCTTTTTGTAAGTAAATATTTTGATCACATTTATTTGATATCATGCATTTAAATTAACTAACTAAACATGAAAGATTTTCAAAGAAAATTTTCTTTTTATAGTCTTTACAGAATTTATGCAATTGCATTTGTATTGTATCATGTACAACGCACTCTATATGTCAAAAATATGTCAAATAACGACAGAAATGGTTCCATTCGTATGAGTGTATAGAAAGTGAGTAACGTAAATTGGCTAAGTAAGTAACGTAAAGTATTATAAAATCACATGTTGATTTACGTGCTTACTATAATAAGGTACGTAACGTAAAGTGAAAATTTATTCCATCTTACGTTAACTACTTATAAGTCACGTGATTTGTACAGATCTTGTGGCGCGATTAGCTTTTATTTGTTATTGTTAGTATCGCTCGCTATTTTTATTACACAAAAAAAAAAATTTTTCTGCGACACAAATTTGCTGTTTGCGACTTTTATCTTTTGAACGTGAATTTATCATTTTTTAAGATTGATTCTTTTTCCACCTCCATATTTGGTTACATGTAAACATTTACGCTTTAAATAAGAAAGATTTTATAACTTCAAAACGAATATTGGACATAAATAAACTAATATGACGGTTTGTTTGTTACTCTTAAGCGTACAATGAGGAAAACTCGTTTTTTTCTATTAAAAATAAAGAAAATGACACTAATCGTATGCAAAAGAAAGTCCCTTTCTTGCGGTGAATAAAATATAAAGAAAATTTCGACAGCAAATGTAGTGATATATTTCTCATATAAAGGTAATACTCGATTTGTAAAAAAAGAAAGGAATAAATAAAAATCTTCTTGTATTTGTTCTTTAAATCTTTATAGAGTAGAAAACGGTCCCCATTTTTTTTCTAACTCATACATATTTATTTTTATCGCAAGATAATTTTTTTTTTTTTTTTTTTTTTTTTTGAAACCTCGATTTTTTTTATTCACTTTTCATTTTTTATAACTATTTTTTTTTGAACACAAAAACACGTGCCAAGTTGACAAACTTGTAAAAAACTCGGAATAAGGTAAATGATTCGGACACTGATCCAATGATCCGACTGCAGAAGTATGTATGGCTTTACTTTCTACCGAATTTTGCCGAGTACTCCTGCAAGAGATGCTTCCTTCTGTGGTTGACACTGATCACAATCTTTCCTTAAATGCTAATGTCATTTTAAGTTTACATCTTTGACGTAACTAATATAATTAATCAATTACATAACATCCGTAAGGGAATATAATATGATATAGCTTTACATTATGTTCTCTTACAGTTTATTTACAATAATTGATTGTGTTCAAATGACAATATATATATTTTAATAAAACTTTGAAAAAAATAATGCATTTTTCTTTAAAGTTTTAGTAACTAAAGTAGTACAAGGTAAATTAGATTTTAATAAAACATACTATAGACTATAGTAGTACAAGTGATACAAGAGTGACATATTATTCTCATTTATTGGTCAGTAAAACAAGAGAAGAAGGAAAAAAAAATGATGATCAGCCTGTGAAAAGGCAGACTGAATTTTTGAAAAGAAAAAAAAAGTAGAAGGAATTGTTATACAGATCAAAATTTATCATTAAAGTTCTAGTGACGCTGTACCAGTATAGGGATAATCCTTTATTTCATTGTAATAATAAAAAAATTGTTAAAAAAAGAAAAAATTATAAAAAGTTATAAAACAGTTAAAAAAGAAATTATTAAAATAGGATAAATAAACGTTAATTTATTGTATAGTATATTAGATAAATAGTTATGAATAAAACAATTGCTGGGGTGTGCTAATGGTGTATAGTGCGTGGCTTAGCAATATCTTCTGTGTATGCAATAAAAGTATATGTTTACCTGGATATATCATATGATCATTCTAAAGGCAAATTTTAAATTCAGATTTAATTTATATTATAATATAATATTTATTATAATTTATGTAAGTTTTTGAAATGTGGATCTCTCAGCAATTAATTTTTATGAAACTATTTTAACGAACTTAACGAATCTTTTCCTTTTTCCTCTTCATATATTTATCCCCTTTCATATATTTTTTTTCTTTTTTATTTTTGCATATTCTTTCTTATCTTTTGTTCTTTTCTTCTCATTGCTTTAAATAATATAATGAAATGAAATTCAAAATTCAATTATGTTTACTTCCCCTTTCAAATATGTAATTTTTGTTTTAGGATTAACTTCAATAGATATGATCAAAAATTTTTTCTTCTACTTTTCTTTTCTTTTACTTGTATAAAAATCTTAGCTGTAATTATTCACGATTAGAAAGTGCAGGAAGTAATTATCCGAAGTCGACTTTATTTATAGGAGGAAGGTTTAAGGTGATTAAAAATAATATTTAAACAAATCTAGTTAGTATTTTTATTAATCCTCAGATTGGAATGTACAGTATTAGGTAATATGACCAAATTAGCCTAATTTAATTTTTAATAAAAAGTTTTAAAAAAAAAATGGATGGAGTGATGAAAATTATGACAAAGTTCATTAACATTTTTTTTATAAAATTCTTCTATTGTGATAGTCATTTTTTCTTCACTTTAGTAAGCATTACTAATTGTTTGTTTTTTCCTTTTTTGCAGCTTTGGACATGAAAATGTAGTGATAAAGTAAAAAAGCTAAAATTTTTCTGGTAAGGAAGAAAAACTTCTCTTTATTTCAGTTTAATAAACATTTCTAGTTGTTTATTTTTAGTACTTTAAGTTAACAAGTTAAAAAAAATTTTATTTTAATAAACACTATTAATGCTAAGTATTATTATAATTTGTTACTTTTTAGGCCATCTTCTTAAGTCCATCCGAGTATATGAAGCCGTGAAGTAAAAAAAAAATATTTATCTTTTTTTTTTTTTTACCTTAACGAACATTAATAATTGTTCGTTTATTATTATTTTTAGGTAATTTTTCATTTCTCTCTGGGCGTGGGAACCTTGCAAGCAAAACAATTATTTTTTGAGAAACTTAACCTAAACCTACGTGTCTAGGTTAGTTATTCTAAAATCTAGATTAATTATGAAAGATAGCCTAGACACATGATGATCATTAGTGTGATTGGCCAATAAGTTTATTTACGTATTTTTACTACTTTTCATATTCATTTTTTTTTTTGAGCTTACTTTTTTTCTTTTTTCAAGGAAAAGCGTCTCCATAAAATGTCAACATTTATACCTTCTTCAACATTTAACACAAAGATCCGTGGAAAGAAAGTTGAACTTTCCGAACAAGTAAAAATTTATATTTCAACTGTACTTTCTCTCATATGAATAAAAACAAATCAAAAAATCGAATCATGTTACTTTGAAAATAGAACAGTAAGAGTAAATTATAAGAAAAATGGTGGATGACCTAGATGATAATGTAACAGATTTTATGGTTAAAACATCAGAAAATAAGGTATATATTTATCCTGAACGTTTTTTATCCATTTTTCCTCGTGGTTTTTTCATAGTGATTGTATTTCTAAACAATTTCTTTTTTGTAGGCTCATAGTATTTTTTTTTTTTTTTTTTTCCTTGGACAATTTTGTCTATTTTTTTCGTGGGTTCATAGTATTTTTTGTTTCTGGACAATTCGGTCCATTTTTTTTCGTGGACTCTTATATTAAGTTATAATTATTTTATTCAAAATAATTTAATTTATTTTGTTTTATCTATGTTTTCAGAAGGATCTCAAACAAAACAAAAAGTGGAAGAATATGAGGTACATGTCATATAACTAGGCCTTTTTTTATTTTATTTCTATTTTTATTTTTTTTTTTTCGTGATCTTATGGCATTAGGGAAGTCAACATCAAGTGTAGGATTACAAACAGCAATAGGGGAATCAGTGTTGATATTAGGAGAATCACGAACATCAGTGCCGGCCGGTATCATGGAAATCACAGCCAACATTAAAATCTAAATCAAAATCGGTAGCGTCAAATGGATCATTCTTGCCAGTTACAACATTAAATTCAAAACCAAAGTTAGTAGCACAAACATTAAGTTCAGAAACATTAAGTTCAGAAAAACCGTTGGCATCAGCTCCAAAATTAAATTCGAAACCAAAATCAGAAATATAAGTACCGGCTAAAGATAAAAAGAGCATTAGAATTACATTGAAATTTCTACCGATGATGATGATGATGATTATGATAAAACTGATGACAATAATAAAGCAATTGTGAAACAAGGATTAGATGCAACACAAAAACTGTTACTCAAAAAAGGAAGAAAATTGCGTAACATTTTATTAGAAGCTCCTATAATTAATGAATCTTTTGCCCATACTGAGCAACCCACGTTAGAAATAATTAATATATTGGCAGAATTATCAGCTCGACCAATTAAAATAATTGATAAAAATCAGCTGAAGCTAGAATTCGTTAATGGAAGATGCAGGAAGCGCAGGGTGAAAAATTTAAAATCGCTGCACGGTCTTATGATCTATTACATTTGAATTCACTAATCAAATTATATGAGGATCTTTTAATAGTTGATGGTAAACTTAAATTGGATTCCAAGAAGGGTGTTAAAAGTTGGGTAATTGGGTTCATGTGTAATAAATTAGAAATAAATAATAATGCAGAGCAAAGATTGCAAGCCGGATGTCGAAAATGTGATTTTTTACTAAACGGGAAAATTACGATATCTATTTGTCCCAAATTCCAGAACTCGTCAATCACTATCATCAAGATCATCAAACGAACGTCTTTCTGAAATTTTATCTTTTAACAAACAATTTGCAATCAAAAAAATGTCAATTTATATGCAATGATAATGCTTCAAGTTCCACTCAGCAAGAAATTACTACGAAATATAAATCAACAGAAAAAAAGAAAAGATATTTACTTTAATGATATAGCTAATATTGATGATATTAAAATGATTATTATCGTCTATTTAGTAGCAAATAGACCTTTATAGTTTTTTTTTTAATTCATTTACTATAGTTTATACGCAATTTATACTTATTTTTAATAATTGTAAATTTGCAAATTATAACTGATAATAATTTTAGTGTTAATTCATTGGTAAGAAAAATCAAGCAATTTTTTATTCAAAATAAAATGGTCAAAACAGAAAAATACAATTTTGTTTAATTAAAAGTTACATTTAATCATCATTTTTATACGGATAAAGATTATTCAGAAAACTTTGCCTTCTTCTTTCCTTTTTCAAATGAACTTCTATAACGCATGTTTGATGGTCGACCTCAATTTTTAGTTACTGAGGGATTCTTTATTTTTAGTCCTTGTGAAGTACTCGGTTCTGTTGCTTGAAAGTTTGAAATTTCATTATTATAGATATCATTGATGCAAGGATATAAATCAGCAGAAATTTGAGGGTTATTTTTAATGAAATGCTGAATTTTTTACAATAATCTTGTTAATTTGAACCGATATTCTTCAGCTTGAGTAAGCGTAAGTGACCTATAATAATATAAAATACGTTTAAATAAATATTTATAATAAGATATAATTACATATATAATTACTCACTGTGAGTTTAATTCTAACGTCAATTCACACGAAGATGCATGTGAATAAATATTCGCATAATGCTCAAAAATCACTTGTTTATCTGGGTCTTTTCTCCATCTATACAGATAAAGTTCTAACGGAAGCTCATTTAAGTTTAATTGAACTCCTGCTCTAAAAATATGGCGACAAATGAATGCCGAAATTTGCGTATATCCACATGAACAATTGAATTTTTTTTTTTTTAAAAAAAAAATATGGACAAAATTGTCCAGTTTGGTTGTAAATTTCTATTTTAGTAGGGGGACTAAGTTAACTCCGGACGTCTATTTTAACTAACCTAAACCCCGGGACTAAGTTAAGAATACGTGTAAATAAACATTTAATTTATCAGCCAAAGTTACACCTGTGCATCATAGTGGGGCGTCATACAAGCAGTGATTGTGATCAACTGATCAACCTAATTGCATTTTGCATAAATAATGTGCCTAAAAAACGTAGTAGTTAGAAAGTGGGCGTATGCTAACATAATATATGAGAACTCTCCCCCCCTCCGGGAGTTCTCATTTTGAACTATACATTTACACACATACTATGTCTATTCATACACGTCCACTCATACATGCCCACACACCTATGCCTACTCATACACGTCCACATACACGTCCACATATACACGTTCACACATATACATGACTACACTTATGTAATCACATTTACATAACTATTTTCCTATCTGCTCATTCTTGCCTACTTTTCCAAATTACAGGCCAATGGCTCGATTTGAATGTGTATGCTAATTATAGGGATAACACATTTAGAACAGACATTCAGTATGCCTTGTCAGTGGCTAGTTAAAGGAACAAAAGAGTACTGCTCTCACTCTACAAAAAATGAATATTGCGGGATGCATTCTTTCGCCATTAAACGAAGAGGTACTAAGCCTCCCTCTCCTTGCCTAATTTGTGGTAACGGAACAAATTCAGTTACTCATTTATGTATTTCGTGTGGTCAACATAATGAACTAATGAGACTTTGGCGTGAAAAAATTTAATGAATGATTAATTAATTTTTTGCATAATATATTATGCAATTGCAAGATAACTGCTATAATAAATAAATAATAAAAAAGACAATACTTTATTTTATAATCGAAAAAATTTTTTTTACTACAATAGTTGTGTATCTTCAAACGTATCAAATATCTAAGAATAAAATTATAACATTATATTTGATCTCTCACAAAGTTTAAAATAAAAATAAAAAAATATAAAAAATCGAATAAAATTATATACTAAATAATATTTTCAATTTCAAATAAATTATGTCTAATTACTATCATCTATAATAAAAAATAATAAATATTCAATTAGTTAAAATAATATTTAATAGATCAAAAATATCAGATGCAAAGTAATTACCTTTAGAATTAATATCAAGTTTAGTAAAATCCACTCTTACAGATTCTATATTAAATATTAGTTGTTAGCATTGTGAAATTAGTTTATAATCATATAATAAATTAAATGTTTACCCGAATATTCTGCATTTTTTGGTTCTGGAAGATTTTTAAAATCTAAAAATTTACTTGTGTAAACTGCTTGAGGATGTGTTGTATATGAGAGTGTACCAGCGGATGATAATGTTGACTGAATTGTTAATGGTGACTTTTTGTTAATTTCATCAGCTTCTATGACTTGTTTGTAGATTGTAGAATCTTTTTCTTCGTCATAAATTGCCGTATATAAGTTACCTATTGACTTTACTAATTCATCTACTCTAGGTCGTTTTAAAGGATCTGCATCCCAACATTGATTAATTACATCAAGGATAGCTTGAGGAACTTTATAATTAAAAGTTGGTCTTAATCCTTGACAAATTTTTAATGCTAAGAAATCATCATGAGCTACATCATGATAAGGAGGCAATCCTGTACAAATTTCATATGCAATAATTCCAAATCCATAAATATCACTTGCTTGAGTATATTCTTTTCCTCTTAAAACTTCTGGAGCTACATATGGTAATACTCCATATTTATTAATATCCTGAGAAGTCTTTACATTTGCTGGTTGACATAATCCTAAATCGGTAATAATAGCACTATCCTTAAAATCACTTAATATATTTCCACAATGAAGATCATGATGAATCAATCCTCTATTATGAATTGATTTAAGACCCTCCGTAATACAATATAAACCCCACAACTTTTCCTTCCAATTCATTGAAATGAAATTGTTATTTAAATGTTGTCTTAAACTACATTTTTGTAAATCCATCACCATCATAAACTTATTCGTTATTGGATCTTTGGTAATACCAAAACAACGAACTACCCAAACATCATCTTCTACTAAAATACTTGTTTCAACCTTAAAGAAAAATATATTTAGTTAAGTATTTATAAAGGATAATAAAACTAAAATATATAAGAAAATGTCATACTTCTTTAAAAAAATCTGCTGTAATGTCGTGTGAGTCATGTAAACATTTTAAAGCGACTTTCGTCTTACCATTTTTTATCCATTGATAATTTTCATAATCCCAAAACATAAATCCATCTTTCCAAATTGCTTTAAAAGTAGTTCCAAACCCTCCTTTTGCTAAATATTCAATATCTTCAAATTTATCATATTCAACCCACTCTATAACTTGAAGCCTACTTTTAGCATTTAATTGCGCTTTCTGAATAAATTCATCAACGTCATGATTTCCACTTGTCCAATTTTTGAAATTCGATTGAAAATATTTAGAATGACAAGGTTGACAATAGAAAGTTGTATAAGTCATAGGCTGTTTACATGTATTACACAAACCATACTTTTTATAATAATTTTTTAATTCTTCATTTAATATCAGTTTATCAATTAACGAATGAGTTTCGTCATATGAAATAAGCATGGTTCGTTCGATATATAAAATATGATAGCTACTCATACCTGTCTACTCATACTCATCTACCCATACCTGTCTTCTCATATCTGCCTACATACTGTACATCTGTCTACATATTCTCATTTACTCTTACCTGTCTTCTCTTTTAAGCATTTTGAAATATGCTCTAGTACATATAAGCTAAGTATATATTATGCCGTGTCATTGGTTAATTAAGGGGACAAAAGTTTTTTGCACTCGTCCCACAAAAAATGTGTACTGTGGGATGCATGCTTTGCCATTAAACGGAGAGGTACTACTCCCCTTCTCCCTGCTTAATTTGCGGGAATGGTACCAATTCAGTTACTCAATTATGTTATAACTTATTCAAGTATTGGTTATATGCATTGGAATGGTTTTAACACTAAGGCTAGAATAGTAAGATATTTTCAAGTTTCTTAGTTTGTAATTTAAATAATTCTTTTATGTTATAACTTATCCAAATATTGTATTAAATAATTGTCAAGTTAGTTTTATTTATAACATTAAACACATGTATGTATTTAACTGAAGCAATATAAAAAAAAAAAATTAAATACTTTGTAGAAAACCGTGTTTTCAGAATTATTTTCTTAATTAAAATTTTCATGAGTAATGCATGCATAGCTCCCTAATCCAGTTTTCGGCAAATGATATATAAAGCTCAAATGACTGTCAATTATTTTTTTTAATGAAAAAATTTTAAGTCCAAAGATTTACACATCACGTGATTTACTGTATATTCTTATGATTTGTATCAATTTTATGATTGAAAGATACAAAAAACCTTATTAATTTATTATTTAGGTTAATTTATTATTTAGACTTCATTTAACGGTTTTAACTATCATATTAGACTGATTGCTTTATTTATGAATTTTTTTCCTGATCTGTGTATACTCACTTTTAATTGTAGTGATAATTATTTTAGACAGGGACTCGTAAATTTTATTTCGATTCAACATGAAAATTTCTTTCGATTTTACTAAAAATTTCAATTCATTTCGATACAAAATTTTGGCTAAAATTATAAAAAAAAAATGTAATTTTAGATTTAAATAAGGATCATAAGAAAATAAATATTCCGAATTCGGGGGTCCGGATTGATCGGCATCCATAATGATTCCGCATCATGACATGTGATCACTGGTTTGTTATGATACGTTCTCTGTTTTTTTATATAAACCTTGCTCTGATCTTCCAGTTTCTTCCTGTCTTCTCTGATTTTTTATTCGTTATCTTTTTTATTTTTTTTACTTCTCATTTAAAAAAAATTTTCTTTTATTTGTTGCTTCTCTTTTTTTTATTCCCATCCGCTATCTCTTCTTTTTGAAAAAAAAATTTTCTTTATTTTTCTAACTTCGTTGTCCTCTTTGAAAAATAAAAAAATTTCTATAAAAAGGGGCAAAAAATAAAAAGAAAATTTTTCAAAAAAAAAAAAAACTTTTTTTTTGATTTATTCTTTTATTCCCACCTCGCTACCCTTTCTTTTTTATTTATATTTATTCTTATGAAACCTGACTCTTGGAGACTTTGACAATTGCAGGTACTATATAGTATAGGGGAAGTTTTGGCTTCTAATTGAGTCAAAGAAACGTTCTTATTTTTTTTTTTAGGTTGTTTGACACTCAGACTCCAGGAAACTTGGATGAACCCAGAATTATAGGTAAATAGGGAAGTGTTGGTCTAATTGAGTTAAAGAAACATACTAATGTTTTTTTCATTTATTTTGAAAGAATAGGTTATTTCTTTGGACTAAGTACTTCTGGAACTTTAAATTTCTTAAAGGAACATCAACAGAAATAATATTAATGTTTCTCTAAGAAATCCAAAGTTTATTCTTATTTTGGTTTGCAATAGTTAGTTTGATAAAGATAAATTTTTCATAATATACTTGTATTTAATTTTAATTTTTTTTTTTATTTTTAAATTTAGTAAGCAATTTCGTGATAAATCAGTGATTAAATCATGTAAATTTCGTATGAATTCCGTGTAAATTCCGTACCCAAACCATGATACGTTATTTCTAAGGAAAAAAATCGTATAAAAACCTTTATAGGGCAGGACTTCTTTTTTTGGGCGGCTAAGTGGGAGCTAACTTTTTTTTCCATTTTAAAAATAAGGATGTTCTTTCTAGGTTTATTTTCATTTTTAGCAGCTCTCTTACGGAAATATAGGTAAACTTTTTTGTTTTTATTATTATTTTTTAATATTTTGCTTTTTTTTTGGTACTAATCTTTTTTTTAGGTTTGCCTTTGTTTCAGCCTCTTTGCATTCTGAAGGGCTCTTTCAAAAAGAGTTAGGAACAACGGTAAATTATCATTTTACTCACTAAAGGTAAATATTTGTGTAACATTATACATCATTCAATATTATTTTTCTAAAATTTTCAAATTGGAATTGTGTAAAGAGAAGACATTATTTAATAATTTTTCTGGAAATTTAAAGATATTAATTTGAAAAGTTACTTTTTTAAACTTATTCCATATATTTATAATATTTATTAATATGAATATTGATACGTTTACAAAGGCGACGAAAAAAGGATAACTTCAGTACATAAAATCTAAACTCTCAATAATAAATGTATACTAACTAATTTGTGATTCGCAAAAGATAAAATAAATTAAACATAAATATTTGTGATTTATAATACATTAAAAATGATAATCGATTTCATCTACATGAAAACTATGTTTAAAATCTTTGATTACACCATCTCTTTTATATTTTGTAATCATTTCTGTATAACTTGGAATTATATAAATGGGATCAATAGTAAGTATTGAAAGTGCAGGTCTGCCCCTCCATTTTACTAAAAATTCTTCCAAGTTTTCTAAAGAAAATTTAAAATCATCATAAAATCTAATTTCCTTTAAACTAATTGGTGCAGAACTAATTAATATTTTTAATAAAATTTCCCCATTTTCTAAAATCTCTTTATTAGTTTCTATTTTATCTACATTATGTATAATTATTAATAATGATTTTAAATTTTGACAAATTTTTAATAATTTTTCGAATTCAACAAAATGTTCTTTTAAAGGTGAAAATGCGATTGATAAATATTCAATTAAAGGACAATTTTCATAAATTTTACGAATAAAATTAAGAGAATTTTCATTAAAGTTATGATAATCACATTCGAGAGTATCATAAGGTCTAAATAAGATTTTCTTAAGATGTTTTCCACTATTTTCAATTATACTTGAAAGTACATTTAAACTATTCCATTCTATATTAATGATTTCAAGATCATGATAAACCTGCATTCTCAATTTTTCTAATTCTTCTTTAATAAAAAAAAGGTAATCATCAAATATTAATATTTTTAATTTATAGAGTTTTGGAAGTATTTTTTGAAGTATTGTATTTTCAATACCTTCTGCATATTGAAAGAATATTTTTAAATAATTGAGACTAACTGCCTTTTTTTCTAATGCAAGAAAAATATCTTTATAAGGGTCTTCCGTAAGGTAATCACTATAAAAATCATCTTTCCATTCAAAATGATTTAAGTTCTTTTGTACTTCAATTAATTTAACAATCCCATGATTAGATTTTGGTTCCGTATTAACAATGATGAGACCCTGTATATGTTGACAGAACAGTGATAATCCGTAAAAATATGAAGGATCAATTGACGTTTCACATCTTAATTCACGAAGTGACTCAAGACGAGCTTTTGCATTTGGAAAATAAAATATTTGATGTTTAATTGATCTCATATCAAAATACTTTAATTCCGGGCATTTTTTCATGAAACAATAAAAAAATTCTTGTTGCATAGAAAATTGATTATAAGGTAAAGATGAACCAATGGAAATTATACTATTTATAGTATTTATATCTATACTTCTGCAGAAAGATAAATAATCGAACAAAAGTGATTGATTTGAACTTGAAGGTAATTGGATTCTTTGTTCTGTTATGAATTCTTTGATATCATTAAATAAATAACAAGATATAATGAAGAATAAATAGTTTTTATTACTATAATCAACACCGGCGTAGCACCAAGGATTCCTCCATAAAATTGGTATTACAGTTTCACACCAAAGTCTATTGACCATTAAACATGAAAAGAGAGATTTTGAATCTTTCTGTAATTCTTCAAATATCAAAGCAAGAATGTCTTTATTAAGTTTAGACATTTTTTATTCAAAAACAAAAGAAAAGCAGCTTTTACGAGTATGTAAAAATATTTCTGAAAATAAAATATGGTTTTGAAATGTTGATCGAAAAAAAAAAGAAAACTATAATTTCATTTGTGTAATGAAATACCGGAAACAACTCCGGCAAATTTGGCAGAATTGGATTTCTGTGCGACCATAAACAATAATACAATTATGTTGTTTCATAACGAAAACAAATAAACATACATTACGCCACATATTACACGGAAGTATCCATTTACCTTTTTCTTTATATTATTTATTATTGAACAAAGTTCTGGAACATGATATGATGATAGAATTAGTTCAACAATAGCTTGAAGATCAGGCTCATTTGCTGAAGATAATGACATACGTGTGAAAATTTGACAAAAAAAAAAAAAGCTTTGAATATTCAACAAGAAAATTAAAATTTTCACAATCCCTGTGTGACCATTTTAGAATAGTGCCAGAACCTGATATAACGAATGCTCATTAGTTTAGTCCGTTAATCCTTTGGTGTATATTGGTATATTGGAGTAATATTCCATGTGATTATTTCTGCTAATACGCTTCTATTCGTTTGTCTTTCGACTGAATGTGTCTTTTTTTTTTTTGACATTCGTACTAATTCGGTAAATAAACGTCTCTATTGTAAGTAAATTATTATTAATTCGGTTACCCAAAATTTTTTCTTTGTTTTTTTTTTTAATATCACTATATAAATATACCTACATATGCTTTGCAGAACTATTGTGCATGATGTCGATCACCTAATTGTATATTGGAGATTTACGCCATTATATTAACAATCACAGATAAAATGATATACAGTAGTAAATTCTACTTACTAGTTACTAAACATCATATACAGATATATTCAGTGTTCGGAAATGACCTGGTCATTTGACCATTCAAATGATTTAGCTAATCATTTGTCATTATTCATAATCCTTTGTCATTTGGTCATTTCAGTCATTTGATTTTGATTGGTTAATATTTTTATCATGTGATTCAATCAAAAATAAAAAAAAATAAAGTAAAACATAATGCAGGCCAGAACTATAGTACCGGCCAACATTACATTCAAATGACTCAGGTCATTTGTCATTTGAGCAATGAAATGACACATCATTTGTCATTTGTCATTTGAATCATTTGTCATTTCAAGTCATTTGCCGAACACTGGATATATTACTACTTAAATATAGATGCATATATCTTCAAACTCTTTTATTTACTCCATACGACTTTCATGACAAATCCATGCGAATTTATAGCTAGTGATAATGAGACCTAGCTACCTCAGGGCTCTTCTCGCTGATCTTTTGACCCAAAAATTTTTCATCAAATTTTTTATATAAATGCAAAGTATGGATTAGGTAAAACACAATGGAGAGGTATGAAATTTCAAAAGAGGACGGGAACCAACTTTATAAATTTCTTTATTCTTTTTTTTTTATTATAGTTTATATGAAGTTTTAGAATTTTTTTTTTTCACACCAAGAGATACAGGGTTTCGTGACGTGAAGATATATAATAGGCTTAGGGGCGCGCAACGAGCTCCCGTAAAATTGACCTCAAGAAAGAAGAAAACCGCATTTTTTTTTAGAATCGAAACTAATTCTACACTAATTTTTTTCATCCTAATGCAGGGTTACGAGATTTCAAGAATAAATAAGATTCTCGATTACGGTGCTGTAACTATCGGCAATAAATTTATGAATCACAGCTGTAGATCATAATGATCTTAGATCTGTAGAAGCTACGAGGTTTTAGATAGTAGCAATTCGATGGAATCCTATAATATCTACCCTAATTTTTATTAGGAAATGGACTATATAATAAATAGAAATGATTCCGCAATCTTTTACAAGGTTGCTGACGATTTGACATTTATTACAAATAAATAAATAAAATGATAGTAAAGAGTTTTGCGTACAACGACATAAATTTAAATAAGTCACATAAAGATCATGTCATCTTAATTTATTATATTTGATTTGTACTTATCCTAACTTTTTAATTTTAAAAAGACTATATTCTCCCTGCATGTTCTACGGTGATTGATTAGCTAAAAATTTTCCGATCCATATTTCACGTTCCTATATATCAATTTATCTATACAGAATTATATTTCCAATTTTGGGAAATAAAGGAAACATAAGGTTTAAAAAAAGGATATTTTGATTTTTTCGGATAAAATAAAATTTTATAAAGAAGGATATAATTTGCATACCCGCGCCATAATTCTGGTCAAAATTATAACGGCCAGAATTACTGCAGATCAATAATCATAGGACCGCGGCCGACTGGTCCCAGTCCAGACCGTTAGCACACAGATCAAAATTTGAAATACGAAGTATTTTCAAATAAAAAACCACAACTAATTTCAATATTTACATTTTTAAAATAAAAACTCATTCCATCAATTTAATTTTTATCAATCGAGACTTTCGTTAATTTAATATTATCATATTTCCTATTGTTCATGATTATTTGATTAAATTATTAATAAGTGATATATTCACAATAAAAATTTTGATATATGTGTAAGATTAATTAAAAAAAACTTGTATTTTTAAATGAAATTCACTGTATTTATTTTTGATGAAGCGAAACGTAGAAATAAAAGAAACAACAATAACCGATAATGATAAATAGAAAATGAAAAGTTGATGGAAGATGACAAGGAGTAATGAGAAATGTTGAAAGTTGAAAAGGTGTAATAGGAGTTTTACACACTCTGTCCGTGGAATACATAGAGAACAGGAGGGTGTGACACCAGTAAGTCACGTGGGATGGAAAGATTTTTGTGGTGATGGATAATTCAACCAGATGACGATCGCCCAGGCGATGTTTAGCAATTTTCCATAAAATTTTTTTAAATTTTGGGTTTATAAATTATTGTATGTGTAAACAATTTTTTTTTTGATAAACTTTTCAAGCATTACGAAATTCGGGATTTTGTATTTCGGTATTATGAAATATCGGGATTTTTGTTTGTCGGTATTATAAAATTTCTGGGTTATGAAGTTTCGGGATTTAGACTTTGTCAGGATTATGGTATTTCGAGATTTTGCTATTTCGGGATTTAGAGTGACAGATTTCGAGTTTTGAGATTTTGGACGGATCCCGTGAGAAATAAATAATAAATTAAACTAATTAAATTTTAATAATTATGTTGTGAGAAACATTGTTAATTAATGACAATTATAAATACATTCACTGTTATTAAATTATTATTAATAGTGTAATAAAATTTCATTAAAGATAAAAGTAAATAGAAAGATAGAAAATTTTGAAAGCTAAAAGTAAGAACGGAAGTTACAGTAAAAAATAGACAATAGTCATACAGGGCAAGATTGTAAATAGTATTAACTTAATAGAACTTAATGTTGATTGAAAAAAAGAAATCGTGTAACATTTTTGTCGTTTTGTGGATAAAATAGGTTTAACATTCGAATACGATCCAATTATCCAAAGTACCATGAAAGTGCCAACATTTATCACCATCATTATTGTATGGGCCGCGCCATTTATTTTCTTCAGTAGACGCAGCAACTCTAAAAGCAAGCCAATATGATTTCACGTTACTAGGAACAGTCAAGCTATAACCAGTATGAGCCCAGTCGCCCTCTATGTCAATTGCACCAGCATCACCACTCCAATCAAAGTCCCCTTGTTTATTTTCTAGGACGGCTGCAGCATTAGTCCATGTACCAGCAGTCACCTTGTTATGTATCCACACGTGAGTGTCTGCATACATTATTTATCATTTCAATATAAAGTTATTAGAACAGATGATTATTAATTATTTTATCATAATTATTCAAAATTTACCTTCAGTGAACGGCGTTAAGGCTTGGATAAAAATGATTGCAACGATTATGGTAAAAGAAATGAAAGATTTCATGGAGAATAAACTTTTTTTTTTAAGTAGATTTAGTGAAGAATTTTTTTTTTTGGTGGATGAAATAGGGAACCTTTTATTAAATCACTTTTGCTGATCTCAGTCATGTGAACAAAAATTAGCATGTGCTATGTATATTCACATTCTACCATAATACGGAGAATTATGCAAATGTGCATGATGGTTTTATTGATTACTAATGGTTATTACCGACATGAAAATTACCTAACTGAGTTTTATTTAACAAAACTTAGAAATCTGTAAATATAAAAATAAATTACATATAGTTAAATTAAAAAATAGGTAGATATTTTCAATGTAAAATTTCAGTAAAATGAAATCGGTAAATTTTATGTCGGGCGAAACAGAACTAGAATCATACTCTGTCTAAATGAATAAAATTTGCTAGATTCCTTAACGAGTATTACTCATTTTTACCCGTTTTACACTTTATCATATATAACCCGAGTTATTCTCTATTGGTTTGATATCAAATATCATAATTATATTGGGATACTGATATTCGTTCCGATATTTTACTTACCTGATACTGCTTGATACATAATCTGCGCCAAGAACTAGTCATAGGTTGATCGGATTCCATTCGGGTTAAAATTGTAAAAGGTCATAAAATAGTATACGGGTAATATCCGTTTGTATCCATTTTATAGTTATAAGAGATTCCGGATATTACCCAAGAGTAGAAAATGAATATAGAAAATTTTTGATGCAGAGACAGCACGTCTGAAATGTGTGACAGGTTACGCCGAATATATTGTTTTAGAGTACAACTGTAAATGTCAATTTTCTTGACTGTCATAAATTTGACTTCGCATTTTTTTATGTAATGTTTATCTTTAGAAAAAAAATTTTTACACTTTTTAAAAAAAGAATAAAAAATACGTATTTTATACTTTTCATACTTTAAAAAAGAATAAAGCTTTTGCAATTTTATTAAATAAAAGATTTTATTAAATGTTATATTACATGAAATATTGAAATTTATTAAAAAACGCGTCTATTAGTACATTACTACAAAAAAAAAAATAATAAAAGATAGCTCCACACAAATATTTTAAGCTAGTTCCAATAAAAATCAATATACATGAACTTTAAAACAACGTTAATTAAAGCTTATTTCACTTGTTTCTCTTGACCCTTACTTTAAAGTGTTTAAAACATAAATTATAACTTGAAGTAAAAAATAAAGCGCGTCTTAGTATTATAAAAATATAACTTTGTGACAATTAATACAAATATACAAGCATCCCCATACCTCGTAAACAACTTTTCTTAAGCACTTTTCACCCGTTTAATATGACCAACTGCTGAAATTATGTTGTGAAATCTCTATAAAACGCTTTTGTTAATGAAATATTTATAGCTTTAAAATATAGTTTTACGCCTGAAGTGCTGCTAGTGAAAAATATTTAACTTTATTTAACAGAAATTTAAAATATTAAAAATATTTTAAAATATGAAAAGGGGAAGAAAGAGTGAAGAGAAAAGTTTTTTTTTTCGCGTTAAACGATAAATAAATAATTAGTATAGCTGATGATGATGAACCAATCAGATTACCCTTTGGTTTGTCTCTGATGGTATGGTCAGGCAGCTAATTTGACATTTCGGCGTAACCTGTCACACATTTCAGATGTGCGCAGAGACAATCATGTTACAAATAAAGGGGGAATATATATTAAAAAAAAAACTCTCTTTTTAAGGGAGAACAGAAAAAAGTTGAATAATAAATGATATTTTATTAAAATAGTGATTTTTTTTTTTGCTTTATTTAATTTATAATGGTTATAAATAAGATTATTAAACAATAAAAATGCGTCGATAGTTGTTGATCCTTAACCTGAATGGTAATTTGGCGCAGATCGGGAATAAAATCCTAGTAATATCCGCGATCTTTTAATTAAATAAAAAATTTTTTTTTCACTTAATAGTTTTTTAATTTAATTTTTTTTTTTATTATTATTATTTAGTAAATTACTAGTTAGAAAATTTATAAAAAAATGAGTGAAGTCTGTGAACTTGTACCATCACAAAAAAATTTTTAATAATATTAATAAAAAGTTTTTTTTTACTTTTTTTTTTTTGTTTGTTTTATTGAAATAATTAAATAGATAAATCATGAATTATGAAGTTAAATTCTAAAAGGAGAGATAACAGAAGCAAAGCAACTAATACGTGACATGTAACGCATGCAAGAGTATGTTATAACCTTGTTATCGAGGCACTAAAAAACTTTCCAAAAAAAAAATACAGTAACAACGAACGATGCTGGGTCTTCGCAGCAAGTCAAGTCACAAGTATAATAGAAAAGTGAATAAAGTTGATGGACGAATAATATTACTAGAGAAAGATGAAGAAATTCAAGGATTATTATACTAAATAGTAAGAAGTCACAACATAACTCTCATATCGTCAGAAAAAAGAAGAAAAAGAATGATGTTCGTACAAAAGTTCAGATAATTAAATATTCGAAAACAGATCATGTTTCGGAAAAATTCACGACAAAATCAAGAGAGAGATTATTTCACAACATACTAGTCACGTGGTCTGATGATGAAGTTTACCAAGCGCTAATTTGATCGAATTAAAAGGTCACACAACAGTCAAAGCAACCTTTCAAAATAACTGCAGATTTAAAAGATTGAGTATATTTTCCGAGATGGAACCCCACGTTATCTTGAGTGATAACGTGATTATTAAAGATGATTATTAAAGATGATGAAATGCCAGAAGTTTTAAGAAAAATTGCGGGAGAATTAGAGCCAGCTATTTCAAACCCACAGACTTCAATTAGGGAGATAATTTCAAACCATGTATTTCTCGTGTAATTTGTACTTTATTTTATATTTGTTAATAAAGATTTTTGCAAGGAAATATGTGTGAAAACTTAAAAAACAAACGTTTCTTTAAATGAAAAATAAAAAAATGATGCTGGGATGTCGAAAAATCATGATCAAATTGATGATCAAACTTTAATAGTACTATCTTCACTTTTGCTATAAAATAATTAAATAATGAATGCCATTTCAAAACAACTTCTTACAAAGAAACATTAAGACAGTTTTTTCATAAAATAAAGTAACATGAAAATGATACCTTCCATACTGGAATGTCATTTCAAGGAGCTGTAAAACGAATCCTACAAAAAAGATATGAGAGTATTAATAAGCAGTTTTTTGAATATAAACAAAACAACTCCAGAATGTCATTCTTAGGAACCGTTAAGCGAAACTTGTCCATTTTAGTAAGCCTGATATTCATAAACGTTCTAACTTATTATTTTGATATAATGATTGTTAAGATGTTAGTAAAAGAGAAATATATAAAATTGAAACTCTTTAAAAAAAGTTGAGAAATATTTTCCGTGGGAGAATAAATTTTAGATCTTTTAGTATCATTGTATAGAATTAAAGTTGAAATAATAAATAAAAATTTAATATAATTTCGAGATTTAGAAACAATTTCGGTAAATTTACGTTATTTCACGCCTTTTAGGCGTATGAAATAGCTATTATGAATAATACACGTAAAAAAATTGCTGTACTAAATATGTGTGTTATAATACCTCGTATGCTTATTGTTTGAACTACCAAATTTTGAATATAAAGCAATGTTGTACTGATATTTGCCTATTTTTATAATGTGCTTGTTATACAGTAATCTAAGTTCAAAACGAACTCTGACAAATTAGCCTGCGTTACAGTAAACGAGTTGATACTGCTTAACTTTCATAAAACAGAATAATTCCTTTTTAATTGTATAACGATAATTACAAAATTTTATTTCAAAAGAAAGTACAGATTAAACGTCTCAAATAACTTACATTCAGTTGGTAAAAATGTCAGAAAAAGAACTTTCATCATTTTGATAAATTAACTATTTAACAGTGATTAAACATGATATTCAATTTCACTATATTCATTAACATATTTAAAATCTTTAATTACACCATCATTTTTATACTTATAAAACAGTTTTTTATAATCTTCTCTCTCATAAAGTGGATCAGATGTAAGCATAGTAAGAGCACAACCTCTCCATTTTCCTAAGAATTCTTCCAAATTATCTAAAGAAAATTTAAAATAATCATAAAATCTAATTTCTTTTAAATTTGTTGGTGCAGAACTAATTAATACTTTTAATAATTCTTCACCATTTTCTATAATCTTTTCGTTAGTTTCTTCTTCATATATATTACATATAGTTAATAACAATGACTTCAAATTTTTACAAACTTTTAATAATTTTTCAAATTCAATGAAATGTTCTTTTGATGGCGAAAATACGATAGACAAATATTCAATTGAAGGACAATTCACGTAAATTTTACGAATAAAATTAAGAGAATTTTCATCAAAGTTGTCAAATTCGATGTCGATAATGTCATAAGATCTGAATATAATTTTTTTAAGATGGCCTCCACTATTTTCAATTATACTAGAAATTACATTTAATTTACTAAACTCTATATTAAGAATTTCAAGTTCATGATAAACCAAGTTTTTCAACTGTTCTTCAGTAAATGAAAGAAAAGCATATTCAATTATTAACGTTTTCAGTTTATGAAATTTTGGAAGTAGCAATTGTAGTAATGTACGTAATGTATATTCAATATTATATATACTTCGAAAGAATATTCTTAAATGATTAAGACTAACTGCCTTTTTTTCTAATGCAAGAAAAAATAATCCATAAGGATCTTCCGTAAGATAATCTTCAAAAAGGTCATCCTTCCATTCAAAATGCTTTAAATTCTTTTGTACCTCAATTAATTTAACAATACCATAATTAGGTCTTGGGTCTATATTAACAATGATGAGATTTTGTATATATTGACAGGAACGTGATAATCCATAAAAGTATGAAGAATCAATAGATGTGTCACATGTTAATTCACAAAGTGACTTAAGACAAATCTTAGCTTCTGGAAAACAAAATATTTGATGTTTAATTGATCTCATATCTAAATACCTTAATTCTGGACATTTTCTCATAAAGAGAGAGTAAAATTCTTGTTGCATAGAAAATTGATTATAAGCTAAAGATGAACCAATAGAAATTATGTTATCTATAGTATTTACATTGATACTTCTACAGAAAGATAAATAATCAAAAAAGAATGATTTGTTTATAACTGAAGGTAATTGGATTCTTTGACTTGTTATGAATTCTTTAATATCATCAAATAAATAACAAGAAATGATTATGAATAAAGAGTTTTTATTACTATAATTAATATCGCTATAACACCAAGGGTTTCTCCATAAAATCGGAATTACTGTTTCACACCAATGTTTATTGACTAATAGACATGAAAAGAGGGACTTTGAATCGTCTTGCAATTCTTCAAATATTAGGAAAAGAATATCT
The DNA here is from genome assembly GCA_015698045.1 of Rhizophagus clarus. Taxonomy (NCBI): domain Eukaryota; kingdom Fungi; phylum Glomeromycota; class Glomeromycetes; order Glomerales; family Glomeraceae; genus Rhizophagus; species Rhizophagus clarus. The sequence continues at coordinate 57,326 of BLAL01000357.1, read as the reverse complement.
TTAACGAGTATGGACATTCTCTATTAAAAAATGTTTCAAAATAATCTTTTATGTCTCTCTAAAAATATCTTTTCACAAAGAGATAAAATATTTGATTAAAACAAAAAAAAAAAAAAGAAAAATAAAATTTTAAGAAATAATCCAATTTGTAATAAATACCGGAATCAAGTTCCGTGCAATTTGACTAAATTTGATTTCCATGTAACAATAAACTATTGATCAAATGATATACTATTGTTTCACAACAACGAAAATGAATAAAATTCTGCAAAAATTTTATTAAATACCACTAGTAGTTCATCAACACCATAAATTCTTTTTTTTTTTCAAAGAATTTTTTATTTTTAAATTTTTAGTGTTATCATATCTAAACATAATAATTTTGCCGAAAATTATAATTCCAACTAGGGATGCAACGGTAGGTCACGATCGGGCATCCGGCCGGCTAGATATTGGTTAATAACCGTGACCGTTTTATCCCTAATTCCAACCTGAATAAAAAGTATGAGCTAGACATAAAGTTTAGTTTAAGTAACATGGTGTGAACATATGCAATACGTTTGTTATTACCTATGATGTCAGTCTTAAGAAGTAAGAACTAAAGGTAATAGAAATTTCTATCAATTACTAGGAAAACATTTTTTTTTTTTTTAATGAGAATAGATTATACGTGAAATTTATTTCCTTGTAAACGACAATATTAAATTTTCCTCCTATTTATGAAATCGGGACCTATGATAAAGTTTTTAATTAATTCTTTGACATTTACGCTTATTCCGTTCTCTAAACCTATCTATTTTTCCAAAACAATTGACCTAAATCCCGTATAAATAATATATAATATTAAATCAAATACTTGAATTACTAAATTTTATGATTTCAGAATAAATTATTATATAAATTAAGAATTATAGTTTTCATTACGTATGTTTTTTCTTGAAACTAGAAAAAAAAAGACTATCATTTAAGGGCGTTCTTCGATATTTAATTGGTTTTAAGCAAATATATTGTAAAGTCTATATGTTTTTGAAAGTGAGTATTATAACATAATCATAATAAAATATTTGTCACTCGAATCACCCTACTTTTGGTTGAGTATTTTCTGGCTATCGAAACCTCATTGATCAATTGAAAAACTTGGTTAACTTCCTAAATATAGGAAAATGTGTATTGATAATTGAGGGGAACGTCTCAACAAATTTATTCAGACCTTACAGCTTATCAAATTTAAACACAAATAATTTTGGTGAAATTTAAAACCATTCATCGCGTTTACTCAACTAATGGCCATTTTCTTCCGTACCATAATAATTTCATAATTGTTAATTATCATACCATACTATTATTATTATACGATTATTCTGAAATCATGAAATCATTTCTGCTACTTTTCTGCTTTATAAATATAAATAATTTTTAATATTTATATATTTTAACTTTGATTAAATAATTTTAATCTGTCTATTAAAAATTCTTCATTCCATGCTTTTCATATATCATGAATCATACTTTCTCCGTAATATAGTTATCACAATCATTGAGTCATATCTTTCAACAATTGATTTATATCAGCGTTAATCGAATTTTCTTTTTTGTTGTTTCATTTCCTTTAGCTTCAACCTGAGAGGAGTTGTTTTTTGACTTTTTACTTCTTTTATAAGTATTTTTTATTTTTAAAATCGGTTCCTTTTTTTGTTTTGATAGCCTCATGTGATTTATTACTTTACTGTACCTTCCATAGCCATTCTCAAAGGTCTGAATTTCGATTTTCTATGTTATAACATCATTTTATATCGCAGAAGCATATCTGAAATGTGTGCCGCTCTTTGCTATAAAAGGTGGGAGATGTTTACCTGTCACCTGACCACGTGATTGGAGTAATTTTTTGAGTATCGATCCTTATCTGTCACAGAAATTTGTCACCGGGTGTCAGCCGATCACAATCACACTAGCACCAATTGAGTTAAATAATTCATTTATCCAAAATTTCCGAACACTTTTAGTTATCTATCCTCCTTATAAACTCTTGTAATTTTACTAGATTTTACTTATATTTCTAAAATAATTCTTCAAAACATTTGTTTTCACTCATGTTATTTATTACGTCAGTTTTGTTATGGACAAATGATCATCATGGTAATTCCATATTTCCATTAATCTAACGAGCTTCCAAAGAGTCTGATGAAGTGATAACGGAGACCAGTATGAAGAATAAAGCCGGCTCTGTGAGATTTTACTTTAAATAGGTTAGCAGGTTATATAGCGGTTAGCTGATAGTAAGTTTTTATGATGATCGTGTTTTTCTTACACAAATAGCTAGACGAACGCGTATAATTTTCTGTTTTATATAGTATTATTAATTCTTAACAGAAGGTTTTATATCTTGATGGCGTGTACGATACAAAATTTGCATTCGGCTGTCATATTTTTCATTTTGTAAAGTTGGGTATATTTGCTTCGGATAATTTTATAGTTTAGTATAGTATAGAACTTTTATTTATTTTTTTGAAATTTTATTTCATGTGATTTTTCGTTAAATCTGTAAATTGGTATATAGTGAATCAGTTCTCTCACTAATGTATATGCTTATTTCGTTGTATGTTCTCTCACATTCATAACAATAAAGTATGCATTTACCAATAATAAAAAAAAAAAAATTTGGGATTGATTTAATTGTACAAAAGTAATTTGACTCATTTAATCGTTATATGACACGCCCAAGTCAAATTAATATAATTTAACGCGGTCTCAAAAAAGTATTTTTTTTTGGGGGGAAAAATCATGTGGTATATTTCAACAAAATAAGATATCTTTTTAATTAATCTTTTAATATAATAACATCATATGAGTCATAAAAAAAAATCACTCATACTTTTTGTAGCGCGGAATACCGATCTGATGACAGAAGAGTCATACCGTATACATGTGATATTGAAAAATCAACAGTAAAAATCATGTAAGTCCGTTATTAATGAGTTAGCTTAAAAATTATACTCTAAAGAGACATACTTCTCTGTTTATTTAAAAGTTTGTACAACATAAAAATATATAAAATTACTTATTTTTTTCTTTTTTTTTTTTATTTCGTTAGAGAAATAATTTATCTTAATCTTTAATTCCTTTGCGTGTTCCTTCGATCTTTTCTTATCTTTCTTTCTCTTTCGTATACGTAAAAACAATTTACTCTAATCACCCTAATCTTCTAATCTATTTGCATCTTTTATTTTATTTTATTTGTTTATTTTCGTTATTTTTTTTTCGCTTTTTCTTTTTTTTTTGGTGGGTGGGTGGTGCGCTCGTATTTCTTTTCTTCTCTCCCTTCGATATTTCCTTTCTTTCTTTCCGATTTTTTTTTTATCGTTATTTTTCACTTTCTCTCTTTTTAGGTGGGTGGGTACGCTCGTGTTTCTTTTCTTTTTCTTCAATATTTCCTTTCTCTTTCGCTCTCGTTTCTCCCCTATCCCCTTCCATTTCGTTTTTCCCCTTTCCCTCTCGTTTTCATTTTCCTTATTCTTTCCCTCTTTTTTCCCACCCCTTTCGTTTTTCCCCTTCCCTTTCGTTTTTCCCTTTCGTTTTTCCCTTTCGTTTTCCCCTTTCCCTCTCGTTTTCATTTTCCCTTTTCTTTCCCTCTCGTTTTCCCCTTCCATTTCGTTTTCATTTTCCCTTACATTTTTCCTTTCCCCTTCGTTTTTCCCCTTTTCCTCTCGTTTCCCCTTTCCCTTCCCTTTCGTTTCCCTTTCCCTCTCGGTTTCATTTTCCCTTTCATTTTCCCTCCCCTTCACTTTCGTTTTTCTCCTTTCATTTCGTTTTCCCCTTTCCTATTTTCTCTATCGGTTTCCCCTTTCCCTATCGGCTTTCCACTTCCATTTCGTTTTCCCCCTTTCCCTCTCGTATTCCCTTTCTCTCTCGTTTTCATTTTCCCTTTTCTTTCCTTCTCGTTTTTCCCTTTCCATTTCGTTTTCCTCTTTCTTCTTGTTTTCATTTTTCCCTTTCATTTTCTCCTTCCCTTTCATTTCCTTTCCCTCTCAATTTCATTTTCTCTTCCATTTTTCCCTCCCCTTCACTTTCGTTTTTCCTTTCCCTTTCGTTTTCCTTTTCCTTTTTCCTGATCAAAGTTGCTGCACCTCAGCGTTGGTGATCAGGTGACAACAAGTTTTTTTTTTTAAAAAACTTGGCTAAGTCAGCAACATTTTATGTCATTATCATTAATAATAATTTTAGTTTTAATAAATAAAATAAAAAATTAATAAAAATTTCAATATATATTAATGTGAATTTTCATCATTATCATCAAACTAGGTGCTTAAAGATGTTTGATTTATTATACTAGTTGCCTTGATACGTTCGGATAATTACCGGTAATACACAATTAATACAAACGAAAAGCCTTGCATTTTGATAATTGAAAGATGTGATCGACGGAATTGCATTCTCAAAAAATCACATAGCTTTCTAATTAATAAAAAAGGGGCGAGCTTTTATAATCTCAACTCTTTCGTCTTGTTCCTTTTTTACATAAAAATAATACTAATAAGTTTTTTTAATTATTCAATTATTAATTAAATGTGTTTGATTATTTTTATATAAAAAATACACATTATTTAAATAAATTTTAATTGAAATACAATACTATAAAAAACCATATACTGTATTTCTAAATTCTTTTAACCAGTGTAAGGCATATGATCATAAGTAACTATACTGATCATATTACGACTTTGGATTGCTAATTTCTTTTTAAACATAAGAGTATTTCATATTCTTTTTGTTTAGTTATACTGGAATAAATAATATTTTCTTATGTAAATTAAGTAAAATAATTTTTTTAATATTTAAACAAGTTTAGATAGGCTAATTTATACGAAGTAAAATTGAATTTTGTTGATGACAAATAAAAAAAAATTTAATGCTAATAACAAGAAATTATTCATGTATTTCTTTAAAAAGTGAATTTTTTTGATTTGTGTCAAAATCCATGGTGCATTTAGTGGTGCAATCACCAAATTAACAGATCTTGCATCATGAGTGAAATATGCATAATATTATGCGCTAATATGATCACGAGCGCGTGTGTAACATTTTACCTGAATATATATATATTTGTACTTCAATGGTTTTCCGTTCCCTCATTTTTTTTTTTTTTAAAAAAAAACTACTAAAAAAAAAAAAACTGAAATGTCAAGTATAGAAGAGAATTTTGAAAAAACTTTTCACTGGTATCAAAAAGCAGCGGAAAATGGTGATGAAAATGCAATGAATAGTTTAGCAAATTATTATTACAATGGAGAAGGAACAGAAAAGGATATAGAAAAAGCTTTTTATTGGTATCAAAAAGCAGCAGAAAATGGTAATGGAGATGCAATGGTTAGTTTAATCAGCAGTTATAGAAAAGGAGAAGGAACAGAAAAAAATTTAGAAAAAGCCTTTTATTGGTATTATAAAGCAGTAGAAAGTAACAAAGTAAATTTTAATGAATATGGATTATGTGATGAATGTAAACAACCAAATATTGATTACCAATGGTGCCAACTATGTAATTCTAAACGATTTCAACAAGATTTTTCAAAGTGGACTAGTGAAAATAAATATATTGATAGATTTATTCAAGAAGTACAACTAAATCCTAAAAATTGTTATGAAGTTTTAGAATGGATACCTTATAATAAATTATCAAGTATTAATTATTATTATAAAGGAAGATTTAGTGAAATTTATAAGGCTGTTTGGTTAGATGGACCTATTGATAGTTGGAATTCTGACAAACAACAATGGAATAGATGGAATTTTCAATCAGGTTATGAAGTTATCCTTAAGACACTTAGTTTAAATGATGAATTTCTGGATGAGGTAGAGTATTTATATTTACATATTTTTTTTTTTTTTTTTTTTGCAAAAATTTTAAAATAAACTACCTATTATTTATATAGTTGAAATGTCACTATAATTGTCAGAAAAAATCATTCTCAAAATTTATTCAAATCTTTGGATTTACCCAAGATCCACACAGCTTGAATTATATAGTAGTGATGAATTATGCAAAAAAAGGAAATCTAAGAAAATGTTTATCCGACATAATTAAATTTAAATGGCAAGACAGACTACAATTATTGAAAAAGCTTATATTAGGACTTAAAATAATTCACGAATCAAATTTAACTCATGGTAATTTTCATGATGATAATATTTTATTGTCAGATGATTATGAGTTATTAATCACTGATTTAGGATCATGCAAACCCGTAGGTCATTTACAGGATTTTGATAAAAAAGATAATGAAAGCTATGAGACATTACCTTATTTGGCACCTGAAATAATAAAAGGCAAACCTTATACTCCGGCAAGTGATATTTATAGTTTTTCAATGATAATGTGGGAATTTACATCAGGTATTTCCCCATTTAATCATGAAGCACTTAATGCGAATATTTGGGAAGGTGATCGTCCTAAAATTATTGAAAGCACTCCACAATGTTATGTAGATTTAATGAAGAAATGTTGGGATTCAGATCCTGCAAATAGAACGTACGTAACAGAACTTGAGTATAAAATATCTGAATGGATTAGATGTATTAATGAATATTACAGAATAAACAAGAATGGAAATGATGAGCTTGAAATACCTAATGTTGATAACAAATTAAAAAATGATATGCTTGAATTTGTAAAAGCAAACAATGCTTTGGTATAAGAATAAGAAAATATTTTAACCGTTTACAAACATATTATGCAAAATTGTAGGCTTACTACAGAAATTTTTGTATAATTAAATTTGTTATTTGTTGGAATATTTATTACATAGTATTATTGCTAGTATAGGAATATTTATTAGTATATATATATATAAGAGTATTTTATATTTTGTATTTTTACAGATTTTCAATAAAGTAAAAAGAATTAACCTTCATTAAATGCAGATATAACAATTATTAAATAATATTTGTTTGAATATTAAGTAAATTTGTGAAGGATTTAGCTTCCATACTATGATATGCTAATTTTAACTATAAAAATTTATAGATAAACAGTCAAGACAAAAAAAAATTTTTGAAAAATGTGGTGAAAACTTCTTAAAGCAGAGATGAATTACAGATAGGGATAGGAATGATTAAAATAGATATTCTGTAAACAAATTAACGAAGAGTCATTTCTTTCGGAAACACCATCTTGAACAAAATGTATAAAAACACTTAGTCCTATTATCATTTCGTACAGGCAAAACAAGAATCAAAAGAAAAATAATATATATTATAAAAGTATCTGTTTGATATATTCCTTTAAAACTATATTGCCGTCACGATGTCACGACATCACGTGTCTAAGATATAACTAAGAGAAAGTAATTGAATAAATTGTTGGTTTAATAGGGCTGGGTCCTAAAAATATCATTCAAAACACAACATAAATACCAATCGATGTGGACACAAATGGTATTAACCCCGGAAACATCCACTGACTAAATTCTCCAGAAATGATGGAAACTGCTTGGTGGATAATCTAACGACCAGCATTTTTCCTAAAAGAGAAAATTCACTCCTAATAGGACAGAATTTTAAACGTACTGGGAAAAATAAAGGGAAGGGATGGGGAAAAAAATTGGCTTTGGTTCATAGAACTTGCGTTCATCCACCTGCACTGTTTGTTGGCAGAGGTTCACAAAAAAAAAAGTAAAAACAATTAACAAAAATAAAAGGTGAATACCACAAAATAAAACTTTTGATCTCTAAAAAATAAAAAAAAACGTTAGAAAATAGTCGTCTTCCTGAATCCCGTTGTGGTAGTCCTGGAATGGCGAGCGGAAGAGTTTATAGTAACCCCTAACGTTTATTGAATATTCCCCTAGTAGCAATTTAACGAGGGAATCAGCTAAGGATCGCAATTGCTTCTACTCTTTGTGGTGATGAGCTGATTTCTTCCAATCCTTCTTCTCCTTTTCACCCTCCTTTTTATTCTTCTTTGAGAAGACTTGGGTGACTACTTCTTTTTCTTGATGATTGTCGAACAAGCCAATTTGAAATTTGATTTCTTCTCGAGGACATCGTGAAGTGTTCTTGTGAATCAAAGTACAAAATAATCGTCATTGTCTTATCCGCATCTTTTGCCGTTGAACAAACTAACTTCCATGATCTCTCCCAGAAGAAGTCGATTATGGTACGTCCTTCGTGATATATTCTGATCATTATATCTTGATCGGTGTACGTACCGTTGAATACTACAGTCTTGATATTGTTCCCGTTGTTTCCGATTTTTTAGGGACCAATTACCAGGGTACAAGCAGTGCACCACTCTATAGTTTAATAGGTCTTGCAGAGACTATATGTATTCGTATTCGTCAAAATATGTATTTGTTTCCCTATAACCAATTGTTCCTATATAAAAATAAAAATAAGTTTGGTTTAATATAATAAAAATGCTTGACCCGAATATCAACATGGGTAAACAAATTTAATTGAAGTAATTTAAGCCAGTTTGTATTGCCAATTAAGATAAGTTTATATTAATTAAATTCATAAATTCAAGGTATTAATGAGAAATTAACATTCGGGTTTAAACGATAATCGGTTTAAATCCGATTTTATGGCAACCGGTTCTAAACCTTAAAGAAAGGGTCGTAAATGCATTAGGTTTATTACAAGAAAATCTTTGTCACAAAAAAATTTTTGATCGTTAATAAATGCAAACAAAAAGTTTTTTTTTTTTTAGTAAATGGTATTCACGTTGCAATGTTTGTTTATTTTCGTCGTACTGTACTGTACATCAAAGTTTTGATCGCACAAAATACCCGATTTGGTAAATATGATACCGATATTTTATAAATAGAACGATTCTTTGTTTCTCTGTTTTTTTTCCTTTTTTTTTTCTTTTTTACTTTTTTTACTTAATTAAGATTTCTATATTTTGAAAAATTATATTTTATTTTAGAAATACATTTACCGCTTTTCTTTGTTTTTTGAACGAAAAAAAATAATGTTCAAACTCAATAAAGACATTCTTTTCTTAATATTCCAAGAATTACAGGGAGATTCAAAATCCCTCTTTTCATGCCTAATGGTTAACAGACTTTGGTGTGAAACTGTGGTACCAATTTTATGGAGGAATCCTTGGAGTTACGATGGTGTTAATTATAATAATAAAAGCTCTTTATTTACCATTATTTCTTGCTATTTATTTGATAATATCAAAGGATTCATAACAGAACAAGGAATCCAATTACCTTCAAGTTCGAACCAATCACTTTTATTGTTTGATTATTTATCCTTCTGCAGAAGTATCAACGTCAATACTATTAGAAGCATAATTTCCATTGGGTCAACTTTAGATTATAATCAATTTTCCATGCAACAAGAATTTTACTCTCTCTTTATGAAAAAATGTCCGGAATTAAAATATTTCGATATGAGATCAATTAAACATCAAATATTTTATTTTCCAGAAGCTAAAGCTCGTCTTGAGTTACTTTGTGAATTAAAATGTGACACATCTATTGATTCTTCATACCTTTATGGATTATCCCAACTTTGTCATCATATACAGAGAATCATCATTATTAATATAGATCAAAAACCTAATTATGGGATTGCTAAATTGATTGAAGTTCAGAAGAATTTAATACATTTTGAATGGGATGATTATGATGAATATCTTACGGATGATCCTTATAAGGATATTTTTCTTGCGCTAGTAAAAAAGTCAGATACTCTTCATTATTTGAAAGTATTTTTCGATGGTATTGACAACACAACACTTCAAGATATACTTCCAAAATTTCATAAACTAAAAACATTAATATCTGATGGTTACTTTTTTCTTACTAAAGAACAATTAGAAAGATTGAAAAAGCAAGTTTATCATGATCTTGAAATCCTTAATTTAGAGTGGAATAGTTTAAATGTTATTTCGTGTATCATTGAAAATAATGGAGGACGTCTCAAGAAAATTTTATTTAGACCTCATGACACTATCGATTGTGATTATTATCACTTTAATGAACATTCTCTCAATTTCATTCGTAAGGTTCATGAAAATTGTCCTTTAATTGAATATTTATCAATTATATTTCCACCATCAAAGGAGCATTTCACTGAATTTGAAAACTTATTAAAAGTTTGTAAAAATTTAAAATCATTGTTATTATTATTAGATATGGACATAACTGATACTTATGATGAAGTTTTGGAACATGGGAAGGAATTATTAAATATGTTAATTAGATCATCATCAACCAGTTTAATAGAAGTTAGGCTCTGTAATAGATTTAAATTCTCTTTAAAAATCTTGGAGGAATTCTTAGAAAAATGGAGAGTTAATAGACCTATTCTATCCATATATACTATTGATTCTACTTATAAAGAAGAGGATTATAAAGAACTGATCAACAAGTATAAAAATGACGGTGTAATCAAAGATTTTAAACATGTAACTTACATGGATGAAATTTGTTATAATGAAATTTCATAATTTTGAAATTTAATAGTAATATATAAGATAGTTTTGATTTGTTTATTTATATTCTTTTGTATGTAAAATTTTGGAATCTATGTTACTATTGAGTTCAGATCATTAAACGTTGTAGCTGCAATATTTTCTACCAAAAGTAAATACATTTGGGTTTGTTATCTTTTTCGACCTTTATATCAATTTATAAATATTATGAACGTTTAAATTTAAAAAGTTTGATTCAAAAAAGTTCCATATGTTCTTTAACCGCAATTGTAATTGTGTTATCATAAGGTGACGATCTCGTAAAACACTCGCGATCATACTCTTCAAATTACATGTGACCTCGCTCTGCTACAAACTAAATCAATTTCTTCTTAAGAAAAGAAAAAAAAACAAATAAAGCAGTAATAGAAAGAACTAAATTGTTTAAAAATACACTAGTATATACGTAATAATATAAAAAATTTTGCTAACCCGAATTAATTTTTTTTTCTTCATAATAATTTTTTTTTTAGTCGAATTGAACATGTTTTAGCATTAAACAAATGTATGGACGAATTGTAAAATTTTCTAATTAATTATTTTTTTTTATTTTTCCAATAATAATTTACGTAATATTTGGCGCAATAATTGATTACTATTTATTTTCGTTGTGTGAAACATTATTCATTACTGAACAAGTACATGGTCGCACGGAATAGCCCAATTTGGCAAATTTGCCGGAGTTGATTTCCGATAGTTTATCATATAAATGAAATTGCAGTTCTTATGAAACTTGTTTCCTTTTCTGTAATCTAAAATTTAAATATATTTACATTTTGTTAATATTTTAAGAATAATTCACTTGTAAAAGTTATAAAAGATTATTTTGAAACGCTTTTCTTTTATTTTTTTTTTCGAATAAAAAATGTCCAAACTCAATAAAGATATTCTTTTCTTGATATTTGAAGAGTTACGTGAAGATTCAAAATCCCTCTTTTCATGTCTAATGGTCAATAAACTTTGGTGTGAAACTGGGATACCAATTTTATGGAGGAATCCTTGGTGTTATGACGGTATTAAATATAATAATAAAAGTTCTTTGTTTATTATTCTTTCTCATTATTTATTTGATAATATCAAAGAATTCATAACAGAACAAGGAATACAATTATCTTCAGTTACACATCAATCACTCCTTTTTGATTATTTATCTTTCTGCAGAAGTATCAATGTAAACACTATTAAGGCAATAATTTCTATTGGATCAACTTTACCTTATAATCAATTTTCTATGCAACAAGAATTTTATTATTTCTTTATGAAAAAATGTTCAGAATTGAAGTATTTTGATATGAGATCAATCAAACATCAAATATTTTATTTTCCAGAATCTAAGGTTCGTTTTGAATCACTTTGTGAATTAAAATGTGATACATCTGCTGCTACTTCATACTTTTATGGATTATCACGATTCTGTCATCATATACAGAGACTCATCATTGTTAATATGGGCAAAAACCTTAATCGTGGGATTGTTAAGTTAATTGAAGTTCAAAAGAATTTAAAGCATTTTGAATGGAGAGATGATTTTTATGGTGATTATCATACGGAAGATCCTTATAAAGAAGTTTTCCTTGCTCTTGAAAAAAAAGCAAATAGTCTTAATTATTTAAGAATATTCTTTCAATATGCAGATGGTATTGAAAACACAATACTTCAAAAGTTACTTTCAAAATTTTATAATTTAAGGATATTAATGTTTGATGATTATCGTTTTTTTACTGAAGAACAATTAGAACAATTAAAAAAGCAAGTTTATAATGATCTTGAAATACTTAATATAGAATGGAATAGTTTAAATGTGATTCCTTGTATAGTTGAAAATAGTGGAGGACGTCTTAAGAAAATTTTATTTAGACCCTATGATGCTATTGAATATGGACAAAATAGTTTTAACAAAGATTCTCTCAATTTTATTCATAAAATTTATGAAAATTGTCCTTTAATCGAATATTTATCAATTGCTTTTACACCATCAAAAGATCATTTCACTGAATTTGAAAAATTATTAAAAATTTGTCAAAATTTAAAGTCATTATTATTAATAATACATAATGTAGACAAAATAGAAACTAATGAAAAAATTTTGAAAAATGGGGAAACCTTATTAGAAATCTTAAGTAGATCGGCATCAACTAATTTAAAAGAGATTAGATTTTACAATTATTTTAAATTTTCTTTAGAAACATTGGAGGAATTTCTTGAAAAATGGAGAGGTAGACCTGCACTTTCTATACTTACATCCGATTCTATTTATAATGAGGTGAATTATGAAAAATTGATCAATAAATATAAAAGAGATGAAGTAATTAAAGATTTTAAGTATAGTGATATGCCAGAAGAAATTGAATATCAGTTTTAATGCATAATATTTGAAGTTTAATTTAGTAAAAAAATTTTATCTTTTTTTTTGTGAATACTAAATGCGAGATATTAATATTTTTGTGGAAGTTATTTTTTTGACGTTCGTATTTCGTTATTTTATTTATTTTATTTTTTTTTTTAAAAAAAAAGGTTTATTAAAGATGAACAATTAATTTGATAGGTTATGGTAAAAATTATTTGGCATTTTTAAGTTACGCTGTATTTATCATACGTTATGCACAATATATCAAGATAATTTATCTATCAAGATAATTTAATAATGAGAAAAAAATGTTTCAATTAATTTCATTTTTTATTTTTATTATTTTATTGATAAAAAAAAAAATTTATGTTTTTTTATTTTTATTAATGTTAAAATGTATTTATTTATTATTTAGTATTTAAAAACGAGGTTTTCACTTATTAATGTTTTTATTGAAAAGAATAGATTATTTGCTTTTTACGTCTTTTATTCCTTTCTTTTTACATTTTTTTATTCAAATCAATCGGTAACTTATAGTGCAGCCCTAGATTAATGCTAGTGTATCGATACATTTTATCATGCGTTACCGAAGTATAGAGATGAAATAATAGTTTTTGTCCATGTATATTATAATGTTTTTAACGTTATACAAAAAATGCAATGACAAAACAATCATGTGAATTACAAAAAATATAGCCAATTTATTAATATATTAAGTATACATAAATACAATCAATAGCAAAGTTACTGATTAAAATAAGAACTTTATCATCATACCCATTACGTTTATATCACCGTCTTAGAAAACATATCAAAAGTTTGAAAGTTTAGGACTTTTTAATTATTTTGAATTATGTTATGATCCATTTATTTAATAGCATTTCTTTATACTTTCCATTATTTTTGTCGAATCGTTTTCAAATGTTTTATTCAAAAGATAGCCTTCCAGGGTCAATTCAATTCCGTCTGTCTCCAGCAAAAAATTTCCGTTAATATAGAAATCTAGGGAACCAAATGAGCCGAAAACAGGACCAATATCAGCATATCTGAAGGGATACTTCATCTACATTTTCAATTTGTATAGCAGATAGGCTCATTCGAATAATAGATTGCTCAAAAAGCACGAGCCATTAAAACTTTGTAATATCGAGCGCGTATGACAAATTATCGATGATTAATTATTATTGACTAACTTTCTCAACTAATATTTCTAAATACTTTAAACAGTTTACTTATTATAAATCATATACATTAACAACAAAAACAATATATTGATCTGTGTAACAAGGAAATTTTCATTTACTGCTCTTTGATAATGAGGAAAGAATAGCCAAATTTCACTTTGCAATATATATCAAGAAAGTATTTAATATTTCTTCCTAATAATGTTACGCTTTACAATAAAAAATTTTGTTATCAAAAATATTTGTAATATCCGTTCGTAATAAATGTGATACAATGTATAATTTTGTCTATTTCCGTATATGAATAAAAAACGAGTTTTTGTTAATACATTTACATATTATGACCCTTTCTATTCTTAAGAGAAGTGCAACCTAACTTTCGTAATTTAAGAACAACTTCTTATGTTACGACACTAACATGTATCAAGAGTATATAAACTTTAAGTTGCAAAAGCAGAGAGTGGTCCAAAACTGATGATGACCTATTAAAATAATCACGGTTGCAACTTTTTTCGAATCAACCTTATTAGCAGAAAAATAATCTCACGTTGTTAACAAATAACATGCTATACTATCATAATTTTATTTCAACTAATCTGAGATCAAATTTACAGTTATGAATAAGACAATGTTCTTATCTACTAATCTACATTATTGAAAGTATATATATATATATGTAAAGTAACTTCTAATTTCTTTCAAAAACAAATTGATGTCATTTATTTGATATTATAAATATCCAAATTTGTTTTATTCCAATCCGAAAAGTGTTCAACATCTTCATTTTCTAATTCTGTCTTTTTTAGTTGCAATAAAGTGTTACTAAAAGTAGCAAAAAAATTTTCCGTAAACCCGAATTCATAGTCACCTGATTCATATATTTTCATTATTGTTCAAAATGAATTGAAACGCACACTATATGAGATTTGATACTGCATCTTAAACTATTGGCAATCAGATATCTTGAATTATATTTAAAAAATGATGACGCCGGTTTGGTAAAAATTTGTGATATAATTCTATGGTAGCAAAAATTTAATACCGGTCCTCAAACTCAGACCGGAATTTCTATCAGAATTTCAATGAAAGGAAAAGATATATTTAGTCGTAAAATATTATTATTTTTACATAATTTATTAAAAAATTTCATATCTGTTATTAACTGCTAAGAAGAATTAAATAATGAAAGAGACAATGACAGATGGACAGATTGGAGAATAATATATGAGAGTTTATTTTTTTGAATATAATAAAAAAATTGTTTTCCAGTAAAAAGCATAAAATTAAGGAAATTAGTAAGCCAGATGAATTTTTTTTTTGCTGATATAGAAACATTGAAATATTGATAGAGCTTATGGATTTCTGGGAATGTCAAAAGAGTGAAGTATGGGATATTCTTTCTATTAAATAAAAACAAACAACTTGCACCAGATGAAGTCGTAAATATCATTAAAGGCTTAAAAGTTTAAAGATGTAAAAAGTTAGACTAGAACCAAGTGCTTCTATTATTGCACTTATTCAGAATTTCAGAAAATAGTTGTGAATGACAAGAGAGAAGAATACTGGGAATAGTACTTCAATTTGTGTACGAATTACATTGGACAAAAAAAGTTTTTGGAAAAACATTTCCATTTATTGTACAACAAGTAAATATTTGTAACATGTGAAAATTTGCGGGTATACCTCTTGTGATATGAAAAATTAGATATCAAAAGTATATTAGCAATAGACTATATACTATCTGTCTATTAAAATATAAGTCACCCAAAAATCATCAGAAAAAAATGAGTTAACTAATTTTGACTAATTAAGCAACTTTAAAAAGCAGTTTTATGGTAAATATCCAGCCAAATCTAATAATTTTTTTTTTATTTTGTTTGTTGAATCATAAAGCGTAATTGTTAAAAATTTTATGGCACATTAATGATAAAATTAAAGTTAAATTTGAAAAACTTAAAAAATCATAAAATTTTTGATTAATATAATTTAAAGACACTATAACTCAAATTTTTATTAAGAAATCACATATTGTGTATTAAGACAAAAATATTTTTCAGACCTATTTCCATATAAAATTAATATATTGTTAATGAATTATAAGTCAATTATTGGCTAGATATTGACTGGAAAATTATTCAAAAGACTTTTTTTGTCCACTGTAATCTGGATTGATTCAGATTAAACTGAAAATCTGGCAGTTTGAACCAGATTTTGACAGATCCATTCAGATTGCCAGGTTTCAAATAACTTAAAATATTTCTGATACCAATGTTCAGATTTTAATAATTTATGACTTATTTGATAGTGCTTGACATTGTGCATATAATGATAGAATTGGATTTTTAAAATAATTTTTTTATTCAGATTTTTGTTAAATAACAGTTTTCATCTGGATTAAATCATTATTCAATTTAGATAATAAATTTCATCAGATTGATGTACTAATTAGAAAAAATAATTAATGCAGTAATCATAATAAGAAATTTATTTGTAACGTAGATATTTTACAGTATATGCAAAAAAAGTTAGTATATAATTAGATATTTTTTTTTGAAATTTTATTTTATTGTTTATTTTTTACATTTTATGATTTATTTTGTTTATTTAAATAAAGTGTACATTAAAAATTAATAGATTTAATATAACTAATCATGTATTATATAAACACATACTTTAATATTTCTATAAAATGCATATAATATATATGTAGTGGAGTACCATCATTATACGTGAAACTGAAATTAGTTAATTTTAACCTCCAAAAAGATCAAAATGGTCAAAATTACATTATAGTCATGTAATTTTTATAGTAAACAATAATATTAAATTCAAAGTTAATGATCCCTGCTGTAGTATGAGAAATATGGTATGAAGAAGAATTTGGAATAACAGGATAAATTATTATCTGAAGGATAAAATATTATCTGATGGATAAATCAATAACTGAACATATAACATAACCAGGTGGAAACAAAAGCCATTTTAAGATTTACTTTAATTTAAATTTTATTTTTAGTTTAAATTTTAATTTTAGTTTAGATTTTATTTTTAGTTTACTTATTTTTATATAGAAAAAAGATAGTATTAGAAGTACACAGAAATAATTTCTTACAGAAACTTAATCAAAGAAATAGTTAAAAGAAGGAAATGATGTAATATCAGGAAGAATGAATTACTATATTTAAAAAACAAGAAAAGAGATAATGGTGGAAATATTAAGGCAAAATCTTGGCATTACAAATCCACTTTATGGAAATCTGGAAAAATAGAAGAATTATTCACTAGAAAGTTCTAGTAATTACAAATCAAAATGGAAGAACCAAAGAATTTTAGGAAAATTGGAATCAAATTAAATATAAAAAGAGGGATTTTTCAACTTAGTTCAGCACTGCTTTTAACTATGGAATTAAGAAGATGTAGGGAAACTCTGCTTAAATGAAATTTTGGAATCAAGAGGAAGAAATAATGGTGGAAACTATGCAGAAATAAAATTTGGAATTTAGAAATTATATTTTTGTAGAAATAGAATTTTATTAATAAATAAACTAAAAATTAATTCAAGAAAGAAAAAGGATTAAGTTCTGATATACGATAAGGATCTTATTATGAACTTTGGATAGAAATTTTTAATCTTATAAATAAGGGAATATAAATATCAAATAATATTAAGTATAACTTTATTTTACTTACTATTGTTTTATGATCTCTAAAAATTTCTTATTATGTTCTTGTTTCATTTATGTTTGATATTAAACTTTTAATAAGTACTAATAAACAAAGCATAGCAAGGTATTTTTCATGCTCATATCAAAAGGTAGCAACATAAGTATTTAGATTCTTATGGGCTCTTAATGCGACAGTTGGTTTAATACTCTAAGAAGTTGACAATTTATCTTCATATAAATTGTTACAAAATACTGTATAGCGCTGCATATAACACCCCTGGTGTTATTCAAAAAACTCTGCTTAGACTGTATAGTACCCGGTGGGGTGTTATGTGAGGAGGAGAGTACTATAACAGGGGGATACATTGAAAGGGGGGTACAAATCATATGTTAATATAATTTTAAAAATTAGTTTTTTAACAGTTTTTTAAAAATTTAATTTAATATAATAAAAAAATCAGATTTATCACACTGTGTGATTGTCCTTACTCTTTCTTATCAGATGACCTGCAGGGGTTTGAAAAATGGTCATGAAATTTGATCGCGTCACATTCTTATGGTATTTTCACAAATTTTTATTTCATTTATAAAATGGGTCGTCCTCAAGCAAATAAAAGAAGTAACCGCTCAACAATTACAGAGAAAAAAAGGAGACACTGGAATGCACACAAAAAAATTGCAATTATTATGTATCATGAAAATGGCCATAGTAAAAATAAGACAGCAGCAAAGTTTAACATTCAAACAAACCAACTTTACAACTGGATATCTAAAAAACCTCAGTTACTCAAAGTACAACCAGATGTTAAACGTTTAAATACAAGAGTAAAACCAAAATACCCTGCTTTAGAAACTGCTTTGCTTACTTAGGTAAAAGAAAAAAAAAATCAAAATGCAGTTACGTGAAGTATAATTCAAATGAAAGCCAAAGCACTTGCATAACAATGCCAATGGTAAGCTATATGTTCTGGAGTTGGGTCTTTTGCTTTTAGTAATAAGTGGCTAGATGGTTTTATGCGACGAAAAAATTTGAGTAATCGTCACCATACTACTGTTGCGCAATGTTTACCTGATGATTTAGTTGAAAAACAACAAGAATTTTTATCATACATCATGTATAGGCGTATTCAGTATGATTATTCTTTAGCATATATCAGTAATATGAATAAAACTCCAGTATCTTTTGATCTTCCTTCCAATACCACTATTGATGAATTAGATGCACGATCAGTTAGCATTCGCACAACAGGACATGAAAAAGCTAACTTTACAGTAGTTTTAACATGTATGGTGGATGGAACAAAACTTCCCCACTTATAATTTCAAACTTAAGAATGTCCCTTGAGGAAATTTTCCTCCAGAAGTAATTATTCGCGCAAATCAAAAGGGGTGGATGAATGAAAACGTGATGCTTTATTGGATCAAAAATATTTGGACTAAACGTGAAAGAATTTCTAATCCACAGTCATTATTGGTTTTGGATTCATTTTCTGCCCACATAGTTGATTCTATTAAAAGGTGTTTTGGTGAAAAAAATACCAATATTGCTGTAATTCCTGAAGGATTAACATCCCGCCTACAACCCTTAGATGTTTCAGTAAATAAATCATTTAAGACCAAGGTAATAATTATTACTTTGATCACTTTGATATTATCATTTAATTTCTATTTTGCTTTTTGATTTCTAGTTATAATAAAAAAAATTATTAAAACTTGTTATTATTATCCTATAGATGCGACGAAACTAGAATGAGTGGATGGCAGAAGCCGTAAAAGAGTTAACACCAGCTGGTAATTTAAAAAAGCCTTCTTACGAAACTGTAGCAAATTGGGTTAGAGATCCATGGAATGCAGTTGATGTTGATTTGATTCGTAAATCTTTTAAATGCTGTGGCATCTCTAATAAGCATGATGGAACTGAAAATGACTGGGTTTTTAACTATAACCGTCTTGGACAAGGAAATCAGCCGGGGGATGAAGTAGAAACACCATCAGATGATGAATGTGGCAATGAAGAAGATAAGGAAGGGGAGACAGATGACGAATATGTTGGTGAGGAGGGGAAATGGATGAGGAAACAGATGAAGAATATGTTGATGAGGAAGAGGAAATGGATGAGGAATATGTTGATAAGGGAGAAGAAGAGGATGAAGAGGGAGAATACGAAGAAGAAGAGGATGGATATGATGATGAATACTAAGATCACTATGATCAAAGAACAAATTACGTTAATGTATGGGATGATTGACAGGTGGCTTTGATTGTGTAATAATGCTTATTAATCATTAATAAAATTGGTTTTCAAAGTTTTTTTTTACGTTTATAAGTTAATTTATTTATTAAAGTTAATATGATATTATTGTTTATTATAATATATAAATGATTAGTACTGGGTACTTTGCAAAATCAATAATTGATTAATACCAGATACTATACAAAATTGGTTCTTAATTAGTATCAGGGTACTTTTCAAAAATACTAGAATGTAAACTTGAGTAATACCCCAATACTAATTAAGGGGGGTATTATTCCAGGGGGGTACTGTATGCAGCGCTGTACGGTAAGCATGCATAGTAGGTAAATATAATGGATTAAGAGAGAATTTAATAAAGTAAGAAATGCGAAAGTAGATGAAGTTTCTTCCTAAAGAAAATAAGAAGATATAAAGTCCTATGTGGACATAATGATAAAAGTTCTTTGTGAACAAGATGATAAGTTCTTTGTGAACAAAATGATAAATTTTTCGTAAACAAAGTGAAAAAGCATATGAAAAAGGATACTTAATAAAAAAAATGTATATGAAAAAGGATATATAATAAAAGAAATAAAAGAATATACTTTGAGATACTAAAGAAATTGAGAATTGTAATATATATGCATATTGAAATTAAAAGTATTAAGCTTTGGTGAAAGCTGTCTAAAAGTAAAAGTGAAAATGTAATATATTGAGTGTATTACGAAAATAGAGAAAATGAAAAGGAGTAAATAAATGTAATATAAAATATTAAGAAATAAGTAAAGTATTTAATAAAGAAATAAAATATTGAATAAAGTTTTAAATAAAGAATTTATTAAGAATAAAGAATGAGTTTTGATAATTGAAATAATGTCTGAAACATTAGAATAGCTGTGCCATTATGTAAATATTTTAAATCTTGAATTATAGAATTTTGGTTAAAATATAGACATAGTTGTGAGTAATCAAGGTAAACCCTCATAGATGTAGTTGTGAGTAATCAAGGTAAACCCTCATAGATATAGTTATGGGTAATCAAAGTAAACCCTCATAGATGTAGTTGTGGGTAATCAAGATAAACCCTCTTATAGATTTTGAATGAGAACAGAACCCTCTACTAGAGATGTTTATTAGGTAGAGTCCTCTGAAAGAGCTGTTAAGAGAATAGAACCCTTCACTAGAGCTGTTTATTAAGTAGAATCCTCTGAAAGAGCTGTTATGAGAACAGAACCCTTTACTAGAGTTATTTAATAAATGGAGTCTTCTGAAAGAGCTGTTTTAAGAAAAGAAAATGTGACTGGATCACGTAAAATGGTTAAGAAATAATAAATGGAATAATGTAATAAAGTATAAATAAAATGTGATTAAATTTTGTAAAGTTAAGAAACAACCTACCTTTAGTATGATTCATAATAGTACTAAATGTTTGTTGAAGTAATGACTATTATATTATAAATGTTGTATGAAAAACATATGAGAAATTATTAGCATAATGTTAAAAAGGAAAAAATTATTTGACATGTTAGGATAAATTGAAAAAGAAGATATATCCAGGAGATACACAGAGGAGAAAAATAGAAATTTAAATGCTAAAATACAGAAATGAAAGTTTAAAGAGAAAAATGGATACATGTAAAGGAAAATAAAATTAATAAAGAAAAGTAAGAGTAATGGAAATATAAAGTCATGTCCAGTTTGACATTATTCAACACTTCTGGAAGCATGCCATTTTTGGCCTTATTCACTATTTTTTTACTTGTTATTTTGGCAGTATTCATGAAGATCATTACCATATGGATGATTCTCAAAAAAAATTTCTGATGAACTCCACTTACAGTATGATAATACGTCTATTACTGCAGAGATTACCAAAATTAAGAATAAAATTAATACTAAAATTGTGAATTATGTCTTCTCACGTAATGGAAGTTTTACTGCTGAAATTGAAATAACCCTTAATACTAAAATCACCAATGAACTTTTTACACATCTTTTTGAATTAATTCTACTTTCACCATGGAGCTCAACAGAATCAATAATAATTTTAATAATAAACTTAATGAAGAAGTTAATGCAGAACTTGGCAGAATTAATACTGAGCTTACATCAGCAAGTCACAGAAATAGATGTTCATCAAATGTACATTGACCACTTGATGTACATCATAAAGAAATGCTGAATATTGGACCCTGTGATGTACTACTGATGTTACAATAGTGCGATGTTCATTGTCAAATCAAGATATTCATTGCTTGTATATTGCAATATGCATTGTTTAAATTTTAATAAACATGATATTTATTTATGAGTATTGCTAATCTTAACTGGGGGAAATTTCCTTCCCCCGTATCATGTGATTTATGCGCCACATTATTTTTTTTTTTTTTAGAAACTTAACACTAAGAAAAAAAATTTTTAGCTTAAAATTTTTTATTTGAAATAATTTTTATATAATAAAATTTTATTTATAAACTGTTAATAGTGTCAAAACAATTTATTAATTTAAGAGTTCACATGTTTTATTGATTAAAAATGTTTATTTCTTAACAATAAGATGAATAAAAAAGAAGAGTTGTTACAATAAAAGAACAAGGAATGAAAATATAATGAGGTAACAGAAAAAATAAAGGAATAATTGAAAAGAATGAAAGGGTGAAGAGGAAACAAAAAGTGTAAAGATGAGTGAAAAGGGTAAGGAAGGAGCAAAAAGAAATGAAAATAATGAAGGAAGAACAAAAGAAAGGGAAAAATGATGGAAAGATGAAAAGTTAAGAGAATAATGATGGGGAGACGAAAAGGAAGGAAAATAACAATGAGGAGATAAAAAGAAAGGAGTAAAATGAAGAGGGATGAAAAGAAAGGAAAAAAAGAAAGGTGGAACAAAAAGGAAAGGGAAAGAAATAATCGAAAGGTAGAAGAGAAATGAAAAAAAGAAGGGCATAAAAAGGAAAAACCGATAAGAAGGCAAAAAGGAAGATAGAAAAATGAAAAGGAAGGAGAATAACAATGAGGAGATGAAAAGGAAGGAGATAACAATGGGGAGATGAAAAAGAAGAGGGTATAAAAGTGGAATGACAAAAAAGAAAGAGGATAATGATAGGGAGACGAAAAGGAAGATGAAAAACAATGGGAAGATGAAAAAGAAGAGACAGGATAGAGTGGGAAGATGAAAAATAAAGAGGATAATGATAGGAAGATGAAAAGAAAGAGGAAACAATGGGAAAACAAAAAGAAAGAGGGAGACAAAGTGAGGATGAAAAGGAAGAAAAAAAATAAAGGGAAAAAAATTAGTAAAGAACGGAATGTAATAAGCGAAAATAAAAATAAAAAAAAAAATAAATGGGGTCTTTGCAATAGAAAGGTACGAAATTCAAAAAAAAATAAAAATTTAATTAATATTAAATTTATACTTGTTTTAGTATAAAAAACATAATTAGCATATAAAATAAATTTAAAAATTTTTTGAATTTCGTACCTTTCTATTGCAAAGACCCCAAATATACTTTAATCACAGAAAAGAACTAAATCACTAAAGGACCTAAAAAGAACAAAAGGAATGAAATACAAAAAATAAAATGTAAGGAACAAAGTGTAAAAGATAAAAAAAATATGAATCGGGATCCTGTAGTGCCAAACATTCCTTAGTATACCTTAATTACGAAACCAGAAGGGACAAAGAACCTAAAAAGAGCGAAAAAGTTAGTAAAGATCTAGTTGTAAGAAACAAACAAAAATAAAAAAAGAAAGAAAAGAACACACCTCAAGCGAAAGGTTTAAAGAAAAAAAATATATTAAACGTTCTGGAGAAAGATACACGTGGCATATCCGCATATCTTAATAAACAAATAACATAATCATGTAACACATAACTGTGCCACACAAGCCACAGGGGAAGGAAATTTCCCCCTGGTTAAGTTTAGTAATTCTCTTTATTTATTTTATTAAATTATTAATACAAGTCTAATATCTTCCTTACTTTCATAAATTGCTTCTATAATTTTATCTAACTATTTCTATCATATAGAAAATAAGAAAATAACCATTTTTATCATATAAAAAAAAAAAAATTGAGTTTCATAACATTTGTTATGAAACTTAGCTCATCTTCAATTATCCAGAATAAAAGCCCGATTCTACTAAAAAAAATGTTAACATTTCTATTGAATAAATTGAAAAAAATTAAAAGTTTTATAATATTCATTACGAAACTTACCTATATCCCATCTAGATTGAAAAATCCAGTGATTTTACAAAAAAAAGATAAAAGAAACATTAACACAGATTTCTTAAGAAAAACAATTTGATAATAAAACTTTATTGCACAAACTTACCCAAATATTGAAGCCAAAAAAAATCTTTTAAAAAAACTCTTGTCCCAGTCTTCTGAAATCTATCATGTAGACTGACATTTATTTCCAACCAAAACTTTTTCTACAAATTAAAAAAAAGTTAATTAAACATTTTTTTTTAAAAAAAATAGGTTTGAAATGTTTTTGTAAACCTACTCTAACGCCGTCATCTTGAGAATCTGTTCTAATAAGTAAAGAAATTGAAACTGCAGTTACTTCTTATTCAAGAATGATTTTAGGTTACTAATAATATACCTACTTAAAAGTACTTCTACCAAAAATCTATGCATTCAAGTTTCTAGCCACCTGAAAAAAAACATGAAATGTGTTAAGAAATTGTTTTGCTAAAAGAACAAAATCAAAAAAATTTGAATTCCTTACTGAAAGTTCACGCATCCAAAAACTGGTCACCTAAAAAAGAAGAGTTAATCAAAACGTTAGTAAAATAGTTCATTAAAAAATAAATTTAAACAAAAAGTAGTCCAATTTTTAACTGAAATCCAAAATCAGAAATCTACGCGTTCTGGCCCATCTAAAAACACTGGTCAAAATCGATGCTATTAGGTACATATCGAGTATATATCGGCTACCTGATACATACCCAATATGTGTGAAATATGTATATGCTATTTAATAATACTACACATATCAGATACCTGATATGTACCTGTCAGATGCAGAAAATTGGTGACATATAACATACATATCAGGTACATATCTCATACATATTGGGTAGTTAAATATTAGTTACATATCATAGATTTATTGGGTACCCAATATATTTTAAAAAAATATCAGACAGATATTATACACTTATCGGATAGTGTTAATAAATATCCTATATATACCCAATATGTATCCTATTTGTATTTGAAATATAAGCATAATTTCATAATTTTTACACATATCAGATAGCCAAAAAGTATAGCATTTATGGGGCATTAATAGTAGTAGATTTATAATTTAAATACAATTGTAATTTAAAAGTAATTTAATTCATTTAATTGTAATTACTGAAAGTTTTATTTATATTTTTAATTGATAATAAAAAAAAATATTATACAAAAAATATTATAAAAAAAATTCACTACTCTTTACACAAATTTACAATTAATGTTCACTTGTTTGCTTGTTTTCATTTCATTATATCTATTTAATTTGAAAGAAAGTAAAATGTTAGTAATAAAAGTGTTAGTATGAATATTAGTAGAAGTGTTAGTAAAAGTAAAGAATAAAAAATGTTTAACAGTAGAACATTGTTAGTAAGAACATTAGTAGGAGGAAACACATTAGAAAAAAAATATTAGTAAGAGTATTAACAGGATGGAAAAAGAAATTTCAACAAAAAATGTACCTTTGTATTTATTTTTTAGAAAAACCTATAAAGTAAAAAACTCGATAGTAGAATATTGTTTAGGACGTTAGTGATAAGAAATATATTGGAAAAATATATTAATAAGAGTGTTAAGAATAACATAATAATGGGGAAAGAATTTTAACAAAAAATATACCTTTATCTTTATTTTTTAGACAAAAACAATAAAGTAAAAATTTGAGAGAGAGAGAGAAAAGTTTTGAAAAAAAAAATGATAAATAAATAATTAAATCATGATCATGCAATCATATGATCAACAAAATTATCAATTTTTATTGGTTATTTGGGTAATATTATAAAGGGTGAATTTATTCCTCATCCCGGGTGAGATCTGATATTACTCACCCCTATCACGTGATAAATATTTTTGATTAGCTAATTTTTGATTGGCTAATTTTTTTAACTTAAAATTTATTCTTACATAAAATATAAAAAATTTGCTGTTAAAAAAAATTCCATAGTATGAAACACAATTTTTATGTTACAAAATATTT
The DNA here is from genome assembly GCA_015698045.1 of Rhizophagus clarus. NCBI lineage: Eukaryota > Fungi > Glomeromycota > Glomeromycetes > Glomerales > Glomeraceae > Rhizophagus > Rhizophagus clarus. Next base: position 31,196 of record BLAL01000357.1, on the reverse strand, counting down.
GTGTATTTATTCCTTCAAAGTTTATTGAATAGAAGAGTACAATACATTATTCAAAACTAAAACAAGTTTATTGTATTCAAAGCTAAAACTTTTATCTTTAATCTAACTAGTGATAATAATGCGAAACCCAACAATAATGACAAAATGTAAAAAGTAATAAAACAAAAATAAAATAAACGGAAAAGAAAACAAGATCAAAAGGGAGCGAAATAACAATATGTTTGATGAAAGGAGAAAAAATGAAGGGAAGGTGAACGAAGAAACAAAAGAGAATAAAATTAAAACAAAGGGAAGGAGAACAGAAATAGAAGGGAAAATGAAAGGGTAAAGCGAAAAAAAAGTAACGTAAAGGAAAAATGAAAAGGGGAAGGATCAAAAATTAAAATAAAAGGAAAACAAGAGGGAGGTAATAAAAAAGAAGAAAATAAAGGAAACAAAGAGGAAAACAAAACAAAAATAAAAATAAAATAAAAGAAAGGTGGAAAAGAACAAAATCAAAAATGAAACGCAAAGAAAAGATGAAAGAAAAAATTTTGTTAGTAATGAAGATAAAGAGATACAGTAAAAAAAAAAGAATGAACCAGATTACCCATTCATTTTGAAAAGATCCAGAAAACCTAGAAAAACGTATCACAAAATAATAAAATCACCATTATAATTTTGTAATATAAAATAATAACAAAAAAGAAGATGAAAGGTAAAGAAGATAAAAACAGAAGATGAAAGAAAAAGGATGAAAAACGGATGGAAAAAATGGAAGGAAAAAAGAAAACAAAAAGAAAAAACAAAAAAAACAGAGGATGGGAGATGAAAATAAAAACAGGAGAAAAAAACGAAAATGAAAATAAAATGGAAAGAAAAAGGAAAGTGAATGAAAAAGGAAAAATGAAATGAAAAATGAAAGGGAAGGGAACAAAATCAAAAATAAAATGAATACGAAAAGACGGAAGAAAAAAATTTTTTAGTAACGAAGATAAAGAGATACAGTAAAAAAAAAGGAATGAAAGCAGAATACCCATCCCATTTTTGAAAAGTTCCAGAAAACCTAAAAAAAACATATCGCAAAAGGGAAGAACAAAAAGTAAAAAGAACAAAAAAGAAGGCGAAAGGAAAAGGGAAGGAAAACGGATGGAAAAATGGAAGAAGAAAGTGAAGAAAAAATAAAACAAAAAAGGAAAAACAAAAAAAAACAGATAAAAGGGAAACAAAAATGAAAACGAGGGAAAAAATGAAAGGAAAAGAGAATAAAGAAGTGAAAAACGAAAGGGAAAGGGATAAAAATGAAAGAGCATCAAAATCAAAAGTGAAATGAAGATGAAAAAAGAAAAAAAAAACTGTTGTTAGTAATGGTAATGAACACAAAAACAAGAGAATACAACAAAAAAAAATAAAGCTGAGTACCCACCTTCTCTCGCAAAGAGTTTCGGCAAACCTAAAAAAAGAGAAAGTCAGGAGCAGCTGAAATCTAAAAAAAAGGAGCCAAAACCTATAAAAATAAAAAGGAAGAAGGAATGAAATAAAGTTAGAAAACAAAACAAAAAAAAATAGAAATGAAAAAAAAATAATGTACCTTTGATACGAAACCAGAAAAACTTAATAAAAGGTCTAAGAAGGAAAAGAGAAAATAATTAGGAAGCAAAAAAAAAGCAAAAATGAGAAAAATAGAAATATCAAACCTTTGACGCGAGGCCAAAAGCTAACTGAAAAAGAGAAACGGATGTAAACAAGATATGATGTAATTGTAAAATTACATTAGCCAATCGAAATGTATATACATGATAGGAGTGAGAAATCATCCGGGTGAGAAATAAATTTTCTCTATTATAAATAACATAATAATGGAAAAAGAAATTTCAATAAAAAATATACCTTTATCTTTATTTTTTAGACAGAACAATAAAGTAAAAATTTGAGAGAGAAAGAAAAAGTTTTTGAAAAAAAAAAAAAAATACGATAAATAAATAATTAAATCATGATCATGCAATCACATGATCAACAAAATTATCAATTTTTATTGGTTATTTGGGTAATATTATATTTAGCCACATCAGCCACAAAATCAGTCACCTATCGAATGCATAAGTCAATATTAGCGAAGAAGCACAAACTTGATTATTTACTATTCGTGCTCAACTTGAGTCGATAAAATTATTAAAAAATCACTGATTTTATTAAATTTATCAGAATTTTTATACCTAATTAAAGATGATTAAATTAAGTTTTACTACCGATTTCATTATAACGTTATCAACTTTTTTGTTAATCTTGAATATTTTATTTTGAATTTAAATTGTTTGCTTTGAACTCGAGTTCAACTTGTTCGCTCAAGATCTTTGTGTAATGTATTGTAGATTTGTAATTGTTTTATTTGTAGTCTATAATTGGCAAAAGCTTATTATAAACCAAAATAAAAAACACTATTTATTTACGTATCTGTATTATTAGATTTTACCTTTTTTAGATTTGATATATAATTAAAAAGAAGACCTTTATTTTGATATTTTAGAATTACGATCATAACAATTGAGTTTAGGACGAGTTTAACTTGTTCATTATGATTGATTGTATTGTAGATCTGTATCTGTATTATAATTAATATAAAGAAGACAGATTATAACAATCATGATATATTTGAGAAATTAGAACAATTTACGTAAATATTCTTGAAGGGTAATTAATATAATAATACTAGGTGATAAAAAATTGTTTATAAAAAGAGGTTTCATCTTTTTTTTTTCTTACAATAAATTTGTTGTCGTTATTTTTATTATATATTCTTTTTCTTAAAATTTGTTGCCGTTATTTTTTATTATTATATATTCTTTTTCTTAGAATGCCCGCAAATTGGACTGATGCAATAACTGAATATTTAATAAGATATAGAAGGTAAAAATTAAATGAAAACTAATAAATAACTTTAATCATATTCTAGTTTTTTTTTCTCTTACGTTTCCTGATCTAAAAATTAAATAAATAATGTAAAGGAGAAGGAACAACTACTACCATGACATATCTGGGAGGGACCGCTCTGAATTCTGGGAGAATCTAGCTCAAAGAATTTGGAGACGGTTCTGTGTGAGGTTCACTGGCCAACAGGTAGAAAGAAAGTAGAAAAACTTGGTCAGGAATTTTAATGTTAGTAAAATAATAATAAATCATAAAAAAAAAATAAAAAAAAATAAAAAATTAATAATATTAACATTTTTAGAATTTCTGTAAATAGAGGAATGGTGCGCAAAATGGAAGGTGGTCACAGGAAGGAGAAAGATATTATAGGCAGTTCCACATAAGGTTTTGGGACAGACCTGGTAATTATTAAGAATTTTTTTAATTTATATTTAAGTTATTTAAGTTCTAAATTTATATATATTTCTTAGGGAACTATCACAGTCGTAGGCAGCGTAGAAATACTACGTATCGGCGGCTTCAGAATTTGTAAATTATATTTTTTTATTTTTATTTTTTTTTTATTTTGTATTTTTTATATTTTATTTTTATTTTTATTTTTTATTTATATTTTTATATTTTTATTATTTTTATTATTATTATTTTTTATTTTTTATTATCTTTTATTATTATAATTTTTTATTAAATATATATATATTTTATATAGTCATCTAATTATTATTTTAATATTTTTACTATTTTATAATTTGATTTAATATTGGCCTATATTCAACTGAAATTAAAAAAATTCGACCTCAATTATAAGTAATTAAAGCTTATTATAATAAATTGCTTTTATTTAATAAACATTCATTTTTTTTTTATTAAAGTATTAATTAAATAAACAATCTGTCATCATATATTATATAATATATTGTAATGATGAAATGTCTCCAATAAATTTTTAAAACAGGTACATTTAGGTGTGACAGAGCTAATACCGCTAATTCTTCCAAAATGTTATTAAAATCTTTCTATAGATCAAATTGAGAGAACTAATCTATCAATTTACAATATAAAATCTTGAAATAATCTTTCACATTTTCAAAATACGTGATCAAACTCATTTTTACTAAACTGCCAAAACCTTTTGGCATTTACATGCAATAGTTTTGGCATTTTGATTTAATTTGATGATCATTAATTATCATGATCAATCTATTTTTATGAGTTTCTAAACCATGATATTTTTTATTTTTTTTAGGTTGCTGGACTTCTGGACTTGAAATGTAAGTTGGAAGGGGTGTGAGAATTTTTTTTTAATATTAAAGAAACGTTACTAACGTTTCTTTATTTTTTTAGGTTGCTAGCCTTCTTGAATGAACCAGACTTGGGAAATGTAAGTTGGAAAGGGTGGTAATTTTTTTTTAATATTAAAGAAACGTTACTAACGTTTCTTTATTTTTTTAGGTTGCTAGCCTTCTTGAATGAACCAGACTTGGGAAATGTAAGTTGGAAAGGGTGGTAATTTTTTTTTAATATTAAAGAAACGTTACTAACATTTCTTTCTTTATTTTTTTTAGGTTGCCGGCCTTCTTGAATGAACCAGACTTGGGAATGTAAGTTAGAAAGGATGGGGGATTTTTTTTTAATATTAAAGAAACATTACTAACCACAGGTCGAATGAAAAAAAATCAGAATTTGCTTTATTTTAATATGCTCTTGCCGATTTTTATATAATTTTGCCAATTTTTATATAATTCTGCCGATTTTTATATAATTCTGCCAATTTTAATATGCTCTTGCCAATTTTTATATAATTCTGCTGATTTTATATAATTCTGCCAATTTTTATATAATTCTGCCGATTTTTATATAATTCTGCCAATTTTTATATAACTCTGCCAATTTTTCAATCAAAAATGATTGTCTTTAATTGGCTGACTATATAATTACATCATTTGTTTATTGATTTATTGATAATTTTTTTTTTATTTTTGCTTATTACATTTCATTTTTTTCCTTCTGCTCATTTACAAATAAAAAAAAGCAACCGTTAGAATGTATTTCTTTAAATAAAAAAATCAAACAAACAAAAAGTTAGTATACACCACTGAAATACTGTCATCTAAAGAAGACGTATTTTTTTTATTTAATCTAAAAAAATGAATTTTTTTTTATTTAAAATCTAAAAAAACGAATTTTTTTTTTATTTAACATAAAAAATTTTTTTTAACTTTATTTAATTTAAAAAACAAATTTTTTTTTATTTAATTTAAAAAAACATTTTTTAGCTTTATTGTAAAAATGGCGAGTTTCGTGTTAAAGAAACATTCTAATGTTTTTTTCTTTTCTCCATTTTTGTAGAATGTAGCCTTGAAGATTTCAGAAATGCAAATTGACAATAGGTTTTATTATTAATGGTTTTAGAAACGTATCAATATCCCTTTTTTCTCTCCTTAGATGATGGGTGTAATTAATGTAAGTTCCGAAATTTTTGAAACTTTATTTTTTCTTTTTTTTTTTTAGGAAACGTTTACTAACGTTTCCATCTTTTTTTTTTGTAGCTTCTGGTTTTTGATTCTTGGATGATGGCCGTGGGCGTAATGAATGTAAGTTTTGAAATTTTTGAAACTTTTTTTTCCTTTTTTTAGAAAACGTTTTACTAACATTTCTGTCTTTTTTTTTGTAGCTTTTGGTCTTTGATTCTTGGATGATGGACGTAATGAATGTAAGTTCGAATTTTTGAAACTTTATTTTTCTTTTTTTTTAGAAAATGTTTTACTAACGTTTCTATCTTTTTTTTTGTAGCTTTCAGTTTTTGATTCTTGGACGATGGCCGTGGGCGTAATGAATGTAAGTTTTGAAATTTTCAAAACTTTATTTTTTCTTTTTTTTTTAGGAAACGTTTACTAACGTTTCCATCTTTTTTTTTTGTAGCTTCTGGTTTTTGATTCTTGGATGATAGCCATGGGCGTAATGAATGTAAGTTTTGAAATTATTGAAACTTTTTTCCTTTTTTTAGAAAACGTTTTACTAATATTTCTGTCTTTTTTTTTGTAGCTTTCGGTCTTTGATTCTTGGATGATGGACGTAATGAATGTAAATTTCAAATTTTCAAAACTTTATTTTTCTTTTTTTTTAGAAAATGTTTTACTAACGCTTCCATCTTTTTTTTGTAGCTTTCAGTTTTTGATTCTTGGATGATGGCCGTGGGCGTAATGAATGTAAGTTTTGAAATTTTCAAAACTTTATTTTTTCTTTTTTTTTAGGGAACGTTTACTAACGTTTCCATCTTTTTTTTTGTAATTTCCGATCTTCGATTCTTGGACGATGGCCATGGGCGTAATGAATGTAAGTTTTGAAATTTTTGAAACTTTTTTCTCCTTTTTTTTTAGAAAACGTTTTACTAACATTTCTGTCTTTTTTTTTGTAGCTTCCGGTCTTTGATTCTTGGACGATGGCCGTGAGCGTAATGAATGTAAGTTTCAAAATTTTGAAACTTTATTTTTCTTTTTTTTTAGGAAACGTTTTACTAACATTTCCGTCTTTTTTTTATAGCTTTCGGTCTTTGATTTTTGGACGATGGCCATGGGTGTAATGAATGTAAGTTTCAAAATTTTCAAAACTTTATTTTTTCTTTTTTTTTTAGAAAATGTTTACTAACATTTCCATCGTTTTTTTTGTAGCTTCCGGTCTTCGATTCTTGGACGATGGCCGTGGGCGTAATTAATGTAAGTTTTAAAATTTTTGAAACTTAATTTTTTCTTTTTTTTTTAGAAAACGTTTACTAACGTTTCCATCTTTTTTTTGTAGTTTCCGGTCTTCGATTCTTGGACGATGACCATGGGCGTAATGAATGTAAGTTTTGAAATTTTTAAAACTTTTTTCTCCTTTTTTTTTAGGAAACGTTTTACTAACGTTTCCATCTTTTTTTTTGTAGCTTCCAGTCTTCGATTCTTGGATGATGGCCATGGGCGTAATGAATGTAAGTTTTAAAATTTTCGAAACTTTATTTTTTCTTTTTTTTTTAGGAAACATTTACTAATGTTTCCATCTTTTTTTTTGTAGTTTCTGGTCTTCGATTCTTGGACGATAGCTGTGGGCGTAATTAATGTAAGTTTCGAATTTTTGAAACTTTATTTTTCTTTTTTTTTAGGAAACGTTTTTACTAACGAATCCATCTTTTTTTTGCAGGTTCTGATCAGATGTTTTTAGTAATTGGGCTTCTTTACAAGTATGTTTCTTTTTATTTCATTTTATTTTTTTTTTATGATCAATTACATTTCGTTATTTACTAACTTTTCTTTTATTTTTTTTATCCCCTTGGTTTCTTTTCATTTGTTTTCCATTCTTTTCATCTCCCTTCAATTCTTTTTGGATATTCACATTTCTCTTTCATTTCTTCTTCTTTTTTTTCTTTTTTTTACATTTTTCCTTCTATTTTTTTTTGACTATTACGTTTCAACCCTCCTTTTTGTTTCAACACTTTACATTTGCCCTCGTTTTTGCTTTATTCCTTTACAGTTTATCTTCTTTTATTCGTCCCTTTACATTCCTCCTCTTTTCATTTTATTTTTTATATTTTTCCTTCTTTTCATTTTACTCTTTACGCTTCCCCTTCTTTTCATTTTGTTCCTTTCCCTTTTCGTTTCATTTCCTCTTTTTTTTGTTCTTTTACATTTCCTTCCTTCTTTTTGTTCCTTTACGTTTTCCCCTTCTTTCTTTTCATTCCTTTACGTTTCCCTTCTTTTCTTTCTGTTTCTTTATGTTTTCCTACTATTCTTTTCATTTATTTTCACTTTCTCCTCCATTTTTTTCTTTTCACCTACCTTTCGGTTTACTTTGTTTCTTTTGTTTTTTTTGTTTCTTTTTACTTCTTTCCATTCTTTTCATCTCCCCTTCAATTCTTTTGTATATTCACATTTCTTTTTCATTTTTTCATGTTTCCTCTATTTTTTCTTTTTTACGTTTTGCTTTCCATTTTTTTCGTTCTATTACGTTTCACTCTCCTTTTTGTTTCATCGCTTTATGTTTCCCCTTCTTTTCGTTTTGTTCCTTTGCATTTCCTCCTTTTTTCTACATTTCATTTCTTTCTTTTTATTTTTTTACGTTTTCCCCTTCTTTCTTTTTATTCCTTTACGTTTCCCCTCCTTTCTTTTCGCTCCTTTATATCTCCCTTCTCTCTTTTCGTTTCTTTATGTTTTCCTACTATTCTTTTTGTTTTTTTTATATTACACTATCCTTTTTTCTTACATTTCCTTCTTCATTCCTTTCATTTTCTTTACCTTTGTATTCTTTTTGTTTTTTTTTGTTTCCCCTTACTTCTTTTCATTCCCCCCATTTCTTTTATTTCACTTTTTTTTCTTTATTGTTATTCCTATTTTTAACACATTTCTTTATTTTGATTCATTTTTTTACTTTCATTATAGATTTCTTTTTTTTAGATTAATTTTCTATTAAAATAAATTCTTATTTTTTAATTACTAATAAAACATGTAAATTTTTAAATTAAACTACTTTGAATAAAATTTTTTGAGAAAAAATAAATTTTTGCATGTGTCGTACTTCATAAATAAATATAAATAAAATAATTTGGTTGAATTTGTATGCACTATTTAAAAATTGGAGTGCTGATTTGCATGCATTATTTAAAAATTGGAGTGCCAATTTTCATGCACTATTTAAAAATAGGAGTGCTGATTTGCATGCACTATTTAAAAATAGGAATGCCGATTTTTTGGCACAAATCGGCAATGCCGTTCATAAACAATTCGCGCCATAAAATCGGCAACAAAAAACTACAAATCAGACAAATATATCCAAAAATCAGACAAAAATCAGACTGCCGATTTTTGGAGATTTTTTTTTATTCGACCTGTGAATGTTTCTTTCTTTATTTTTTTTAGGTTGCCGGCCTTCTTGGACAAACCAGACTTGGAAATGTAAGTTGGAAAGGGTGGTGATTTTTTTTTAATGTTAAAGAAACATTACTAACATTTCTTTCTTTATTTTTTTCAGATTGCTGGACTCTGGACTTAAAATGTAAGAAGGGAGGGAGGGATATCTTTTGAATATTACCCAGTAAAAAATTGAAAATCTGAAATTTGTCCAGAAAATATTATTAAACAAATACTGTACAAATTCTGTACAAATTCTGTACAATTAGTGACAGAAAATGTACCAAATTATGAAATATTCCGTACTTGTACAAATTTCGGATAATGCTAATTGTACAGATTATAACCACATTATAATCAGGTTTTATACAGAATATATACATATTTTGTACAAATTTTGTACAGGTTTTATATAGAATATATACAAATTTTGTACAGGTTTTATATAGAATATATACAAATTTTGTATGGATTTTATATAGAATATATACATATTTGTACAGGTTTTATACAGAATATATATGAATTTTATACAGGTTTTATATAAAATATATACAAATTTTGTACGGGTTTGCATAAATATATACGAATTTTGTACAGGTTTTATACAGAATATATACAAATTTTGTACAGGTTTTATACAGAATATATACATATTTGTACAGGTTTTATACAGAATATATACAAATTTTGTACAGGTTCACATAAATATATACGAATTTTGTACAGGTTTTATACAGAATATATACAAATTTTGTACGGGTTTTATACAGAATATATACAAATTTTATTCAAATTACAATTGTAATATTAGCCAAAATTATAATTCAAATTTAATGTAATGCTAACCAAAATTATAATTCATTTTATTATAATTTGTAAATTTTATTATATACAATAAATATGAATACAAAACTTATAACAGAAAAAGTAAATGTAATAAAGGATTCATTACCCAATATTTTATCTTGCATTTAAAAATATAAGAATATGAAGATGTTGGAATATTAATTCATGCTGAGTTTAAGGCATAGAATAAAAAAAAGATAAAGGTTAATATGCTAAAGAGATATAATGTAAGAAGTAAAAAAAGTTAGTATATTAATTAAATATAGTTAGTATATTAGTGATGCAAAAAAATAAAAGTAAAGTAAAAAAAACAGTTAGAAAAGTTAGTATATTAAATAGATGTAGTTAGTATATTAGTAATACGTAAAAAAAAATAATACATGAAAAAGTAACACATAAAAAAAGTAAAGAGTAAATAATAAAAAGAAAGTAACATAAAAAAGTAAAAAAGCAGTTAGTAATAAGAAAAGAAATATAGTAATATATAAATAAATAATAGTAAAAAGATAAATAAAAACAATTACAAGAAAAAATATAGTTAAAAATATTAAAAATAAAGTAAATAGAAAATTAGTACAAATAAAAAAAAAATTGTTTTGAAATACCTGTAAATCTGTAATATTATGTATTTTGAGATAAAAATGTAAAAAAGAGAGAGAGTTAACAAGAAAAGGTCGTACGATATTTTTCAAAAGTATTGTTTATTTATAATTCATGTTTAGCTATTTTTAGCATAATGATGTAACCTGATTACAAATTTAATAAAGTAAATGATCGGCAAATCAAATGGCCTATGTGATACTATATACTGATAATAAATAAATTAATCTGGCCAAAATTATAATAATGCGGGCCATAATGTTATTTATTACCTGTGTATATTTCATACCCTTATATGTTTTTGCATATACATGTTTTTTTCTTACCAATTTACTGTCAGATGCTATATTCTTATACAATGTATATATTACACAATATAGGTATTTGTTATTATAATAGACGATAAACATTGTATGCAAATACAATTGTATGCAAAAATTATAATTTTTTATTAAAATCGATATCCCTTTTAAAAAACACTTTTAAGTAATTAAAAAAAGGATTACATTATAACCAAAAAAAACACCACCATTAATTACATTTAATTATTATTTAATACTGACTACGGTGTTCAATTAAGATCCAATTAAGGTCCAATTAAGATGTAACCGATTAGTATTATATATTAATTTATCAATTGCAAATTAGGTTACTTCTGTACTAGTATGTTATGAATTACCACAGACTGTAATTATCATACATGAAGGTGCAAACCGATTAGAGCATATCAATTTATCAATTACAAATTAGGCACTTCTGTACTGGCCATTGGAAAAATTTTTGGTCCACAGATCTGCGCAGTTCTGCAAAGTACATTTCTGCACTAATCTGAGGACATGCCGATGCGCGTCACAGAAAAATTTCGCATAATGTTAACTAATATCAATTAATTTATTTCATTAAAAAAAAAATATTTACAAGTACATTTACTAATCTACACTATTTTACTAAATGCACTAAACTAAAGTTCCCTTCCTTTCTTTCTTTCTTTACTTTTATACTGCAAAATTATGTTGTTAATGGTTTGGACATTGTTTCAGTTTGTTCGATTCCAACAAACAACTTTTAACTTCTTCGATCCAATAAAACAACAAAATGCGAAAATACTATCACTCCTTACTTCAAAATTATGTTTCAGGAAGCTTCCAGAAATCTGTGAACCTACAAAATAAAAAATGAACATTAATTAAAATTTCATTTTTAAAAAAAAACAAAAATAAAAAACTTATAATTTTCAAAGTAAATATCTTCGAAATTCAGTCCAGAAGATATCTGAAAGCCGCAAATCTACAAAAAAAAAAAGAATCAAACCATTAATTAACGTTTCGTTAATAAAAACAAGAAAATTTTTTTTTTATTTTCAGAATACCTGATTTGTCTCAAAATGGGGTTCCAGCTAAAAACTGAAAATGAATGTTAATTAACGTTCATTGAAACAAAAATAAAATAAAAAAAGTCATTTTGAAGCTTTATACCTTTGAAATACCCTGGTCTGCTTTAAATTGAAAGATCCAGACCTAAAAAAAATAATACAAAATGAAACATCAGTAACGTTTCGTAAAATAATATAAAAAAATAATTTTGAAATTTTTTACCTTTGAAATATTCTGGTCCACTTCAGATTAAAGTTCCTGAACTAAAATATAATAAAAAAACGCATGTTAATAATGTTCGTTAAAGAAATATAAAATTTTTTCGAAACTATTATATTACCTTTATGGTCTGCTGCGGAAGAGAGTCTGGACCTAAAAAAAATAAAAAAATGAACATTAGTAAAGTTCGTTAAATTTAAATAAAAAGTTAAAATATTTCAAAGATATCTATATTACCTTCAAATATCATGGCCCGCTGCGAGAGGGTGTTCCGGACCTAAAAAAAATAAAAAAATGAACATTAGTAACATTTGTTAAAATAAATAAGAAGTTAAAATTTTTCAAAAATATTATATTACCTTCAAATATCATGGTCCTCTACAAAAGAGAGATCCGGACCTAAATAAAAATAAAAAAATGAACATTAGTAACGTTTGTTAAAATAAATAAAGTTAAAATTTTTCGAAGATATTATATTACCTTCGAATATCATGGTCCGCTTCAAAAGTGAATTCCGGACCTAAAAAAAAGAAATATGAAATGAATTATTAGTAACATTTCATAAAATAATATAAAAAAAATAATTTTGAAGTTTTTTTTACCTTCGAAATAACCTGGTCCACTTCAAATTGGAGTTCCAGACTTAAAAAAAAGAACTGAACGTTAGTTAACATTTGTTGAAATAAAAAAAAACTATTTTTTCAAAGCTTTATACCTTCGAAATACCGATCCGCTTTGAATTAGAGTTCCAGATCTAAAAAAAGAACGAAACAAAACATTAGTAACGTTTCATAAAATAAAATATAAAATAAAATTATTTTGAAGTTTTTTTTACCTTTGAAATAACTAGACTTGGTCCACTTCTTTTGGATCTAAAAAAACAAACGTTAGTTTAACGTTTGTTAAAACAAAAATAAATTAAGTTTTTTTTACCTTCAGTTCGCTTCGAGTTTTGGACCTAAAAAATGTAAAATGAAATGAAACGTTAATTGGTTTCATTTTGTAAAATATAAAAAAATAAATTTCGAAGATATTATTATACCTTCGAAATTCCAGTCTGCCTCTAAATTCCGGACCTAAAAAAAACAGAAAAAAAAAAATGAACATTAGTAACGTTCGTTTAAATAAAACAAAAAAAAATAAAATTTTGAAGATATTATACCTTCGAAATCCTGGTCTGCCTATAAATTCCAGACCTAAAAAAAACAAAAAAAAAACAAATATTAGTAACGTTCGTTTAAATAAAACAAAAAAAAAATAAAATTTTGAAGATTAATTATACCTTCGAAATACCAGTCTGCTTCTAAAGAGTTCTGGACCTAAAAAATACAAAAAAAATGAATATTAGTAACATTCATTTTAAATAAAACATAAAAAATAAAATAAAATTTCAAAGATATTATACCTTCAAAATACCGGTCTGCCTCTAAAAAGTTCTGGACTTAAAAATATAAAAAAAATGAACATTAGTAACGTTCGTCTAAATAAAACATGAAAAAAATAAAATTTCGAAGATATTATACCTTCAAAATACCAGTCCGCCTCTAAAGAGTTCCAGACTTAAAAAATATAAAAAAAACAAACATTAGTAACGTTCGTTTAAATAAAACAAAAAAAAAAATAAATTTCGAAGATATTACACCTTCGAAATACCAGTTTGCCTCTAAAGAGTTCTGGACCTAAAAATGCAAAAAAATGAATATTAGTAACATTCGTTTTAAATAAAACATAAAAAAAAAATAAAATTTGAAGATATTATACCTTCGAAATATCATAGTCTGCCTCTAAAGGAGTTCCAGACCTAAAAAAAAGAAAGAAAACAAACATTAGTTAACGTTCGTTGAAATTAAAGTAAAAAAAATTTTTTTTTTACTTAATAGTCCTCCTTAAAATGGAGTTCTAGACCTAAAAAAAGAAGAAAAGTGAAACGTTACTAACATTTTGCTAAAATACAAAAAAAAAAAATGAATTTTTTTTTACTTAGTGTTCACCTTGAAATAGAGTTCTGGACCTAAAAAAAAAGAGAAAGAAATCAAATGTTTGTTAATGTTTGCTAAGTAAAAATAAAACAACCAAATATTTTTTTTTCAAAGTTACCTTTGAAACGAAGTCCAAGGCTGCATGTTCGGTGTTCTGGACTACAAAAGTAATAAACAAAATTAAAAAAAAATCAAACGTTAATATTAACATTTGTTAAATTAAAATAAAAAAAAGTCCAGAGCTGTACTTTGGCTTCTGGACCTAAAAAAAATAAAATTGAACGTTAATGTTAACATTCGTTAAATTAAAATAAAAAAAGTCTGGAGATGTACTTTGGCTTCTGGAACTAAAAAAAATTAAAATCGAACGTTAATGTTAACGTTCATTAAATTATAATAAAAAAAAGTCTGGAGCTGTACTTTAGCTTCTGGACCTAAAAAAAATTAAAATTGAACGTTAATGTTAACGTTTGTTAAATTAAAATAAAAAAAAATCTGGAGCTGTACTTTGACTTCCAGAACTAAAAAAATTAAAATCGAACGTTAATGTTAACATTCGTTAAATTAAAATAAAAAAAAGTCCAGAGTTGTACTTTAGCTTCTGGACCTAAAAAAAATTAAAATCAAACGTTTCATTAAATAATTATTTTTTTTAAAGGTAACCTTAGAAATGGTCCGGAACTCATACCTTTAGTGTTCTGGACTTAGAAAGATAAAAACAAATGTTAATAAAGTTTGTTAAATAATTAATGAAAAATATTTTTTGAAGTTTACCTTCGAAATTGGTCAGAATTGTTAAGCCTTCGGCTCTTTGGACTTACAAAATATAAAACGAGCATTAGCTAACGCTCGTTGAAGTAAACTAATAAAAAAAAAATTTTTTTCAAAGGTTAACTTCGAAATTGAGTCCAGAATCCATACCTTTGGTGTTCTGGACCTACAAAAAAAAGGAAAACCGAGTATTAGTCAATGCTTGTTAAATAATAATATTTAAAAATACTTTTAATATCCAAAAAAATCAGCGAAAATAGGTAGAGAAAAGTTCTACAAAAAAAAACTTTTTTAATCTGATATTCCTGCAAAGTTTCAAAGCTTAAAAAAAATTTCAATTTTTTTTTAATACCTTAACAGATTATTTCTTTAAATTAAAGAAGTTAAAAAAATCATTTCTTTAAAAAGTATTAAAAAAGATTATTTTTTAAAGCGTGTTGAGACAAATAGGAAGTGCAAAGTTTGTTAAAATAAAAAAAAAGTTCGTGTAAATAAAAGAGAGAAATGTGAAGATCTCAAGATTTTTGTATGAAATGTTTTAAAATCTGCAATTTTAGAGATTATTAGAATTTTTATAAAAAAATCTTCAATCAGCAGATCTGAACTAATATAATATTCCCAATGATATTATATACATTTGAATAAATTCTGTACAAATTCTGTACAAAATTATATATTATATATATTCAGATAAATTCTGTACAAATTCTGTACAAAATTATATATTATATATATTTGGATAAATTCTGTACAAATTCTGTACAAAATTATATATTATATACATCTGGATAAAATTAAAATTCAGATAATTTCTGTACAAATTCTGTATAACAAATTCTGTACAAAATTAAATTCTGTACAAATTCAAACGAATTCCGTACAATTCTCTTAATAAATATATATAAAAGGTCATCATAAAGTATAAACCACTACAAATTCCGTACAAATTCTGTACAAAGTTGTACAAAATCTGTACAAATAATGTACAATTACTTTTTATAGGGTTAAAGAAATAGTTTTAACGTTTCTTTTATTTATTTTAGGTTGCAGTTTTCCTTGTTTTTCTTGATCCTAACATGATCACGATTAAGAAAAGTTTGAGCAAACTTTTCTTAAAATTGTATTATAAATAACTGTAACTTTTTTATTATTTTATTGTAATAAAATATGTAATAAATAAAAATATTAATAATAATAATTATACTTTTAAACACTTTACAAAAAATTTATAAACTTGATAATGCATTCAACAAATAAGACAATAATAATTTTTTAACTACATTAAACGAATTAAAAATTTCTAAAAAGAAAAATCTATAAAGAAAGTAAACCCTAAAAAATTTCTTAATACTTTGCTGAAATCTTCAAATCCGCCACAATATCTTAACGATACATTTTCAACATCTTCACGATAACATCACAATTTTTTTAAATGATATCGTGACGATATATTTATGATAATCTTAACGATACCTTTTCAACATCCTCGCGATATTTGAAATTTGATATCATTCTGATATCATTCTGATATTATATCGATTTATAGTCTCGATGTCGTGATGATGTTGAAATGGAAATTGTGATGTTATCGTGAAGATGTTGAAAATGTATCGTTAAGATTATCATAAATATATCATCACGATATCATTTAATATATTGTCACGATATCATTTAAAAATTAATATTATCGTGAAGTTGTTGAAAATGTATCGTTAGGATATTATAATTATGTCGTTATGGTATCATTAAGATCGCTAAATATTTTATTGAAATATCGTGACGACATTTAAACTGTATCAGGATGATAATGAAACGTAGTAGATACATTCAATAAATTAAATCAATTTTAATTGGTTTAAATTAATTTGTTTATTAATTAATTAATATATATATATTTTTTATAATGCAATTATGACAATTATGATGTTTTAATTGTTATTTAATTGTTAAATATTGCGAATTACGGTAATTAAAGGAAGAATATCCCTATCTCTGGATAGGATGACATAAAATAACGTGACGATATCGGTTCAACACTAATATTATATTGAAACTTGTTAAAAATGTTGAATTAGAGTGTCTGGATTATGGCGCAAGCTCTGCGAAATTAAAGTTACGATCGTACCTGATTAAATTAAGCCGAAACACTTGAACCTAAAAGAAACAGAAGAAACGTTATTATAACGTTCCTTACAAAAAAAAAAGAAAAAGAAAAGAAAAAAAGAAAATTCATATAACATTTCTTACAAAAAAAAAAAAAAAAAAAAAAAAAAATATTAAGTTTCGCATCTCTCTCACCGGATGGTTAACATAAAACAACGTGACGATATCGTTATGACACTAATATTATATTGAAACTTGTTAAAAATGTTGAATTGATGAACCTAAAAGAAACAGAAGAAACGTTATTATAACGTTCCTTACAAAAAAAAAAGAAAAGAAAAAAAGAAAATTCATATATTCTTACAAAAAAAAAAAAAATATTAAGTTTCGCATCTCTCTCACCGGATGGTTAACATAAAACAACGTGACGATATCGTTATGACACTAATATTATCTTGAAACTTGTTTAAAATGTTGAATTGATAAGTTTCTGATTACGACGCAAGTTTCTGCGAAATTAAAGATACGGTCGTGCCTGGTAAATTACTTAGACATCTCTCTTTCCGAATGCTAATATAAAACAACGTGACGATATCATTATGACGCTAGAACAATCGCATTCCCAAGTATAAAAAAGAGGGGAAATAATACTATACCGAAACTTTCTTTGCGCACATTCCGAATTTCGTCCGAATTTCGTTGCAAATATTATTATACACTACTATTAAAAAATTTTTCTTTTTTAAAAAAAAATAATAATAAATAGATAAATAAATAAAAAAATACATCCCGAATTTCTGTTATATTGTTAAAAAATATTTCTAAACAATATTTGCACAGCGAGAGCTAAAATTTGTAAAACAATTAATATTATTATAAATAACTTTTTATTTCGTACCTGTCAAGGTGTCGAATAAACTATTTTTCAATGTTGAGATTACGCCGGAATAAAAAATAGACGCGTATATGATTGTTAATATTATTAAGAAATATTTTAAATAGACTGACAATATTAAAATGTAAGTTATTACAGTAAAATGTAGAGAATGGAGTAGAAATAACCATCGTGCGAATGTTTTAACAAACAAACAATGATTTTGATTGGATAATCAATACAAAGTCACGTTATCACGTGATAAGTAATAGACCGGTCACGATACCATAACGATATCAAAACGATATTGTTGCATTTATTTAATAAAAAAAAGATACTGTATCATTTTGATATTGTTAAAACAATAATGAATTTAATGAGTAAACGTAGTATAAACTTATATTTATATTGTAAATTTATTAACATAATATTACTAATAAAGCTATATAGCCGTAAAATAATAATTATTTTTTATCCACAAATCAATTTTCGTATCATAGACAAAGTGAACTTTCTGTACGTGGTCAATTATTGATATCGGGAAGATTCTTCTCCAGCGAATGTCTTGGCTTGTCTGAATGCGAAAAAGAGGACATTTCAATACGTTGTGAATTCTGTTAATATTGTCAAACCAATCAATTGTAATAAAGGCATAATATTTATCATCATTGCCTTTGTATTTGAAGATCCCTTTTATAATCGCATAACATTCACCACTGTCTTCCTCGTGTATTGTTACGACGTCACCAATATGAAGATGTACTTTGGAAAAGACGCCATCGCTTTCTTCCATAGTGTATGTCGCCAATTCATACCAGCCCATTTGAGAATATATAAGAGCTGACTTTTGTCCAATGTCCATAAATGAAAGAAGCAGCTCAGATTTGAAATTTGGCAAATTTTTCATGATATTTTCATGATCCTGACGGGACAAGCTCCTCTTTAAGATAATATTTGTAATAAAATCCACTGGAGATGAAATCGCTATATAAATAAAATTACGTTAATAATTGCGGAAATATTATTATTATAAAATTGTAATACAAACCTTCTTCATTTTCTTCCGGTTCTTGTTCATTTGATACCTTGTCTTCAGTAATATACCAATTAGTCAATAAATTTCTAAAATTTGAGGACATAGTAGCGAAACCTCTACAAGGTTGTGATAATCTTTGATCTGCGCCTCCATCTACTAAATGACGAATTGCAAAGAGCGTAGTATACCGCTTTAACAAGTCTAGCTCGACATTCTTGCAATTTGTTCGTGGTACCATTGCTTTAAAGATCCGATGCACCATCTCTTTGATACCAACTTGAGTGTTTATAAGAGTACCATAAGTCCTTGCATGCACCAGCAAGTGGATATTGATATGCAGGTTTGGTAAGTTAGCAAATTCAGGGAAAACCTAAAGCCACATTATTAAATAATATTTTATATATTGATAAATAAAAAATAAAAAATTATATAAGAATTATGAATAATTGTACCTTTGGAAGAATTTTCATTTCTTCTTCAAGGCATTTTTGTAATTCGTCATACGAATCTAATGTAAACTTGCTTTCAAAAACCATCCTCATTGTTTTTGCTACATATACCCAACAAGCAATTATTACATTTTTCGCCATGTTAATGCGTGATTCTTGAATTCGTCACAGAATGCTTCTGGATTCATTTTCCTTTAAGCTTGATGTTTCTAAAAAACTATTAAGTATAAAAGGCATTATCATAGCGAGCCTAAGATAGTCAGACATCATGAAACTAGCATTGTGACTAATTGGATTTGGCAAACGAGACCATTTTTTTGGTTTCTCAAAGTTCTTCCAGGCTTTGATAAACTCGTCCTCTCCTTTTTGTGAAAATAATTCGCACCTGTGGAAATCAAAAAGCTTTATTAAAAGATTTTGTTCGTTACATATCTAGCTAAAGTTAATTAAATTCAAAGATCATACGTTAATTTAAGAAGTCGTCCAATCTTCCTAGCAGTTGCATGATATACATCTTGAGGTGTCTGTAGATGCCTTTCTCTTAGCAGCCTATCCAAAATGCTAGGCCTTGTTCTTAGTCCAAACTCAGTACAAAGTCGTCTTTACCTTGTGGTAGCAGGTTCGTTAAATATCTCTTTAAATTGATCGTCAGTGATGTGATGATATCTTGATGTTGCTGGTACATCCTTAGAGAAGTTGGTAAGTGATTCTCGAGAGGCTGTACAAGTGCGGCAACCTTTATTGGCATTATGTCGTAATACACCACACATGTCATTCCCTTGTGGTAAATCAGCAGTTACGACACCTAAACCGGCTATCACCCAAGCATCTTGGCCATTCACTTCCATTAATTTTCCTTGTTCGAATTCTTTCATTTCAGAAATAAATGGCAACATGAATTCATTGAAATTACCACCGAAAGGAATAAACCCGAGAACAAAGTGATTTTTGAGCAACTTTCTTTGACGGGCAGGCATATTTCCAAACTGCACATAAACACCTCCTAACGAATGATAAACATTCCTAAATGTTCCAAAATCATCGTAGTATATGTCCAAAAACAGCTTATAAACCGGAATTGTTGGAGATGGTGGCTGCCTTATGGAAATATATTCCGAAGGATGTTGATAAGAGAACGTTGCATCACGAATGCGCCAGTGTGTATGATGTTTATAAAGTATTTCGGTAATTCGTAGTGTATCTGCAGCAACCTTTTCTGAAATTTGTGATGTTGTTATTGTCAAGAATGGTTCATCTTGTAACCAAACTTCTCCGGAAAGAGAGCGATTTTGTCTTAATTCTCCCTTAAAAGTTCCAGGCAAGTCACTATAATCTAGAACTTTTTGGATTCTCAGCCGATACTGTTGGTTCTCTTCATTTAATAATATTGCTCTCAATCTGCCAAGTTTTCGCTCATTGTTGTAATAGTAAACAAAATCGCCGCATTGGTATATCTCTATTATATACATATGAAAAAAGTGTTAGTCTCTTGTACTTTATTGCTTCGCCTCTCTACCATCAGCTTGCATTTAATAAATAATTACCCCCTGATATCATTAATTGTTCTTGACCGAAAAGAGGTGACTCTGCCCATAAGGTACCATGCCAGTACTCGGATTTTGTTTTTGAATTGACACCAGCACCAAAATACATTTCCTTTAATAGTGATGGGTTGTTAAGAACATTCCAAATGATATCACTTATTGAAAGTTGATATGCCATCTTTGAATCCTTTAAAGTTGATGGTGTTTTTTTTGATGAAATTGAGATAGATTTTGCTGATATTGAGGGAAGAGGAAGACGCTCCCTTCATGCTCGAAATCTCCGAATATTCTTTACAATATGATCTCTATTAAATTCTGGTCTCATGATAATGTCAACAAGATCTTCATATGCATTTGTTGAAATATTATGCTTATAAATCCAACAAAATAAGGCAGCAGTAGTTAAATTTTGAAAATATGGAGCAAAATCACCATCATAAGATGGTAACTTATCTTTAGCCAATGCTTCATCAACGAATAGCTTTTCTTCTGAGATATCAGAATCATGTCTTTCTTCATTATCTGACGACATTGTTTCATATTCTTCATCACTTTCTAAGGACATTATATAATCGCTTTCTATTTCATTCTCTGATGATGTTGAAATCATGTTGGTATCACCTTCTTCATTATTGCTTCGTTGTTCTAAATCATCATCATTATCATTTCGTTGTTCTAAATGATCATTATCGCTTTGTTGTTCTAAATGATCATCATTGCTTCGTTATTCTAAATCATCACCATTATCGCTTCGCTGTTCTATATGATCATCATCGCTTCGTTGTTCTAAATCATCACCATTATCGCTTCGCTGTTCTATATGATCATCATCGCTTCGTTGTTCTAAATCATCACCATTATCGCTTCGCTGTTCTATATGATCATCATCGCTTCGTTGTTCTAAATCATCACCATTATCGCTTCGCTGTTCTATATGATCATCATCGCTTCATTGTTCTAAATCATCATCTCCGTCGCCATGTTCATTATACTCTTCGCCGCTAATATTATCATCTTCAAAATCTTTTTGTACCATTTTTTCATTGTCATCATTATCCGATAATAAAAATCTGTTGGGCAACCTTCTAAAATTATTACGGATACGAAAAGGTAATGTAGCAATATTCGCTTTTCGAGGTTTATTTCGTAACATGGCTATGATAATAATTATAATAAGGAATAATAAAATGAGTAAATTTAAAAAATGTCCATGCGCGTTTGTGTATTTAATTCATTAACTGCTTTTATAATATTTTTAATTGGAAATCATAGTATCGCGACCGCAGCACATAAACGGAAATTTTGGGTTAACAAATTTCTCATTAACGGAAATTTTGGGCAATGATCTGGTTACATGTAAAGAAATTTGTATGAAATCGTGACCGCAGGACATAAACGGAAATTTATAAACGGAAATTTATATTGAAATTTCGAGAAAAAAAATTGTCAATGGTTACATTAGTTCTTGGATCACAGTACATTAATGGAAATCTTGGGGAAAATGATCTAAAATTGACGTGTTAACAACAGTTACATGCAAAGAAATTTTGTATGAATATCGTGCGTGACTGCAGAACATAAACGGAAATTTAGATTACTAATTTCTTAAATTTTGGGAAAATCGACATGCAAAGAAATTTTGTATGAATATTGTGACCGCGGGACATAAACGGAAATTTGAATTGATCGGAAATTTTCTTAATGGCTACATTGGTTCTTTACTTACAATGCATTAACGAAGTTTTGAGGCAATGATCTGAAGAGTTGACTTCTTTAACGGTTATATGTAAAGGAATTTATATGAATATTGTGACCGCAGGACATAAGCGGAAATTTAGATCATCGAATTTTGGGATAATTGATCGGAAAAAAAATTCGTTAATAGTTAGTTACATTAACTAATGAATTATATAATGAACAACATCGTAACTATAGAAATTTGGGTTAACAAAGCTCTTGAATTTAGGATTGATGTTTTGACGATTACATGTAAAGAAATTTATATAGACTGCTGGACATAACGGAAATTGGTTAACAAAGCTTTTCTGAAAAATTGACATTACATTTTAAGAATATCGTGATCGCAGCACATTTAGACAAGACAAATGATCAGAAAAAAATTGTTAGCAATTCGTGTTCCAGTTTATATGAAATTTTGATTTTTATGATTTTAAATTATTACAATCAATTATTATGATAAAATCACTAGTTGTGAGCTTTACGGATATATACAATTATAAAATTACATAAGATTTATTTTTTTATTGAAATAAATTGAAAAGAAGGTGGATATAATATTGTGCGGTATTGTAATGAGATATTAATTTCATATAATGGCAATATCAATTCTAACAAATAATTTTAAAGTGTTAAATATTTCAAATTATCACAAAATATTAAAGAATCAAATGATCATACTTTTTTCACCATCCGAGCCCAGTCTCCCATAGTCTTCGCTCGGTTGTTACGAGACGGACATTTCCGTTTCTTTTTAATGTTAGTCTGGAGAAGATCGTTTGATCGGGTTTGTTCTTTTATTAGATCGTCTAGCGAGATCAATATCATATTATCTATATATGAAAAAAACTATTTGAATATTATCATACGTTATTTAATGAATTAATATACCAGGTATTTTTTTTTTATACCTGTTTCTTCTCTACTAGGTTTGGGAGAGGACATTTTCTTTCTATCTTTTTTTTATTAGAAATCTAAAAACTCTGATCTGAGATGTGGTATTTTTATATGTAACTGATAAGATATGGACAGTCAAACTTTAAAAAAAATATCAATTGAATTCTTTGGGAAAAAAGCACAAAGTAAATTTTTTTATAATATTACGACTGTGATATCATGACTGCACTATATAAAAGGAAATTTGGGTCAACAACTTGAAAAGTTTTTTTTAAAACTTCATTACATAATTCCGAGATAGAGAACTAATGTAACAAATTCTGTCAATGCGCTGCAGATAAAAATCAATGTAACCATTAACAATTTTTTTTCCTGATCAATTATTGATCTAAATTTCCATTTATTTATCACGACCACGATATTCATGTCAAATTTTTCAGATCATTACCCTAGATTCCACCAATGTGCTGCAGATAAAGATCTTTTGCAGATAAAGAATCAACAGAACTGTTGACAAAATTTTTTTCCGATCAATTTTTTGATCTAAATTTCTGTTCATGTCCTGCGATCACCTTACATGTAACCGCAATTTTTCCATTTCCCAAAATTTCATCAATTTACTTTACATTGCACTAATATTGCACTGTTAAATATTTAATATAATATTTTTTCTATTAAGATTAAAAGAATAGTTAATAATTTATTATCAATCCTAATTATTAAAATAAATATATAATATATTAAACTTATGAAAAAATGTACTCTATTTAAGTATTAGGACAGCATAATATAGTACGTACAGTATAATTCTTCAACCCTGATTATGTAACCATTAACAAATTTTTCTCCTGATCAATTATCCCAAAAATCCGTTTATGTCCTGCGATCACGATATTCATGTCAAATTTTTCAGATTACCCCTGAATTCTATCAATGCGCTGCAGATAAAAAATCAATGTAATCATTAACAATTTTTTTCCGGTCAATTATTGATCTAAATTTCTATTTATTTATTGCGACCACGATATTCATGCCAAATTTTTCAGATCATTACCCTAGATTCCACAAATGTGCTGCAGATAAAGATCTTTTGCAGATAAAGAATCAACAGAACTGTTGACAAAATTTTTTTCTGATCAATTTGTTGATCTAAATTTCTGTTCATGTCCTGCGATCACCTTACATGTAACCGCAATTTTTCCATTTCCCAAAATTTCATCAATTTACTGTATACATTGCACTAATATTGTACTGTTAAATATTTAATATAATATTTTTTCTATTAAGATTAAAAGAATAGTTAATAATTTATTATCAATCCTAATTATTAAAATAAATATATAATATATTAAACATATGAAAAATGTACTCTATTTAAGTATTAGGACAGCATAGTAATATAGTACGTACAGTATAATTCTTCAACCCTGATTATGTAAACATTAACAAATTTTTTCTCCTGATCAATTATCCTGAAAATCCGTTTATGTCTTGCGATCACGATATTCATGTCAAATTTTTCAGATTACCCCTGAATTCTATCAATGCGCTGCAGATAAAAAATCAATGTAACCATTAATAATTTTTTCTGATCAATTATTGATCTAAATTTCTATTTATTTATTACGACCACGATATTCATGTCAAATTTTTCAGATCATTATCCTAGATTCCACCAATGTGCTGCAAATAAAGATCTTTTGCAGATAAAGAATTAACAGAACTGTTGACAAAATTTTTCCGACCAATTTTTTGATCTAAATTTCTATTTATGTCCTGCGATCACCTTACATGTAACCGCAATTTTTCCATTGCCCAAAATTTCATCAATGTACTGTAAACATTGCATTAATATTGCACTGTTAAATATTTAATATAATATTTTTTCTATTTAGATTAAAATAAATATATAATATATTAAACATATGAAAAAATGTACTCTATTTAAGTATTAGAACAGCATAATATAGTACGTACAGTATAATTCTTCAACCCTGATTATGTAACCATTAACAAATTTTTTCTCCTGATCAATTATCCCGAAAATCCGTTTATGTCCTGCGATCACGATATTCATATAAAGTTTCTTTACTTGTAACCGTTAATATTGCTCGAAATTACCATTAATGTTCTGTGGACAAAGAGCTAATATACCCATTAAGGATTTTCCCGATCAATTATTCCAATAATTTGAAAATTTTGTTGGCCAAATTTCCGTTTATGTCCTACAGTTACGATACTCATATATAATTTCTTTACATGTAACCGTTAAACGTCAAATTTTCCCAAAATTTTCGTCATAAAGAATCGATGTAACCATTAACAAATTCTTCCGATCAACTATCCAAGATTTAATGTAACCATGAACATTTTTTTCGAGAATGCTAACCCAATTTCCTTTTATGTGCTGCGGTCACGATGTAATTTTTTCTTAATATTAGGAGAAATCTCTATAAATAAATAAAGATGATGCTGTATTCATTTCGTCAGGAATCACCTATTTCTTTATGTGACGAATCACCTATTTCTTTACGTTGCTACTAGCACAATACCGATAAGTACCATCTTGTTTGTTTATCATGACTAAACGCAGAGGAGTAACAGAAAAAGGTAATAATATTATATTTTTGATTTAAAATTTATATAGTAATTGCGCCTAATACTATTATAATGATACCTAAAAGACAAGGCAACAAAAGCTGCAAAGACTACAAAAACTATTCGTACATATGTTGCCAACTCTTCACGTGATTATAATAAGGAAAGAGATGAAAGGAGAGAGGAAGGAAGTGAACATGAACAAGATAATTTACATGGACAAGATGTAGATATTGGAGAAGGTAATAATAGACAAGATGATGATATTGAAAGAATTATTTTGGGTAAATACGTTATAATAATTGTTTTATTATTCAATTGAAATGATATTTCTGCGAATTTATTTAAAACTAAATTTACTTCGTTATAATGAAGATATGCTTCCAGAGCAAGAAGAAAGAAATATTGAAAAAGAAAGAAGAGAAAATGAGAAGAAAGAGATGGAGAGGAGAGATAAAGAGAGAAGAGAGAAAGAAAGAAGAGAGAAAGAGAGAAGAGAGAAAGAGAGAAGAGAGAGAGATAGGAGAGAGAAAGATAAAGAACAAGAAGAAAATGAAAATGATGAAAGCGGTAAAAACATAAAATCTGAACATAATTAATGAATATAATTTTATTCTCATTTAATATTACTTCTAGAGAGTGAAGAAGAAATTCTGGTTCAATTTGGCGCAATGACCAATCAATTGCAAATTTGCAATTGGTTGGTCTTACATCCAAGTGTACTACATCTGGCAAACAAAATGCTTGATGCCTCGACGAAGCAGCCATCAACAAATTTGCCACTAACCACCTCGACTTCGTCACCATCTGACAACGTAAAAATCCATTTCTTATTTTGGTTGTTACATTTCTTACCAATTAAGAACAATCGTTATTACACAGAATTACTGATGTATTATGTATTATTGATATTATTACTGTTTAGGATAATTATCGTCTTATTGACGAAGAAATGAAATGCCTTTTTTGCGAACTAGAAATCCGCCCGATCATGCGTTTGATAAAATAACACAAAAAATTTTTGGGCATGATGCTTATCAAAGCATGGCGAAGTCAATTAACGAACGATATCGTAAATCATTTTCCGACTATTGATATCAATTGAAAAATGTACTTTCAACATTAGTAAAAGAATTTCGACAAATTGTAGAAAGGTGATCGATACGTTCATATCGTTATGTTGTTGTTTTATTACAATGATTTAATGATTTAAATTTTTTTTCTATTAAAGTGGATATACGGAAAGTTCAGATCCTACCGATGAGGAAGTAAACAATTTCATATCACGTGAGGTGGTTTTAAAGAGAATCTTAAGCCGATACGTTTCAGCCATCGATTTTACAAAAATTATTGGAAACTTCACTAGATAAATTAATAGAATTCTCCAGAAAATGCTTCAAATAGTCTGGGTTGAAACTGAAAGCGCAAATATCAAAGAAAAGGTTAAGGAGTTAGATGTTATTACAGAAGATCTAGAAATTCCTTCCCGTAGCAGAAGAAACATTGCTAGCTCTTTAAAACTCCATCTTTTTTCATAAATACAGTACATATCACATAAAAGACCGTGATAACATTGATATGTTTTTTATTCCTTTATGATAATAAAGATTACAATATATCATAGCGCCACCACTCTGCTAATAATTCATGTGACCTGATTTCACGTTGTACGTAGATTTTATTGATTTTTATTGTGCCGCGTTAACCATCTCTTTTTCTTCCCAACTTGTTTACCATTTTTCGAAGCGAAATATAAAACCACATAGACTATAATAAATATTTTTATTTAATATTTTATTTAGTTAAATAACTAGTATAGCGTTTTAATCTTAGATAATGTATCTATACATAAAAGTCAGCGTTTACGGAATATTTGTGAGGAGAAAGGAATACGACTTGAGTTTTTGCCATCTTATTCTCCCGATTATAATCCCGTAAGAATTTAATCTTCTATTATTTAAAAATTTATTGCTTACAGATCGAGCAAGCATTTTTTTATATTAAAAATTTTTTACGACAACATCGTGATTGGGTAGAATCTGTAGAAAATCCAGTAGACGCGTTAAATTTCAGTTGTATGACAATTGGCAAAAATTTTGCTAAGGCGTGCTTTGAACATCTGGATATTTATAAATTAAAATTAAATGTCAAAATTATTTGAACTTCAAAATTTATTGCTGAATAAAAGGAATTTATTATACAAATTAATAATTTTACTGAACTAAAAGTTATTGATCAGCATTTTTATAGTAAAGAAACAAACAATCTTAACAGAAACCTTAGATTTTTAAACAGCCATCAAATTACTGACTTCCATATTGAACAATTTTTTTTTATATTTTCTGCAATATGAATTTAACATTATCATCATATCAATTTGGCATTCAAGATAATATTCAAAAATGTCTTAATAAATTTTATTTAGTGCCAGTGTGATTGATAAAATGCATTATTATTTATTATTATTATAAAAAATATCAAAACAAAAAAGAACACGCCACCAGGCGAACCAGAAACCTTTACGCCACAAGGCGAACCAGAAAAAAAACTCGTCACCAGACGAACCAGGAAAAAAACCCGCCACCAGGCGGACCAAACAAACTACATAGAATAAAAAATTCGCCACCAAGGCAACCAGAAATGAATTAAAAAAAAAACCTATTCCTCAATTCTTCCAAAAAATTTGATTAAATCGGCCGGCTTTAAAAAATTCTTTTTAAATGGAATAGGTACCTTTTCACCTTTTCGTAAATGGCAATCTTTTGACTCGTGTGGACTGACCCAACACCTGCAGCATCTTCCCCGGTAATTTTGCTGAATATTTGGGCAGGTATTAAAACCATGCCCGTAATATTCACATAAGTAACACGGATCTTTATATGAGCCGATAGGCGCAATCCAATTTGTCCTGCTAGATAAAGCGACCCCCTCCGACGTGCATATAAAATTTAAATTTGAACCGGGAGCCAGGTTCGAAGAAATTGGCGGGTTCGAGGAAATTGGGGAGATCGAGGAAATTGGTGAGATCGACGAAATTAAAGTCGTTAAGGGAGTTATTGATGATGAGGTTACTGAAGAGTCTAAGGGTAGCGAAGAGCTTAAAGATGAAATTGAATCCGACAAGGATTCGTATGTTGAGACCGGAGGAGAAGGAGAGGCAATAGCAGAGACATTAAGAGGAGAAGTAGAGACAATAGGAGGAGAGATAGTAGATGAAGCAGAAGTAAGTCGTTCTTATATTGTTAGTCAGTATCAAAACATACAGTATCAGTAACCTGATAGAGCCATATACAGCATCAATGCACCCAAAAAAACATAGTGTTAACTTACCTTGGAGTATTGTAATTAACATTTGAATTGTACTAGAATTATTCTTTATTGTTATAGAATGATTAACAGATATACTTAATATATCTTTAATCGCGTTCGGGTTATCAATTATATAAAAATCATCGCTAACTTCATTATTATTGTCGATAATAGTAGTGTTATCAATGTTATCGAGCATATTAAAATTAAGACACGTTATTTTTAAAAAGGAAGAGTATGAACTTTTTTTTGATAAAACTTAAAGGTAGGAGGAGAAAATTCTTTTTTTTTTTTTTGATAAAACGAAGTTCTTTCGGGTAGGAGGAGAAAATTTTTTTTTTTTAATCATATTTATTTAAAAAAAAAGGACGTGGGAATAAGATTTTTTCTAAAATTTTATTTCTTTTTTTTTAAAAAAAAAATAGGAACGTGAAAATAAGTTATTAAGGGAAATCGTTATAAAACTTTATTTTTCTTGAAAAATTAGGGGTATTTATATATAACTAGCGAAGTGTTGGGCCTATCCTAAATGGGAAACATCATTCGAAAATCTCAGTATGGAATTGCTGGGCTTATTCTAAACAAGGCTTATCCTAGCACTGAGATGTTCCTGTTTAGTTGTCTAATTACGGATACCTTTTTATTGAAAAGTTGTCATCAATATTTGTTTAGTCACACACCATCAATTAAATTAATATACATTAGTAATCTGCGCCGGAAAGACAACTAAAAAATAAATTCTTTTATATCAATATACATTATACATGACTTGCCGACCAATTATTCTATTAAATACCCGGGAAAGCGCCAGTGGGAAATTTGCACAACCACAAACTATAGCTTTACACAAAGCGATGATTGATGGTGAAATAAATATAGCCATATAATAAGTAAATCAATGGCACAATAAAACACAGCCTTAGATAGAAATAAAAGCATAATAATTAGAAAAAAAACAGAAAAAAAGATCTCTTTTTTGTAAGTACCAGCCAGTTTAATTAGTACAGTATAACCTGTTCTTCACGCCAAGTACAAACAATTTATCCAAATGAGATTAAATGATAATCTCAGTGCAAAACTGTGATTTTATTGGTCTACAGAATTTGGTAAAATATGCAATATGCACATGTGTAATTAGCTAATTAGGAATTTAAAGCAATGCTACGATCATTTGACCAGAAGTTTTATACAGTATATGCGCATAAGACCAGTTCAAGAATACCAAGTCATCGAAGGAAAGGGAAATGGATGCTTTCTTGGATAAGGCGCATAAGAAAAAGCATCAGTGATGAAATGAGAGAAGAGAAGCTTCAGCATGAATCATCTACTCAGATATTTCTAACTCGCAGAACCATTGCCTCTTTCTTTTTAAGATGTTCCTTTTCCATACATGATTCCCATTCTTTGATTTCTACTTTGCTTCTTCCCCGGAGATCGGTTGAGACAGAACTGAAATAATCAATGTAGAGCGAGTTTGATAAAAATCAATTGTAGAACAAGAGCTTGTCTTCATCCATACCGCCTGAAGATACCAAAACTATCTTGTTTCTAACTTTGGCTTAGTTCAAATCACTCGCTATCCTAGGAATCATTCCTTTCAGTTCAGTGCTTTAAATAATCTCTTTTCCTAAAGAATTTATTTTTTCGTTCTCATTACTAACGTATTTTGTATTCGTGTTTATATTAAAGTAAGTTGCTCTCTGTTTATAGGAGAGGTTAATTATTAATTATACGACTTAAGATGTTTGAGAAAGTTCAAGGAAAAGATAACTCGTAGTGTTATGATATCAATGCAAACAACTTTTTTTGCAGAAAAAGTTTTTTTTGGTAATAGGTATAACCACGATATAGAATTTTTAAAAAAAAGAAAAAAATTGAAAAAAGATTAATTTTTACTCGATAATCACAATGTCCGTCATTATATTAATCAAATTTTTTTCCTTAGAAAATCTATTGAGATCAATGGTAAAAAAGAAACTTATTTTCGAAATTAATCGTAAACAATGTGAGAAAATATTAATTTTTACTTGGCCATGATTTAATCACAATATCCATCATTATATTAATCATTA